>VZSC01008264.1:92034-142966 GCA_013398225.1 Steatornis caripensis
CCAGAAACACCCACAGGCCAGCAGTGAGCTCCTCGTGAATCAGCATCCCTCTCCTGTGATGGTTCCCCTCACTCCCTTGACAGCTGTGACTGCACTGGCCCTGCTCCAGCCAGGTCCCCTGCCTGAAAACACTCCTGAGGCAGCAACAAGTGGAGATTTTGTGAGAGAAAACATGAGGTGGGTTGGCATAACTCCCCCCCTTATGATAAGTACCATCAGATCGATCCAGGCTTCACAAGGCAAACCCCTTAGACACAGCAGATCAAAGCTCCCTCCTTGTCCCTCTGACTCTCCTCTGAGATATTCACCACCAGACCTCCTGGTGAGACATGTGTGCATCTGCTGGTGCACCAAGGTGGCCAGTGCTTAGATACATGCTTCCCAGTGAGACATGCAGCAAAACTGCTTTTCCAGCCAGGGCCAAGGCTTTCCTGGACAGGTACTGAACCCTCTCCCAGCCAGCCCAGTGCAAATGCCCTGCCAGTGGGCAGGGAATCCAGCATGATGCCCAGATTCAATCCCTGCCTACCTCCTGGCTCCCCTGGGGAGCGGATCATGGCACTAGACCTTCACCGACAGGCACGCACTGCTGCTGTTCTTAGGAAGCTCACATTTTATGCCAATGCCATGAAATTATGTTATTTAACGGAGAGATAAATAAATGCTCTCAGTCCAGCAGTATAAGACCTTGCAGGTAGCAAGCAGCTGTCTCCTGCCTGAACTGCACTCCTGCCCGGACTGGAGGAATGGGGCAGTGCTGGCTGCGGTAGAGATGCTCAGAAGGCGTCCTTAAAATGTAAAGGGGAAGGGGGTCAGAAACAAGGCTCTTGAATTGCCCTCCTGGGGCTTTGAATTAAAAGTTTCTTTGCAGGTAGGATGTTGAGAAGGTAATGAGCTTGCGGATTTCCTTCCACTGATGGAGAAGTTTACATGCTGGAGTGAAAACATCAAGGAGTGAGGGGGATGGAGGGCCAGTGGACCCCGACCTTCATCTAAGATAATAAATCCTCAATCACCAGCCCAAATTTAAGATCAAGAGCTCTGCAATAGCACACAGAAACAACTGACAATTAACATAGCAGTCTTCTAAGCGACAGAGATACAGAACCACTAGCAACCCCCAGATCAATGAGAAAAACGCTTCCTATTAGCAGAGAGAAAATGCAGAGCAAGTTCTGCTTTTTGATGTTTACCATTTTTCTTTGTAATAATTTGCAGGGAAACGATGCGTGTTATTTTTTTCTTTCTGGTTTGTGGGGTTTTTTTAAAGCCTCTGGTACTTTTCACACAGCTGCTGTTACCAAGAAGCAATAGGTATCCATCAAGAGTGTTACGAAAACCAGCATTGGCAGAAAATAAGCCAGATAATTGCCAGTCAACAATGTCTAACATTATTTCTGGTTCTTTTATTTCTTAATTCTTCTATTTCTCTCCCCCTCGACTCCAGCCAACAGCTTCCAGTGATGTACAGAAGGTGATGCTTTTGCTATATTAAAGTAAATCCTATTCCCCATCCCTTTTCAGACACTTTGAATGTTGCACACGCAATCAAAATGCAATAGTAATCATAAACAAAACAAGAAAAGACAATTTATGAAACGTAAATCCAAGACGCAACTCTCGCTTTGCTAAGAAAAAAAAATACCCCAAGCCCAAGAAGCCCCTGAACAGTGAGATGGTTTTAAGAAAAGTTATATATATACAAGTCTCAGACAGTTACCTCTCCAGGGAGGAGGTTTTGTAACCCTTCCTCTTTCCCACCAGTCTTCCTTGTCATTATAGTACAAACTAACCAGGGCTAAATTTGAAATTCCTGGGATTGTTCACACTCCTTGTATCATTTATAGTCATGTATAAAGAGCTGCTGAATATGTGTGAGAAACACATTCCCTGCTGCAATCGCTCATGGATGTGAACTGCTGGACACACAGTTGTTCGCTTTCCACCACCACCTCTGCCCAAAACACACACCAAAATCAATTATTGCTACTTGTTGGGTAAACAGAGGCAGTCTTACACACACGGGCAACGCACACGGACATACATGTACAGCTGGACATGCACAGAGAAATAACTTTCCTTTCTGGAAAGACAGAATTATTAACGTTACAGACATGTCTACCCTCAGCCTTTACTTCTGCCAGAGAGGAAACAGGTACGAAAGAAAACAGGAATGATGCAGGTACATGGAGGGCGCAAGTTTTCTATTAAAAGGAAAGCAAAAAAACACGAAACGAGACAGACATAAGGTTAGCCAGGTGTGCATGCGTCTCACCTACCTTTGCATGGAAAAGAAATCTCCAAGGGAGAAGTGTCCAAGTCAGAGAAGCAAAATAAAATAATAACGAAGACGCTTTGTAAAAATTCCCCCACCAAGAAGAAAAAACAATGCCCCGCCACCTCCCCCCCTTGCACGCAGGCACACTCACACACAGACACACACACCTCAGTGCCCGGGGGGGAAAAACAGGAGAAAAAAAAGATCAGGATCAGCTGAGTGACAGGGAGCAAAGAACCTGCAGGCGAGAAGCGGGGAGTTGTGTTAGATCCGTGGCTGCAAGGACTGAGCGTGTGCAGGAAGGAGATGGTTTAAAAGGAGAATACATGGTAAGAAATTGTGGCTGCTCAGGCTGGAGTCTGAAGCTCTGGAGACAGAGCAGAAGAGGAAAAAAAGGACCTCTTCCTTCACGGGAAGGTTTGGGGGGGCTCTGTCTCTGTGTGCGTGTGTGTGTTTTTCCAGGCGAATGGTGTTAAGAAGTGACAGAAGCTTCCTTCCAAAAAGACCAGAGGGTCAAAATAATCACGGGGCGCTGGAAGGTGATGGAGGTGTGGGTGGGGGCAAGTTTAGCTATTCCATGGTGGGAAAGCGAGGAGGAAGGGCTGGTGTGTGGTTTCTGTCTGTCTCTCTCTCTCTATCTGTGTCTTATGGTATGTTCACCAAAGGCTTATGGAGCGAACTGCACAGCGAGAGAGAGAGAGAATAACTGTACAAGCAGAGATGGAGAGAGAAACGCCGTCCTTACAGTGACACCAAATGTCTTTAGGGGAAACCTACAATTAGAGGCGCATAAGGCAGGAATTTTAGCAACACCAGAGGAAAGGAAGAAATCTCCTTGCACACCCACATCGATATCGATGGTGGGGTCTCAGGACAGCAAATTTTCCCCTCCATTTTCTGATGGACACCGGTTTCGGCGTGCTTGTCTTGTCCTGAACTTGTGAGCATGTGTCCCTCCACAGGTCACAGACCAAACAGGTTAGAGAATTACCCCTTGGGAAGAGAAAAAAAAACCCTAACAACCCCCCCAAAAAGTCCCTCCCTCAAAACCAGTCCCTCCTCTCCCCTCATCCTACTCCCAAATCTGCACAGGAACTCAGGGTGTGGGAACAAGTTTCTGCAAATTAGTTTCCTACTGCTTTTCACGAAGCCAGGGGGAAAAGAGAGGGATGGATAACAGACAGAGATCCCACCATCTGGGAGCTGGAACTGAGTACAGCCACCCCGAGCCCTCTCAATGGAGGTCAGCCCAGCCGTCCCCCCCACAGGTCCCATCCCATGGCCAAGCAGCCTGGGCCCATGCTGGCACAGACCCCTTGTCCCTGGAGCATCAACCTTCAATTTTCCTGCTGAGGATCCCCAAGCCATCACTGGGAATGAGAGATTATGTGAAGCCATCACAGTCCTCAAGCCTCTTCATAGGTTTTGCCTGTTCAGACCAACAACACCCTGGATGTTAGGAGAGACAGAGATATTCTTGCATCTGCCACAGGCATATGTTGTAAATAAGCAGCTAAAAACCACTCAGCTCCCAGTTGAGGTGTGGTACAATGTGTGCTGCAGCCCAGAGGCTCCTCTGCTTTCTCGCAGGGTTACACAAAACCTTCCCCAGCCCTTCCCTACCAAGACAACGTCCACGCCAGCTGTCACAGACTTTACGTTCACAGCTAGAATAGCTGGGTCAGGGTAATTAACACATCTGACCTAAAAATCTCTGGGAAACCAAGCACTTTAATCATACTGCGAAACTGACCCTCGGTCGTTAACTTTATGCGGGAAGGGAATGGAGCAAGCCCACCTTCTAGTAAAGCTGGAGGATCTTTGGTTTGACCTTAAGGTAGCTCACATGCATTAACTCCCTGGGGTGTAAAATACCCAGTACATATCCTTTCCTCTGATGCCCATCTCTGCATGGTTTGGCTTTGCCGTGCCAGGGCCATCAGGCAGAAGCTACGGAGCCCCTGGCCATTTCCATCAGATAAGCCAAGCTTCCTTGAGCCTGAGCAAGGTGGCTGGCATCGTCATGGTCTCTCATGAGGCCTTTAAAACTCTTTGGAGGAAAGATGACAGCCACTGTCCGCTTTTAGTGTAACACTGTCGTGTTTTGTAAAGTGTCTAATCTTGTTTCCTCTCTTGAAAGACAATCTCAGCCCTCAGAGGATCTTCACAATGTGCCGGGAGAGAAGAAAAAAAAATGCAGAAGAGTTATAAATGATTGGAATGTTATGAGCATCAAAAGTTACCTGATTAACAACCCTCATGAAAACTAGCCCTTCCCTGGGCAAGTCCAGCTTTTCTTCTTCCATAGCTTCTGACGAGGGCCGCAGTCACATGGTAAACTTATGCATCTTCCACAAGCTGGAAAGAGATTTTATTCCAGGATAAATATTTGTGCTGGCCGGACCCCTCCCTGTCAGTCAGTGGTCAGAGCCTGTTTGTACTGAAGCTGTGCAGTCCACTACCTCCAGCAACCTTCAGTACCAAAGATGGTTGTGGTTAACCGGAGTTCCCCTGTCCTACGTGGGCCAGAGGGCTCCTGTGTAGGAGCAGGGAGACAGCAAATGCCCATCCACATCAGGAAGCCCAATGGACATGATTTTGTGACACACAGCTTCTTAGTGCAACGGGGATATGGCTGTGGGTACGTCCCCTGACCCACAGCAGAGTTTTGGGGTGATACCAGAGCTACGTAATCATCCCAAAAGTCGACTGAGAAGGATCCCTGGGCAGAATACTAGAGGACTGCTCTGAATCCTTGGATGCCAGGCTGCCAGCAACCCACTGAGACATTTCCTGCCTCAACCAATTCTTGGCAGCATCTAAGAGATGTTGTCCTTCCCTAAGCACGCCATAAGCACCACACATAGCAAATACACAAGCAACTATAAGCACTCACACTCCTGTATACACACAGCTACGTATGCCTTCCCCATTCCTACATACACTGGAGGGGCTGGCTGACCTTCTAGTCCCCTGTGTTTGCAAGTCCACCCTGGGTCACTGAGGTTAATCCCCTTGGCTTGCTCCTCACAAGCCACAAGACACTCACCACTCCCTCTCCTCATAAAAAGCATCTGCTATTCCTTCCTGAGAAGAAGGGGTTTGGTTCTGTCCGCGAAATGATGAATCTGAGCATTATATGATTTCAGATGCCTGCAATTCACCAACAAGCCCCTTCAAGGGGAACAGGGAAAAAATGCAATTGAATTTATTCATGCATGAATATCAAATGAGAAAAAGAGAATGAGGAGGAGGGCATGAGAGAGAGGGAGAGGGTGAGACAGGAGGGAGAAACAGAGCAGCAAGGAGAGGTGAAAGAAATGAAACGGTAAAGGAAGAAGAAGGGTACACACAGAGGGGCACAGGAGGACAGTGGCATATAAATACACTCCCAGGATAATCCATGGCTCATCACTGATGTTCACATCCCAGGATCATGCCTGTCTGCCTTCCAGTGTACCCACAGCATGGGGATAAAGAGACATTTGAACTCTCACTCAAACAAACCCTCCAAATAGATAAAAGCATGCAACAGGCTTGGAAGGACAGGAAAGGGAAAGGAGCCAGGTGGAGAAATAGAGCCATGCCGTTCTTTCCTTCTCAGATTTGGAGCTGGTGAAAAGAGCAAGCCCAGGGCAGCTCACGCTCCTGCTGAGACTCAGGTCCATAGCGGAACCTCCTCATCCCCACACCCCTCCCCAGATCGCACACACCGGGAAGGATTTCCATGGGCTTGCTAGTACATATACCATGGGTATCCCCCACAGTGGCAATCCCAGTGTTATCACCAAGCTTTGGGCTGGGAAGCCACTACCCTCTCTGAGCAGACCCTCCTCTCCACCAGCCCCGAGGGAAGGGTCTGAAGGCAAACAGCTCCTCGCCTTGCAGCTCACAGTAGTCACAGAGCTCCATCTTCAACCCCCAAAGCTCTTTCAAAGAGTTTTGTCACCTGCCCTGAGCGATACACATGGGCTCTTTTGGGAGCGATCCGGGGGTGGGTCACACCAGAGGTGAGCATGGCACAAGCTGATCCTAGACATGCATCCAGAGCATTTCCAAGGGTCCCTCCCTGTCCCCTTTGCTATTTTTCAGAGGAACAGGAAAGTCTGCATCTTCACTGTCACCACCTGAGCCGGCAGCACTTGCTGGGGGTTCAGTGAGGAAAGTACGTGATTCACTGCAACTGCTTCAGAGAGCGGACTGGGCGAGAGGGAAAAAACAGGAGAGGGGGATTCATATCAAAGCAGAGAGGCTCCAGCGTTAGCTCTGGGAGATGCAGCCCTCTCCTTTGCAGGTTTGCAGGTGGCTATGGGTTAAGCCCACTAGGCAGCAGCCTACACTGGACTTAAAGGCATCCACTAGCCAAGTGTCATGGACATCATCCCATCTCCTGCCACACCAACCCAGCCCCAGTCCCTCTTGCCAGCCCTGATGGCAGAGCCTGCTCTCCTGCACAGCACACAGGAGCCAAACACCGACCGTTGCTGTGAATCCTGCTGCCGTTGCCCCCAGGAATGGCTGTGCAGCCCAGTCCTCCCTCCAGCTCCTCTGCACAGCACACAGACCCCTCGGAGCTGGGTCCACTGTGCGCCCAGATTAGCTGCAGCCACATGTCGGCTGAGCTCATCCTCAGGCACACAGCAAGGAAGAGGAGCAGCCAGACACAAAGCAGGCTTTTTCACAGTGCTCCCAGGTACAGCATCAGGTCCAGCATCTGTTGCCATTGTGGTTTTGTTTGCTGCTTCCAGGAGACGGTGCTCAGCTTTTTCCACACCCTTCAAAATAGAAAGAGAAAAATAAAATCAGAGAGAGAGAGTGTAAGCTCTGACGTGAACCTAACTTTAGATCCAAGGGCTGATGACTCACTCCGCTGGGGGAGAAGTGGCTGAGCTGGCTGTAGGTTTCTGTTTATATACCTCACTGAGCTAAATATATAGACTGAGAAGTTCTGCTGCTCTAGCCCAACTTCAATCTGCATTTTATCCCTCTCAATCTTAATGCTCCCTTCCTTTCTAAATCTCTCCCTCTTTTCCCCCAGCATTCCCTTCCTAATCCCCTTTACGCTTGCTTTGTTGTAGGAAATTGAAGAAACACATGTCTCCCCACCTTCCACTCTCCCCGGTGTTTATGGTTAGACTGACAGGGGACTTCTGGGAAATGATTCACTGTTGTGGCTCTTAAGCATAGCTCCTCACACGGATCTGCCGATGCATTTCAGAACTGGCCTGGTGCTCCCAGTCACGGTGCTGGCAATCAGATCCTGTGCCGCCTCCTGATCCCAGTGGTCACACAGCTCTCGGGATGGGCGTCAGCTCCCTCCAAGAGGCCCCCGTGTCCCATTGCTCCAGCACAGAGCTCCCCTCCGGCACCCACCCATGAACCCTGGGGCTGGCAGAGTGCGTCCCTGCCTTCTCCAGCCCAGCGCCCTGGGGCGTGATGCCACTCTGCAACGCACCCCTGGCCCCAGCTGTGGCACCTGGGCATAAGGGGCCTCCTGGGCAAGGGTTGACGGCCACCGCCAGCTATTCTCCACTTTTGTGACCAGAAGAAGACTTTGTCATCAGCAAAAGGCATCTAGATGAGACCACCGAAATTCTTTTCACCTGTGATCTGTCAGAGCAGGGAACTCACACGGCTGGCACCCCACAGCACCATCCCTCACACCTGCAGCCGTACCTTGCACATTTATGGCATGATGGTGCCCCGGTCACTCTCCCCTTCCACAACTGTCACATACCAGACACGGGCTGCAACTTGCCCATCAGCTGCACAGGGAGTCTAGGGCCCACAGAGTGGGGTCCCCATTCCTCCCTCACCCCCCACCACCACCTGATAAACACAGCATCATCTTACATATTGGAAAAGAAGCCCCTCAAGGGGTGTAACATTAGAGAAGGGCTGAGACAGAGAGTGCAGCAGCACATGATGCTGCAGGGAAGCAATGTCCACATGAACAAACCTGCCTGGGTTTCTCTTTTACAGCACCAGAGTGGTGTAGCAGAGCTGAAATAGATGGTTGAGGACACAAGGATCATTTCTGGTCGCACCAAATGCCACTGTGGATCTGTAACTTCTGCAAGCTGTGATACCCCCTCACCTCACCTCTCCTCATCCAGAACAGGTCAAGACAAGTGGAAAAGGGGATGGTAAAACAGAACAGCTCAGAAAGAGGCAAGAGGGAATATATAAATTAATCCCTCCAGCAGAGGAGAGAAACAAAGACAGCGCAAGAGAAAAAGGAACCTCTGCCCCTGAAGGGCAGCTCTGAGCTATGGTGGCAGACAGGTTTCTAGAAGGCAGACAAAGACCATTTACAAAAATGTGGAGTGTTACGAAAAACAACAGCAGAGAGGGAAAGAGTAATGAGGGGATGCGCATTTGAGGGAGAGGTCTCCAAGGGATGGAATTTAATTTAACCCAACAGCTCAGTCTAGGAAAGGAAGATCACCATTGCAGTTCGCTGAGGAGCTGCTGGGAAGAGGAGCATTGCCTTCAAAAGCCCTGGATGTAACTTCTCTAGATGTGGGTCTGTGGGATCTGATGGTGAGACCTGGATTTGAGCTTCTCCAAGGCATCCCTTATGCTTGGACTCGGACTCAGGTACACCCTGTCCCTAAAGGGACTATCTATCTCATACAGTACCGATTCGTCATCTTGCTCAAAACCTCATCTCTGCTCAAAGTATCAGAGAGCTGGTTTCCCAGGTGGTGGGCAAGCACCAAAGCTAAGCCATCCTGACTTGCTTCACCTCATTGATGATCCAGAGGGCAACCATGGAAAGCCTGCGTACAGCAGTCTGATCACCCTCTAGCGTAACCTCATGTGTGTAAGCGTTTGCAAAGTGCATGTTGCAGAAGGACAGGCTTTGTCTAGGCTGAGGTCAACCGCCCCCAGGAGGTCCATTACCCTTTCAGCATAGCTGTGCTGCCTGGCTCTGTTGGGCAGCTGCTGCCTGCCCTTGCACAGTCGGAGGGAGGTCAGAGCAGAGGTAGAGCGGGCAAGACACATCCTCCGATCAGCAGCTACTCCAGGGAGTAGAGAAGGCAGCAGCAAGGACTAAAGAGCACCCCAGGTTGCACTGGGGTCTCCTCTCAGGCATGTTCACTGCTCCTTAAAAAAGAGAAGAGAGCAAACCTGCATTTCGAATAACAGAGTCCTCGTCACCCAGCCATCACTTTGGCCTTAATTCTTTGAAGCTCTGTGTCGTGTTCTGCATGGCTGCTTTATTCCAGCTGGCCCTGACCCACAGTCTGGCCTGGCTTTGGACCCAGGGGAGCCTCTGAGGAAAACCAGACAAGCGTCTGCAGTCAACTGAGTGGCAGAGAGCAGCAATGGGCCAAAAAGCAAGTGGACAGCTTGGGCTAGTAAGAAAAATGGAGAGAGATTTACAAATACAAAGTAACAACAAAAGGCTCAACTTTGGCTCTGACACTGCTTTTGCTGAAAGCAGCACAATCCTGGGGAAGGCAGTAGATAACTCCCAGTGCAAATGATAGAGGACGTCTAAAATGCTGATGGATCCAACCCTTTCCCATCGTACTGTGCCCTCGGGACTAAAGGCACAAAACAACATAGGAATGAAAAGGCGAATGTGCTTGTTATTGTGGGACTCCCCAGCACAGTAGAGGGGTGGCTTAGATGATGTCTTTTCCTGAATTAAAAGCATGAACTGGCACAACATGAAAGGTTTGAGATTCACTTGCCCTCCAACATAACTGAGAAATTATTTCATCCAATGATCCTTATTGCAGGCTCCAAAGCAAGACAAAACAAGATCAGATCCCCAGGATATGGGTTGAGAGGAACCTTTTCCACTGGGGTGATTATCTCCCCCTTATCTCTTTTCAGCTCTATCTGAAACACAATGCACGCCGATTTCCCCCTCATCAGGGGGAATATGCCCTTCCATATACTTGATGCTACCAGTGAGGAATTTTCTAGGTCTAGAGGCAGCTGATGTATTTTCTCTTCTGTTGTGGAGGTACAAAACAAGGCACCTCCTCCAGCATTTTTCAGCTGTAGAGATGTTATATGGGCACTTGACGAAGGAAACAGATCTAATTAGCTCTCACCTTAGAGACAAGGAAGCTGAGGCCCAGAGAAAGAAGGTGATCCATCCAAGATCACCCCACAGAGCAAGTGCAAAGCCAGGCCTACCCAGCTCCAGCTCAACACCCACACAGTGTTACCTGTACCAGCACCAAGCTGAGGATCCCCTGAATATCAAATCTCAACAAATAGAAACCAAATTTGACACATCAAGGTATGCACTGCCATGGTGGGAGTGAGTAAGGCGTTTCTCACCGAACCTCCCAGCACACAGCTGTATTTTTCACTGGGATGGACGGTTTAATTTTCCATGACGGCAGAGTATGGGCAGAAAGGAAGATCTTGGATTAGATCAACTGATCCAATGTGGCATCCCCTGTGCTTCTAACTCTTCCCAAGTCCCACATTCCTCTGGGGTATATTTTCCAAATAAGCAAGAAAATAGAAGAGACAGAGAGATATAAATTTGGAGACTGAATTTGAGCTACAGCAGCACCTGGGGGAGAATTAAAGAAAAAATAAACAAACAATCAGAAAAATCAGAGAACAGTTTATCAGATGCAAGGTTAGGAAGGGACAGGGGTTACAGTTAATAACAAGCCAGTTTGCTGTTCGGCTCCTAGGCTACAGACCAGGCTCCCTCTCCCCTCCCCCAGCTCCTCCATCGCTCCCATCCTGCCTCCCACCCTCCCTGTCGCTCACTCTTTCTGCTCTGTCACTTCGTGTCAGGCTGGGAATTGGATGCAAGACGACTGCCTCTTCCCACAGCTTCACACCACTGACCCGGCCGTCAGCGCAGGCGCACCTGCTCCCCAGGCACACCCATCCCTGCCTGCCCCCCTGCTCAAGGGCGGGAAGAGGTTGGTCAGAGCACTCCAAACCTGCAGGGGAAGAGTTCTCCCTTTGCTGGTGATGGAGCAAGGAGAATGGTCTGTCTGGGCACACAGGGCTGCACGGTACAGCCGGAGCTGAAGGGGATGCATGGAACCAGCACGCTCAGCCAAACCAGTTTGCTGAGCCACACCATTGCCGGTACCCAGACAGCACCCGCACGGCACGTGCCTTATGCATCCCCAAGGGCTGCTCGGGAGGCCTGGGCAAGAAGAGCAGGGGTTATTCCCCTCTGTGTCACCTCATCCCACTCTCTCTGTTGTACAGGCTTTGAGGGGAAATGCCTTCTCCTTTTCCTACTCTGCACGCAGCCCACTGGACACAGGCCAGACCCAGCAACGTGCAGAGCAGGCAGGTGCTGGTGGGCTAGACAGGAAGGAGACGACTCCAGCATTTACAACTAGGAGACGAAAAGGAGGGACAGATGTGTGTGAAACAGCTCCCTGCAACAATACACCAATAACAGATCCATTAAATAGTCTGCCTGTTTGAGGGCAGAAAAGACACGTGGCTTCTTGTCACCATCAGTACTCCAGAGCCACCATTTCAAAGAGAAGCTGCCTGGATGTAGGTTGGAGAGCAGGGCTCAGGTGACTGCCCTGGATTGGCCATGAGTATTTAAGAAGTGCTCCCTCGCCATCTGCAAATCAGGCCAGTGCAACGCCATTCTCCCTGGCAAAAACGCTGCTGCACAAAACTCCTGGGAGAGGGCTGCTTGACTAAGACGTGTGGCTACTAAGTGGGCTGGCCACCAAGGAAACTGGGGCATTCTGAACCCAACACAGAGCTGTCAGGAGCTGGTGCTGAGCTGGGATAGAGCCATTGTTAGCTGGCGAGCTGCTGCAGCACAGTAGGCATAGCCTCCATCTCCTGCTCCCTCCCACCCTTCATGCTGGCACCAGCCCCTGGTGGCACTCCTCAATACCCCACCCCAGCCACCGCGGGAGTGTGAAATTAGCCAGGCAGAAAGCCCAGCTGCTGTGAAAGCCACCGGGGCCAGGAGGCCCGTCTGTGCCTACAAATGCCCTCCGGTGCTCACACATCTGCCTACGTGTGTGCGAACGCGTTAACAGCCAAAACGAGGACAGCCTGTGCCCACAGGTCTGCATCTCCACAGCAATGGTCCATGCACGTACATCACTGGTGGCGGGATGTTTCTCAGGCAAACAAACACATCCATCTACTTGAGGAGAAGCATCAGGCAGGGATTTAGGCTGCCTGTATTTTTCTCCCAGCTCAGGCACAGGCAGGCTGGGCAGCCCTGTGTGAGTCACGCTCCCCCTCCACGCAGAGAGGGTAATATTTCCATCTTTTTGCTCAAGTGTGTTGGAGCCCAAGGCTGAAGAGCATCGTGTAAGAGACAAGCACTTATAATATATCTTAAGCACATGCTTAGTGGTTTTGCATGCATCATTGCATGCAAGTTGAACTTTCGGCAGAGAGGGCAACGAGGGAGGGAGGGGGACATGAGAGTGAGGGGAGACAGGACAGGTGCCATTTCAGCTGTACTCAGCAGGAGCGGGAGAGGAGAAGAGGTGTGGGCAGGTGGCTCCCAAAACACGAGTGCCAGTGAGGGCTCTTGCAGCCACTGCAGTGAGATCACAAGGAAGCAAGGCAGCAGAAGGAAAAGCAAGCAGGGAAGGAAACATTTTTAAAGTATAGGGGGTGAATGGGAGCTACAGCAGCCAGGAGGAGAGGAGATCAAGGCTGAGGAGAAGACTTCAGCCAGGGCTGAGCTGAGGCAGTGATACACCAAAGCAACTTCTCAGCTGTTGCAGAGGGCAGGTAGCCAGAGCCTGTAGCCGTAAGTTCTGGAGTGCTGTGTTCATCTCTGGGGCCCTCAGCATAAGAAAGACAAGGACCTGCTCAAGCAGGTCCAGAGAAGTGCCATGAAGAAGATCAAGGGGCTAGAGCGCCTCCCCTACGAGGACAGGCTAAGAGAGTTGGGATTGTTCAGCCTAGAGAAGGCTCTGGGGACACCTTATAGCGGCCTTCCAGTACCCAAAGGGGGCTTACAGAAAAGATGGGGAGGGACTCTTTATCAGGGATTGTAGTGATGAGATGAGGATTAACAGTTTTAAACTGAAAGAGGGTAGATTTAGATCAGATATTAGGAAGAAACTCTTTACCGTGAGGGTGGTGAGACACAGGAACAGGGTGCCCAGAGAAGTTGTGGCTGCCCCCTCCCTGGTAGTGTTCAAGGCCAGGTTGGATGGGGCTTTGAGCAACCTGATCTAATGGAAGGTGTCCCTGCCCATGGCAGGGGTGTTCGAACTAGGTGATCTTTAAGGTCTCTTCCAACCCAAACTGTTCTATGATTCTATCATTCGGTAAGTGGGCAGAAAGAGGATTCGAAGGTTAAAAGTGAA
The DNA here is from genome assembly GCA_013398225.1 of Steatornis caripensis. NCBI lineage: Eukaryota > Metazoa > Chordata > Aves > Caprimulgiformes > Steatornithidae > Steatornis > Steatornis caripensis. Next base: position 105,622 of record VZSC01008264.1, read on the forward strand.
GACCAGGTCACGGCTGCTGGAAGCAAATGAGAAGTCAGAGAATGAGCTTCAGCTAGCCCATAGGACAGACAGACTTCCCAATATTCTAGATACAGGGAAAGGATGAGACTGGCAGAATCTTGGCAAACCGTTTTCATGTGCTGTTTTATACCCTGGGATGGAGGAAGCAAAATCACAACCCCCCCAGGTGGGTTAGCTGAAGGGACCTGAAGGTTGTTTTCAAAGGCATCCACCAGGGAAAGCTCATCTTCTTGCCGACTGCAAAACTCCCCAAGCAGTAGAGCTGGTTTCCGCTGCTGACATGGTTTCCCAAGCAGCATGGGTGCTACGCAGAATGAATTGAAAGGTTCTCTGCCTCTTAGATCGACACTACAAAGACTTTCTAAATGAGATACACACAAAAAATCAGCTTTCCTCTAGACACTTTTTTGGCTCACATCTAAGCCAAGATTCAGCTAGAACTAATTGCCTTACTGAACAGCAATGCACTCCAATCCAAGTCTTGTGAGGAAAATCTGATGAATTACTTCAGTTGTCTAGAAAAATGACATGTAGTCAAACTCATATTTGAGGAGTGAAGGATAGCATGCGTCTCCATAAGGACTTATGGTTTCAGGGGTGATGGAAATGTTTGCTTCCATTAGTCTTAGAGTGATGGGGGAGGAGAGCACAACACCGCCTGCAAATAGGAGAATCATGCCTCCATAATCAGAGACGCAGAAAGCATGACCTACCAGGAAGGTACCGAGCAAAATGAAGCTGTTCAGACTACAGAAGATTGAGAAGGGGCACAAGAACAGTCTTCAAACACATAAAAGTTTGCCACAAAAGGAGAAGAGTTCTCAATTCTTAGTGTCCATAGTGGATAGAAGAAGCAACAACGGGCTTACATTACAGTACAGGACATTTAGCGATAAGGAGAGTAAGGCGTACAATGCACAGATTGACTAAGGATTTGGGAGAATATCCTGCACTTTAGGCCTTCAAAACCAGGCCAGGGAACAATGCATACATTGATCCTCCTGGGATGGATATGAAGTCAGTGACATCCTGAGGACCCTGCCAGGCCTGTCTTCTATGGGTGTCTAATCCCAAATGCCTGCGGCCACCACCACAATCAAGTGTTGCTATTGTGGAGCTTTTCAGCGAGAAACAGCAGCTGTCTCTCCCCTGGCCATTCCTTCCCCAGCAATGCCCATTTATTTCGTCTTCCTGAGAGTCTCACAGAGCCCAGCATGTGTTTGCAACATTTTGTGAATAATAACGCTCATACATCTCCAGCAAAAAAAAAACTGGGTCAGCTAAGGCGCATGCCTGTGTACATCAGGAGCAACCGATGCATCTGCCAATGAATCCTACAGCATTGCAACATCCAACCCACCAGGCACACAGGGGTTATAAGACAGTGTATCTCCATGGGGGAAAGAGGGCACAGTTCAGATACAACTGGGAAAACGCAACCATTTTGGTGACACTTCATAGGTGAAAACATGAATAAAACAGGACCTGAGAGAAGGTTCTAACAAATTGCTCACACTAACATCCTAGCCACTGAGAGAGAGGGAATGAATGTGCAATTACCCCAGCTCCAGAAGCTGCCTCCAGTGCCTCTGACCTGCATGCATACATATCAGAAAGGGCTGGATGCAAATAAGCCAAGAGACACATACTTACCTGCTGTAGTCTGCAGGAGGGTGGTTGAGGAGGGATATTCAGAAGGAAAAAGTGAGTCAGGAGCTCTGGGGAAGAGCAGAGACAAGACGAAAAGCATTGCACATTGCAAAACAGAGACTCTTTTAACTGGGAGGAGTTTAGGAAGAAAGAAGAGCCGTAGCTCACAAGTTGGAGTGGGTCCCACAGCTGGTAGGAAGGTCTCAGGCCCCCAACCCATAGGGTCTCAACTGGATGCAGCCCATGTATATGGATGCCAAAGCATTTAAGAAAAGACAAATTTGGGATGCTGGCCAAGAGACCAAGATGAAGCATGTTTGATCTGTCCCTCCCCATCAAGCAGAACCTTGAGTCACTGCATGTATGCGTGCGTGCATGTGCGCATCCATCCCTGCTGGGCCAAAATCCATGCTGAATTCAGACCCTCTGTCAGAGTCAAAGCTGTTTGCTGCAGCAAGGCAGCCAAAAGGGAGAGAGGAAAAAAGCCTCAGCAGTGGGATGCATGAGTAGGAGCTGCCCAGCTGTTTCATCTGGCCATTTCTCTTGCCGTATTTTACAATGGCCTGGTGACCTGCGGCAGATTCCCTGAAAATGCTGTCCTATGTTATCTCAGCACAGACCCATGTCCTGTCCATTAAGGTACAGACCCCAAAAGACAGAGGGCTGTCTGATGTTACCCATCGCCCCTCAATCATCTCCAAACACCTCGGCGTAACAGGCCTAGGCCAGTCCTCCTCCAAGGAGTGGATGGGAGACAGGAGAGAGCAATTGCCAATTTTAATGCGTCCAGTGATAATCAGGTTGGCAAGGATGTACAGAGCACAAAATCAGGCAGCAGGAGTACGCAGGCAGGGAGCCGGAAATAATTACCATGATACTGTAACCAGAAAACACAAGGCCAAGCTATTTACCATATTAATTACTGTTTATCCCTGTTTATGGCTCCACATGGCAGTGAGACTGGCGGCCTGATTGGAGGTGTAAATGCTTAAAGGAATAAGCTCTGGATATTAGAACTATACGCCAGGTCGAGGGAAAGCCTCTGCTGTGCTGAGGACAAGGAGGGAGGAGCTGCGCAACTCTCTCTTCCTCTACTGGAGAGATGGAATTGGCAAAAGGAAGACCCAGCTGGCTCTCCCAGGGCACAGGTATGGGGAAGTGCCCAGAGTCTGTTACATGTTATTTATCTGCTAATGCATCTCTGTATCTTCATCTCCCTCAGGTGTTTTTCTCCTACACTATTTCTCTTGGATGCCTCTACCAGATTAAAGATTTCCCCGAAGTGTTCCTTAATGTTCCTCCTTCTAAACTACACCTGTGCCAACAAAATAAGATACAGTTTTTCCCATATTAAGGCAGAGCTATTTTTCCAAGGCAGTTTTCCTACATATTCCCTCCCTCAGCACCTTTTTCTTTTTCCTTTTTCTTTTTCCTTTTTCTTTTTCCTTTTTCTTTTTTATTTTTCTGAACAGGTTCGGAGTAGAAGCACAGGAAAAAGGAAGGGATCTGCTGCAGACTGCCCAGTTGCTACTGGCAAAGGTGAGCATTAGGATGAAGATTCAGGAGCTTGTAGCAGGAGCCCCTGCTCCAAACCATGGCCCACCACTCCCTTCTGCATGATCTCCTGCTGGGATGTTCTGCCCAGCAGCAGGCAGCCAGCCTCTCCTGCCTCTCCTCACCGCTGCCTGCTACAAAGCTGCCTTGACAACAGCAAGAAGTGTCTGAAATACTTCTCTAACCATTTTAAATTTTTTTTAATACTTCAGGCTATGTCACAGGGAAATATGTCTCTGAAGGTGCTGCCCACGCTAAGGAAGAGTCAGACCATCAAGGCACTGGGCTCTGCTGATCCCTCCAGAGCCTGCGTCCATCAACCCTTCCTGCAGGGCTGATTCACTCTTCCCTTGCACTGCTCCTCACTCACCGAGTCTCCCCACTAGAAGCTGTGCAGCTGGTGGGTCTTGCAGCTGCCCCTTGGACTTTATTCTTCAGCTTCAGGATTAAAACAGCATCTACCTCTCATGAAGCTCTCTCCCAAAACAAAATCAGAAAGCTGTCTTGGCCCCAATCTGTCCCTGTACCTTCCCTCCATGCTACATTACCAGATGCTCTCATGGAGCTGGGCATGTCCTATTCACTTCCATCAAGGATGCAATATCTGAAAACCCCTGGGAGACAACGGCTTTCCAGTCTGGAGGATCTGCCTCCCCCACTGCATCAGATGTGTCAGAGCAGCATTACATTTGCCTTTTCCAGTGATTTTTATCTGTCTGGTTATTAATGAGGAAGTTTAACCCACTCCTGGGCAAATCCCTGAAAGTCAAACTAGTCACGGTGAGGGGAAAACAGTCTGTAAGGAAAACAATCATAAAGTAAGACAGACCCCAAGCAGGCACTGACCCTTCGGGGCATGAAGAATGATCCCCCCTCGGCTGATCTTGCCCCCGTGGGCAAAGGTCTGTGAGCGCCCTGCCTGCCACCAGCACGGGTTGCTGAGCACAAGCCACGTCACTCTCCCCAGCTCTCCCAGTATAACACACCCTGCACCACTCTAATGAGAAGCCAAGCCAGCCATGGCCACCTCAACAGAGTTTCTAAACACAGCCATGACCAAGTGATCAGTGCCTATCTGGGAAAGACATTTAATTTCCTTCAGATGAAAATGAACTCATAAAATCAATTTGAGTCTCTTCCTCTGATAACCTGCTTCTCTCCTCAGTCCTCTTCCTCTGGGAAGACACTCGCGTTTGCCCAGCACCTAGACTTCCCCCCTCTCACACAGTGCCCTCAGCATAACTACTGCACAGAAGGATGCTACCACATGCCCTTCATAACCCAGACACTTGCGAAAGTGTCATCATGAAAGTAAAATAACCTTCTCAATCAGAGAAAAGACTACACCAAGACCTCACTCTCATCCTTCTCCCCTTCAAAGGGGGCTGCTTTAAGCTGTCCAAATTCCAGTGTTTCTAAACCTCCACTTCTCCGTGCCCTCATCACTGACACAGCCATACCCATAGCATTTCCTCTACACCACTGCTCCCAGCCCTTCCAACCGCAACTCCCATAATGCCAGAAGATACCACAACTGCATCGGCATTTACGTTTTGGCCACAGGTGGGGGGAACCCAGAGCTGCTCGCACAGTGTTTCTGCCGGGGATGGATTTACCCTGGCTCTTGTACAACTGCACGCAGGAGCCAGGCATCTCCTCCATTTCCACCAGTCTATACATAACTTACATTGACACACAGAGTGGCTGTTGGCCCTGCGGACCGTATAAGAAACTCGTGTGCTCGTATGTTGACAGTTCAAGCAGTACAGATTTACACCTTGGCTTGCAGGATGCAAGGGACAGCTCATGAAAGAGTTAAGGGTAATCACACCTCTTGCATATTCATTGTTCCCACACCCTCCCGGCACACACAGCTCTCTGGCACGATGGATGCTGCTCACGGAGATTTGTGCCGCCCTACTACTGCAACAGAGGCAACTGCCCAAACAATGTCATTTGTTCCCACTGTCTGTGTGCATCTCGCAACCTCGGCACAGTTGGCTTAATAGCCAATATCTGCTGGGAGGCAGCTTAGGGAGGAGAGGGAGACAGAAAGAGAGGAGCAAAGGGGAAAGCAAGAAAAAGGAAAAGAGAGCAAGGTGAATAGGAGCCCATAGAACAGAAAACAACACTGCCAGGCAGAGCGGCAGCTGAATTGGCTGTGACAGGCAGACCCTCTCTGCACCTGGGATTCAAACGCAAGCTTATTTTCCCGGTTTCTTCGAGAGACAATGAGTCCTGACTACCTGTCATCATGCACCCAGGAGATGTCACCGGCAGAAAAGGGGCCCCAGATGCTTCCAGTCCACATGGCTGAGACAGGTATGATGGCTGAGGTTACAGGTGGCATTTCCTGGAGACGAGCAGTGAGGAGCAGAGGAGGGAAAAAAAGAAATTAAGCAACAGCAGAAACCAGAGACCCGAGGCGATGCTCTTGCCAGGACTCCTGGTGTCTCCACAGGATGCAGGGCAGCTCTGCTGCCTGCACAGCTCCTGTCCTGCTTGTATGAAGATCAGGGAAGCAGCCAAATGGTGTTTGTCTTCAGGCAGACACATTTCTCCACCAAGTCCCAGCAGCCACACAAGTGAAGACATTCACTGTCTTTCCTCAGCTTGCTGAGGGGCCGTGAAGGACATACTCCCAGAGAGGTAAGGTCAGGCTGTGCCAGGTCTCTTAACAAGCAAGCTACACCCTCAGCAGCCCATCAGAACAAGGGTATCAAAACCAGCTGGTCATGTCCCACCACGAGAGACCCATAGTGCATCACTTGGACAAGACAATTTCAGCCTTTAGCATGGCCCGCCTCCCCAGCACTGACAGCCAGTGGGCAACCCCAAAGGTGAGGGGCCACCAGTTGGTATTTTTAGCCTCCCTTCTTGGGAAGAAGCAAAGCAGGTCACTCCACATCTCACGGCGAGGCACTCAGCTGGGAACCTGCTCCTGTGCCCTTCCACTTGGCCACGCAAAGGTGCCACCCAGGCCTCGACACCTTCTCCTGCCTCCTCCTCCTCCTCGCCAAACCACCCACAAATGCCCTTCCCTGCTGCTACAGGCCAAGTAACTGCTGCCAATTAAAAAATGCTGTTTCGCTGTTTTTTTTAATAAGAACAAAGTAATTGAAATTTAATTTAGTCAACGACTGAGCAACAGGGGAGGGTGTGTGAGAATGAGCCAGCACTAGCTCAGGTTCTAGCAGGAAAAAGCTTGAACCAAAAGGGGACCAGGGGGTTGCCTAGGGCAGCTGAGGGAGATCCATACAGGAGGTTTTGAATCAAGGGATCCCAAATCAACAGACCTTCCAGCCAGATTTCTACCCCAGCCCATCCCCAATATTACTTATAAAGCCTCCAGGCACCCTTCTTCAATTTTCCACGTACTCCAATGAAAACCTACCCTCCCATCCCATCTCTGCAGCCTGCAAGGAGCAGGGCATCTGTCTCCTGCCTGCTTCCCCTCTGCTGCCAGGGCCGCCAGAGCTGCTGCGGCCAGAGCCCTGTCAGAGCCAGGAGCCACAGGCCCATCAGCACAAGCTGCTGGCAGAGAGAAAGGGAGAGAAGCAGAGGAGTCCTGGGGACCCAAGAACAAGACAGGGCTCATGAGTCATCCCCTCTGCAAGCACATACCCACAGCCCCTGCTGGCTACCACCACGCTCCGGGAAGATGCTGAATATTCAATGAAGGCGGGTTTTTTTAGATCTGCTGAAAATGGCAAGGGAAACTCCACCATCAACTTAAATAAAAAAGGAAAGAGAAAGATCACAATCTCAACGCCGCAGCCGGTCTTACACCTTCCCCAAGGATATGTTAGAACAGCCAAGGGTGTGAGAAGAAAGCAGCCCGTGGGGATCTGTTTCTGGCAGGCTGAGGAAGGCAGAATAAGGGAATGGCTGTGGGAGGGTACGTGTGTTGCCATCGCCACCAGTCTGAATGAGTGCTGGTGCACAGGGAGCCTGGGTTTGCAGGTGAAGGGATAGAGTGCACGTCATGCTGGGGAAAAGCATCACCTGGCTCTGACACTTCTGCTAGATGTCTCAGCATCTCTGCTGTGGTTGCCACTAGAGGATCTCATTTGGGAAAGGCAAGCTCCAGTAGGAGATTTTGCAATGCCAACCTGTCAGGCAAGGATGAGACTGGCTGGTTGCTTTCACACAGCATCACGTGTATCACCACAGAAGTATGTGGTGACAAGGGACCACATGGGGTCAGCTAGTCTGTCTGCTCTTCCCCCGTATCAGTGAGACAGAAGCCACCTTTCACTGATGTTAGCAAAGCCTCACCGACGGCTGACAACTCAGACCTCACACTCATGTCCAGGCAATTGAGACTCGTGCTTCACCACCCGTAGTTTTTTCTGACGTCTCCTCTAAACATTCTTCACTGCAGTCTATTGCTTTTTCCCCACTGCTGACACAAGGAAGACATCATCTCTCTCTCCACAGTTTTCTGTTTGTCTGAAGTCCATCGACTTCCCTCCTCTCAGTCTTGTCTAGAGAAAGCAACTCCAGCCTTTTCAGGCACCTCTTGCAGCCCACAGTACCTAGATCACATTGAACCAACAGCCTGGAGGCAAAAACTGTACCCTAGTTTCAGCTTGTGGAGCCCTTTTTAGCTCTGTTTCTGTTTCACCTCTCTGAAGACGAATACAGGACAAATGGAAAGAGGAATAGAAATCAGGTCATTACTCCTTAGCTTGGAAAGTCCCTTCCTATCAGCAGAGGTAGGGTTAAATCTTCATAGTCAGTAAAACTTTAGCCTGGTAAGGGAGGAAACCTCTTGCACCCTGGTGTGCCGTACAGAAGACGTGGCACAAGCTCTCTGTCCCAAAGAGGACTCAGACAGGGTTCTGGGCTGAAACCCCGCAGCTCATCCCCAGGAAACAGACTGCCACCAGGACAGTGCAGGGGGAATTTGAGTCTCAGAGCATGGTTGAGGGAAGAGAGGGTATTTGTGTATGAGAGGGAGCAGGACTGAGAGATTTACAGAAATGATATAAAATTTCTTTTCTCCCACTCTCCTCCACCCCGTCATTTTCTGTTCTCCACTTTCTCTTCTGGTCTCTGTCTCACCTTCTGTCTCTTCCTCTGTAAGCACTTACTGGCAAGTTTTCTCCAGAACACAGCTATTTTGAATGTGTGTTCCTCTCTTTCCCTTACAATATTTGCTCTCGCATTCTCGGTATCTTCCTTGCTGGTGAAGCTGATCAGCTTAATGATGATAATATTGAACATAGTGAAATGGCTTCTTTCCCACTGAAGCCAGTTCTTCAATGCTTTGCTTTCAGGTATCAGCCGCTTCCATGCCTTTTCTTGTCAAATCAGACCCAGAAACTCAAATATCACCTTTTTTTTTCCCCCACCACCTTCTTCACTTGGAAGGGAAGGACATTCTCTATCATATATTTTTAACTTGCTCCTTGAGAAAGCCTAAGATGTAAAATGGCCTGTTTTAGTCCTATCCCTCATTCCCAGTCAGATGCCAGTCTTGGGGAACTCAATTCCTCAAGTTAGCGGCTTGCCTAGTGTGGAAGTAGCAAGCGATACACTCTTTGTCTTCATGGGATCTAGATCTCTACCCAGCCCCCATACACATCACTTCTGTGCTCATTGCAGAGACGTAACTCCCCCAAAGCAGAAGCTGAGGGTCCACGGTAAGGTCCCGCATTTTCCAGCAAAAGAAGCCCACAGATCACTTGTGCTATGATTCATCCTAGTGGAGAGAACAGTGTGGGCTTCCCATCCCGCTGTGCGTCACAGAACCTGCCCCCAGTGGGAGCCTACAGAATAACTGGTGTTGAAAGGTATCTCTTGAGGCCGCCGGTCCAAATCCCTCTTCAAAGCAGCACTAACTTCAAAGCCAGAGCAGGTTGCTCAGGGCCTCGTCTGCTTGAATTTTTGAGTATCTCAAAGGACACAGACTCCAAAATATCTTTGGGCTACCATCTCACGTCTGAACCACCCTCCGGATTATTTTTTTTCTTTGTATAGAGATGGAATTCCTACCACTGCAACTTGTCTCTGCTGCCTATTGTCCTTGGTGCACATGTCTAAGAAGGGTCCAGCTCCATTTTCTCTCCAATGCCCTCCTCCTCTTCATCAATTAGTGAAAACCAGCAAATTTTTCAGAACAAAAATGGAACAGAAAAATACCCCTTAAATGTCTCTCCTCCAGGCTAGACAAAGCCAGTGCCCTCAGCATCACCTCACATGTTATGTGGTCCAACTCCCTTGATCACCTTCATGGCACTCCACTAAACTCACTGCAGTTTGCCACCATCTGTCTTGACCTGGGGGGGCAATGAGTGACACTACCTCGCCTTGCATGGGACCTCCCTAGGCTGAAGTTAAGCCTGCTCTGAATCGTTCCTCTTTTCTTTATTTCACTGTTAAATGGGTGGTAAACAGCCTCCAGGCTATCCAAGCCAATGCTATTCAACAGAAACCAGTTTGGACCACCAGGTTTATAAGACTGTATCCAGATTTTTTTATTAGCAAATCATATTTGTGGTACAGAGGAAAAAACAACCCCCTGGCAACACCAGGATGAGGAATCAGATGATTTTGTGAACCTCTTAACAGGGGCGGGGAGCCAGAAAACAGAGGCGGTCCTGTCTTCCCTGCCCAGCTGTCAGTGTGGTTTGGGAATTAACTCATCATGCTTTATTTATCATCAAAATTTTCACTTAACAGTCAAAACAGAGGGGCACATTTTTCCCCTGTGAAACATACTCAGCCATACCCCAATCCCTCTCTTCACTTGCTTGCACCCAGCATCCTAAAACCTCTTCACTTCATTCTTAAATAGGAGGGAGACAAGCTCCAGGAGTCACAGCTGTACTTGGTAAAAGGAGGAGGAAGACACAGAGTCATGCCATCTTGCCATGCAAAACCAACAGAGAAAGGAGCAGGGCCCCAAGAAGGTGGTATGGGGAAGACCCTACTCACTCTGTACCAAGGATGATTGACCAGGGGAACTGATTGCTGCAGGACATCACCAACACAGACAGCTTGGCTGAGTGTTTAACTGGAGGCAAGTGGTTTTAAAAGTGTAGTTGGCACTTAGATCTTCCATAAGTGTGGCAGCATCTAAGGGCATCCAGCTGGAAGCTTGTGAAGTCATTAGGAACATCCCCTTCCTCCTTCCCAGCCAGACACCTCAAAAGAAGCATGACATAGCAGGTGAAATGGGAAGTGTCCACCTACTTCTGAAAGACCTGTGCACTCACTCTTCCACTTTCTTGGGAGTTGCTCTGTGACCTACATGCATGGTCGCTCGTCCTCTTACAACACCTCCAAGGAGGACTTCAGTGATGCCCAAATTCACTACTGGGAAAGTGCCATGATTCCTGGGGAAGAGCACCGTGATTTCAATTACCTGGAGGTATTTGAGAGGGATTCAGAGAGTCCCACCTATTCCAATTCCCCACCCTCAAGCTCCAGTTGCCATGGCAATGGTACTGACAATTTCAATGCATAAACCCAAATTTGCATTTTAATGGGACATAATTAGAATGCTGAGATAAATGATTCTTCCCCGCTAAAAGGTAACATAAACGCCACATCTCACAAATATGCTCTAGCAGCAAGTATCGCGCATACACACACACACACAGAGCCTATACGTTGCTGGGCTGTGGGAGCTGGGAAGCTGCTTTCAGTTCCTTTATGCCTAACTGGGAAGTTTTATACCCACAGCACAAAACCACAATTTCCAGATTAAAACAATTGATTTACCAGATGCCCACTGCAAAATTACCATATCACCTCCTGGCCACTATCCTGCCACACCATGCTTCTGTTCCCAGGTCCAAGCAGGGTCAGGCCATACCTGCTGTCCCAACACTGAACCCAGAAATGCTCTGTATGCTGGCAGCTCTCGGCGCAGGGATCATTTCCCAGAGATGATGAAAAATCTGTCCCTCTCCAACTGTCCTAATATTTATTTTCCTTTTTTTTTTTTTTTGAAGCTAGATTTATAGCGAGATGTGCTCTCGCTTGGTTATGTGCAATATGCCCAAGAGTTTATTCTCCAGCTCTTGGATCAGGAAAGGAGTACTGTGTTAGCACCTGTCCCACACTGTCAGCAGAGAGGCCAAGTAGTCATGAGAGGGCAGAACGAGATTTTTAAAAGGAAATGTTTCCAGACATCTCTCTTTACTTCAACAACAGGCAGGGAAGGGGAATTGAGGGGGGAGAACTGATTCTGCACCAAATAGGAAAGCAGAAAATGAATTTCTCCTGCCCTTGATACAAACTAAATTCAAAGCAGGCAGCTGGCAGGAGTGAATAGAGATAGAAGAGAGAAAGGGGAAAAAAATAAATTAAAACATAAAAAAGGAGAGAAAGGGACAAAAGCAAACAAGTGAATCATAAAAGCTGAAAACCACCTGAAAATCTCATTTGGCTTTTCAGTTGGGAAGTGACATGATGCCTGCTTGGGAGTGGGCAATCGCATCTGGGACAGGCTGAAAGTAGCCACAGCCCTGACCAGCTTCCCCCCGCCTCCCTGAACGCTGCTGGGCCTCCCAGCTCTTGGGGACCGCAGGCAGCTGTGCAAAGAAGGGGAGGGCATGGGATTCACCTCAGCCCACCTGCCTGGTATGCGGAAGCAAAGCCACAGCTCCTGCTGAGCATCACTGACAGGGCACCACTGACACTGATCTGCTGTCTGCAAATGCATGGAGTAGACAACACAGAAGTTGCTTCCCAGGACCTCCGTGGATCTGGATCTGCACCTTTATTCCTGCAGATCTTTCCAAGGGCTCAGCAAGCCCCTTCAAGCACTGCAGCTTCCTGTCAGCACTGGCTATCCGGCCATGCCCACTCCATTAGATCTGCAGGAATAGGCCCCAGAGGGTTCAGGCAACCTCCTGCTCCTCCTCCGCTGACTCAGTGTCAGCCCAGCAGTCCGCAGAAACCCAGTGGTGAAAAGCTCCATATCCCACCTCTAGAACTGCCTGGTCTCAGCAAAGTCATGTCCAACAGGCACCAGGGCGGACCGTTCAGAGCCACTGCTTGTGGAGGGGAGATCCTGATCCCTCCTCCAGGAAAATCTTTCAGTCCTACTCCTCTGGGCTGCACAAAAAAAAGAGCATGCCTCCGCCTCGCCACTCCCACCACCCTGGCTGGCAACCCCAGTTAATCTCTCTGCCCTCCTTCATTTGCCAGAATCAAATACCCATTGGGGTGTGCTATGACGGAGCAAATGTTAATGCACCTTGGCACACGATCAAGTGGAGCTGGATTTAGCCTCCGGCATGGCAAACGGCCTGAAGAGCACCAGTAAGGCGAGCCCAGCAGAGTAGTCTCTGGGGCTCCGCACTGCTTTGGCGAGCCTCAAAGGCTGTAAGTCCTGGGGGCTCACATCCAACGTCTTTCACATCCTCAAATGCACATGCAGGTGTAAATGCACATACCCAGGTTGCACAGAAACACATTTACCTAGAGTCATGCAGTGAATTGGCTGTACAAAATCAGCACGGACAAATGCTGAGGAGTTCACACACTGTTCATCCCATGGTGCTGTTTCCATTTGTGTAAGCACACCCAGGCAGAAACTCATATAGATGCTAACACATATATGGGGTGTGCTCTTACACCAATGAGTACCCAAGAAGACAGGAGGCTGTATACCTACGCATAACCAAACCGAAACACTTCCCTGGAGCTGATGGCTTTCCGCATAACCTTCATTTCCTTGTTTCTGGCTTGCAGGTGATTAACTTAAAAATAAAACCACATAATTCTCCTAAAGACCATCTAGGCCACAGATATGGTGGTTCACATTGCATTTATAATAAATAGTTCTTCTCACTTAGGATACAGCTTACAGGTTCTGCACAGCAGGGACCCCTAAGAGGATGGAGACATGATCGCAAGGTCCAGTTCACAATACTAAGTTTTAGGAACAAACAGTGGAGTAAGGGAGGAAGATAAGAAAGAAGAAAAGAGCTGGCCTTATGATTTAGACTCATGTGCTGGGAGTCAAGATCAAAAGATAAAAAGTCAAGCTGAACTGTCATCCTGCCAGATATTGATGACCCTGGTTGGAGAAGCAAGGGCTAGAAGGAGAAAGAGAGGACAAGGAGAGAGGGAAATAGGCAATGCAAGTCAAAAGACAGATATCAAAAAAGAGAGGGAGTGAAGGAAGGAAAGAAAAAATGAAAGAAGGAAAGCCCAAAAAAATGAAGCAGGTAAAAGAAATTATAAAAGCATCTGCCACCATGTTGAGAAATGTGCATACCGACAGAAGGTCTTCTTGCTCACTGCACAGGGAGGCCTTGTGCAAGCCAGACTCCCCACGGGTGCTTGGGTCTGCCGGCTCCCACCCTGCAGTCATGCCCCACTTCTTCAGTAACAGGGACCATGTGGCTGGCTTGTCATTTGGCTTCCTTCATGAGAGAAAAGGCCAGCCTCTGGCAAGCCTCCCTACACCGCACACTACAGCTCCCCAGCTCCCACCTCGGCTTTGGAGGCTACCACAGTGCATCCCTAAGGGTCCTCTCTGCCACAGCCCTGACAGAGTGGTGGCAACAAGGCCACTTACCATAAGGAGGTGTGCCGTGGCCAGGGCTACAGATGGGTGATGGCAGATGGGGACAATGAACAGTGATCCAGGGCTGAGCATTAGCAAGGGACTTGCTGCCAAACCAGCATCACAATCGGCAGGAGATGAGCACTGCTCAGACAAAAGTCATGGTGGCTGATTCACACTAAGGCCCTGATGACTATCAGATACAGGCTGGGGTGTTCAGAGGTGGTGGTATGGAGTTGCACCCCAAAACCCTCCTGCACATCGCTGGTTCTGTGCCCAAAACTTGCCAGGGCTGGGTAAAACCTACAGCAACTCAACGCTTGTCCTGCAAACCTCTTCCATACCCTCCTCCTTCTCCTGGCAGGGCCTTCTTAAAGCTCAGCACCCCTCTCAGCACCCATGTCTCCTGGCTGCGGTGCTTGTGGCAGGCAAAACCCAGCCTCACAGTGACATCTAGTGAGGAGAGCACTTATGGCACCACGCACCTGTGCTAGAAATGGCAGCCTGGCCTCCTGTCCTGCTGGCGTTTGTTCCCCAGACTTCAGAAGACAGAGGCAGAGTAGGACATGAGGCCCTGGAGGAGAAGGCAGCCTGGCCCAGTAGGACTCATGTGATGAGTGTATGGGTGCCTGGTACCCAGCACATCCAGGACTGCCCCTGCATCCCAAGAGACTGCGGGTCCCCCAAGAACATGCTGGTGGATTTTCAGTGTTTTCTAAAAAAATGGGTTCTGCACTCTGCTGAGGAGAGCTGGATGGAAAGGGAGAGAAAGGAAGGTAAGAAATGGGAGAGCCAGCTGTATAATTTACGAGGATCCAACTGCTGGGAGTCACGAACAAATGGTAAAAGGTCGGGTTGAACTGTCACCCACCCACAGTCTCAGAAATTGTGGATCCTGGTTGGACAAGCAACGGCTACAAAGAGAAACAGTGGTCAAGGAAACAGGGAATAAGACAATGAAGACAAAATACAGCTACTAGCAAGAAAGAGCAAAGAAACAAAAGGGAAAAAAAAAGGAGGGGGAAAAAATGACAAAAGCAGAGTGCAGGGAGAGAGGTCTTGCACCATGCTGAAAAATGCAGCATGCCAGCCACAGGACAGAACACCTTCTTCATCTGGGCAAGCCTCACATGCTACTCTGTGGGGTTCTGAGCAATTCTGAAAAAAATCTCACAAATTAGGAAGCCAGAAATTGCGCGTTGTGGCAATCGGCATTTAGCGCTGCTGCTGCTTGCAGCTAAATCCACGATGCTGCCTTGTTCTCAATTCCCACACCGGAAACAACTGGGAAGGGGATCAATTGATCTGACCCACTCCCTTCTGATGCATGCTGGTGGCCTGGCTGTCCTGTGCCCTGCAACACCTTCGTGATCCAGTCCTTCCTCTGCTTCCCCATTTTTCCTACTGTCTCCAAACAGCTCCCTCCCAAGACTGAAGGGACTGGGGAACAGGAGCGCACATGACACACCTTTAGCCACTGCACCAGGGGACATGACACTCCTTTAGCCATGGGAAGATCAGACCCATGCCAGCACAGCATGGAGCAGACAAGAGCTGCAGCAGCAGGTGATGCTGCCCCCAGCTCCACCAGCTCCACTCTGCACCAAGCAGCAGAGACATCTGCTAACAAGGCCTGCCTAAGGCAGCAAAAACCCGTGACAGCCCCAGCCCATCTCCTGTCTGTCTCCAAAGCCTTAATGGTTGGTGACAAGCATAACTAGCTAAATTTTGCAGCAACCAGAGACAGCTCTGAGGCTTGTAAACATTTTAAGGCCCTGGAGCAGAGGCTGGAAACAACACACAGAGCCTTCCACTTCTTTGTCACTGCTTTGAAAGCAGCCACATTCAACAACTGGCGTTCCCCAACTTCACATCTGAACAGCACGAGGATACTTAAGCTCTCAGCTCTAAAGCAGCCTCTTCTCTGTGTATTTCCAAGCTCTTTACATGACAAATCATTATTTCCATTGTAATCAGGATAAAATACATCCTTCCTGGAAGAATTGAAATTTTGTTTCATCAAAGGCCACAATATTTCCAGACCTGAGACCCACCACTGCCTTTTTACAAATCCCTCTAGTTAAAGAATGTTATACTCAGAACGTTGTATCAAAATCCCTGTTTCAATTTCTGTCCATTTTCTGTGTATTCGGCAGGGGAATATTTTTAGGGATGAATTTCTCAGATTCTGGCATGGAATACCTATAGTTCCAACTAAAACACAAAAGAATGCTACAAAGAGCAAACCAAACAGCATAAGGCAGGAAAAAAGAGTTGACAGCCAAAGGCAAAACAAAAGAAGTTCAAGTGTCAAGCCAGGGAGGCCAGTCTGCAGGTGAAAAGGGACAGACCAAGTCTAGAAGCACAAAAATAAAAAATAGCCTGAAATCCAGAGGGAAGAAAAGGAAAAAAACCTAAAGTAAACAGGTAAGGGTCCAGCTGGTTGAAGCTGATTTGAAAGGAAAACAAAGCTCCTGGCAAGCTTGGAGGCTCAGACTCTGGTAACTGAGGTATAAGTCTCATCAAGCCCATCGCTAACAGTAACCTTCCAAAGTAACAAGGGAAGATGTCCTGGAAGATTCTTCAAGGGCTTCCCCCAAACCGTTCATAACTCCTGGAAGCTGTGCTGGTCCAGCACTGTCAGTGACACAAAAACACAAAAATTAACAAGTTGGATCCCCAAAAAGCAAGACATGGGCCCAAAGCTCTCCAACTTTTCAGTAAAGCCCAGCGTGTAGATATGGCAGTAGGTGTTGTCCATGCTTTACTCGCCTTCCTACAACACATTTCATTCTGCCTGACAATCTATAGAGCAAACCTGTACTCACTCCAACCCCCATATGAGGCCTGTCTTTGCCTCCTTCCTGTGTCCACCATCTGATGCACCTGTTCTCCAGCATTTAGCAGATTGTGATCCACAGCTCCTGTACAGTTTGTTCACTCAGGCTCATCCCTGCTCAACCAAAGGATCTTTATCCTCTTTTCCCAGGTTTTTAGGGAAAAGGAAAAACAACTACAGTGGGATACCTTTTGGCCTTCTAGATTGGAGGAAACAGTGGGAGCAAGCTCTGCCACTTTCTCCCAGACATGATGCTGCAGGAATGAAGTAGGTGGGGAGAAGACCCAGAAACCATCTTCAAGGCCCACAAAAGAAACAGGGAAAAGTCAAGTCACTCTGAGCCCTGGGATCCTTCTACTACTTCCTCCCTCTCTTGACATTTAAGCATAGTAGTGGGAAACAGGGAATCATTGCCCTCCAGCTGCAGACTCTAGGAGGCATGCAAGAGCAACAGATGCCCCTCTGAAGACAGTTTCCATTCAGGCAAAGATAGAAAATATGAGGGTATTGGAAGTTCAGGCATTTTTACAAGTCTGGATGCAAAACCCCGTTATTTCTGACCACAAAAAGCTTGTGGCACTAACTCTGTATTATATGCAAAATATTACTGGCAAAGTGCTTTTTTCTGGTATTCTAAGCCTTGAAGAAGGACTTCTTGTTTGGGTTTTTTCCAAATATAACATTTATGTTCTTAAAATTATTAACTCTCTCTACAAAGCAGGCTCTTACAGCTTCAGCAAAGATACTGATCCTTACTCTCTTTCCATTTGGAGCCAAAAAACAGCAGATAAAGACCACGGATATGTTTTAGGCTAAGCCTCCACACTGTCATTCACAAGATCTAGTTTAAGCATTCATCCTGTCTCAGCTACTTTGCAAGTTGCTTAATCTTGGTCCCTCCTTATCTCACCTGTATAGGAGGCTAATAACTCTTGTCTTGTGCAGGGGCAGAGTTCATTTCTTACTACAGCATCTAGTATGGTGGGAAGCCAATTTAATTTTAACCTGCGGCAACATTATCTGCAGAACCTGTGGAAGGCAGAGCCAGCTTCTCAGTAATCTGGAACAGGCTGAAAAGTGCATGGAAGAGGTGGGTATCTGCACTGGATTAAAAACAAACAAACAAAAAAAACCCCACACACAATTAAAAAATGAGAATAAAAGACTTTTTGGCAGTCTAAAGTAACTAAACTGTTATCCATGCAAGTGTATAAATCAAAGCATTGCCCAGCCCTTGCTCAATTCAGCAGGCCAGAAAGTCAAATTGCTTTTCAAAGGCATGTCACACAGTTAAAGGACAAAGGTTCCTATGTACTTGAGGCATAGCGCAGGCAGTGATGCATGGTTCTTTGTAGGAACAGTGGCCACAACACAAACTGCTTCAAGTTGGCAAACATAGCTAAATATTAATGACAACGGTTTTGAATTCTGCTGTTCAAGAGAAAATACAGAATTTGGGATGTGGTGAAACTGGACAGCTGTCTAAAGCAAAGCATGTTCCATAATCCACACGTGAAGAAACATGCAGAGGTGAAAATCTGTTATAAATCAGCTTGAACATCAGTCGGATTCATTCTGGAAGAGAAAATACAGGTATATGTGTCAGTGCAGACAATACCAAGTGTTCAAACATCAGGATCCCATTTCCCAGAATCATAAGACTGTTTTTAAAAAAGCCCTAAACTAAATAAAAGCTTCTGATTATTGTATTATACTCCTAATGCTGCCCTCAGCTTCTGTTTTCTAACATTTTTCACAATATTCCTTCAGACCGAGACTCCTACGTAACCCCCTCAATCCAGAAGCTGGAATATAAAGTAAGAGTAAACAAACAGCTATTATGAACTGCCACAGACCATGAATATCAATAACGTCTTTGTTAGCATGCAGTCCTGAATAATAAGGTGGAACAGGCCAAATGTAAAATAACCTCAGACATCTTGCAAAGCCTAGAATCACAGGAAGAATAGTCACTCCCAAGATGAAGCAGAAACTTTATCAACATATTCAAACAGCAAAAACTTTCATTTTGCAATGCCATAAGAAAGAAAGCAGAAAGTGAAATGATAATATTCACATAAGGAAGTTACTTAAACTGATCTGTATGCTGGGTTATTTGTAATTGAAAAGCCAGCTAGCTCACAAGTACCCACTGAGGCGTGAGATTTAAAGCTATAAAACATGAACATCAGCATCAGAAAGCTTTCAAAGATAGCTTAACTCTCAGAAACAAAGATATTCTCAATCTGAAATGCGGCGGCTGTGGTTTTTGCCATCCAAAGTCAGATTACTCAGGCTCTTAGATAGCGATTTATTTGGATGTTATACATTTAAATGAACACCATTTGACATTCATTCTGTCCCCAAAGCACTTCAAAGAGCTAACTGCACAAACTTATGTGCAAACATAGTGATGAAGTTTTCTTGGATGAAAACTTAATTTGAGCAGAGGCCTTAAAACAGTACAATGAAATACTGATTTATTTTTTTTTTACTGACATACACACAAAGTCTCCTAACATTAAATTTTTAGTAGTACATACTAGTCTGGAAAAAGCTATTTGTAGGGTCTGCTCAACTGCTTTCAACAGTGATTCAGGTAAAAGAAAGTGATAGTTAAATGTGTATATCATGATGAAATAAGGAACACATCCTTATTGTAAGAGTGATAAGGTCATGGAAGCTTCTGCAAAGAAAAATACAGCATTTTATATGCTGTGCTCAGCATAAAGGAGATTTATCAAAGACAGGTTAGTTGACTTAATCTAAGGTCAACAGAGGAGACTTTACAGTTTGACGTGTAGGAGATTATGCGATTAAAATGCCTAAATTCTACATATATACAGGTTTAAAAGGACATAACGCACAGGCAAAATCCAGTTCATATAAAAAGATGATCATACATTCTTAATGTAAGCCAATAAACTGATCTTGTTTAGCACTGGAGGGAAAAGACGTAAACATAATTCTCTATTGAAGTCAAACAACAAGGGAAGGCTGCACCTGTGTCTGCAAGAGTGTGACGGGTATTAGTTGTACCAAAGTCACCTGGACAGAGACATGACAGATGCTGTTATCACCGCGTCTGCCAAGACCAAGCACAGCTGACGCCAGAATGAAGTTAGGAGAAACATCAATGGTCATGCCCCAAGAAAAGCTGCCAAATCCTGTTAAAAGGAGCTGCAGAAGTACAATGTATTAATAATAGGTACATGATTTCACAAAGGGTCAAAAATTCCATGGCCCATGTTGGACAGCGATCTTTGGCAACAGATCCAAATCTGGGGAACACGTCGCACCACAAAGTGCACATCCAGTTAACTTCTTGGTCTACTAACTAGCTCCAAGAGCCTGACCAGACTCTGAGGCAGGAGACTGGGAATGCACTTAAAGAAAGTGCTTTGCCTTCCCTCTTCAGCAAAGTGACCCCTGTGCGCTCGTTAAATTTTATTCTGCAGGTAATTGCTGACTAAAATCAGAGCAAGTCTGCGCTCAACCTTGCTGGTCAAAGGAGGCGTTGCCTGTATTACGGTTTCTTGCTACTGAAGGTATTTACTAAGAACGGAGTCAGATTTTCTGAGACACCTACATAATTGAAAGCTTTATTAATTGGAACAACAGAAATAGAAATAGGATAGTATTGGTAATGATTTACTTTTGAGGTAGAGAAGGGCATATATTTTCCATCAACAGGATAATACACCAGTGCTGCTTGTACCACACTAATTTGTTAAACATGTTTTGAAGTGTTGGTAACAAAAGATGTTGTTGCATCAGGTGCCTTCATAAGTCATTTATCAGGTTACACCTCTCTGACACTAAGAACGTGTAACAATGTATTAGGTGATCCTAATAAAGTTAAATGACGCAAATGTAGCGTTTAACCAGTGGAATAAACTATCTTGAATATACTATGCAATATGCAACCATAAACAGCTTACAAAGAACCCGTACACTGTATTTTAGAGGGCTAAAATAGAGCGTTTGACTGATGAGGTATTTTTGGAAATGCTTTCCCCGTGGTAAGATCACTGGCAGTTATCATTTATCTCACTCAGACCACGATAAAGATAATCTGAGTATACAAGCAATAACAAATCTTCTGCTGACTAGAATGCTGTCTAGTGCTCTCTTCAATTTCGGCAATAGGCTATTAACTCATTGCTTGTTCAGCTTCTCCTTTGCAGAGCTACAATAACCTCGTAACTTCGTTAGCTTTCACATGACTGGAGGCACAAACCTGGCAGGGAACTAAGAGCTGAGTAAGCTCTATCTTCCACTAGCTACTAACAGAAAACAAGAAAATGAAGAAGCACTCTGCATTACACACCCAGTGACTGTCCCTCCGAATCAATCAAAAAATGCTTCTGAAAACTGTAAAAGGAAAATTAAAGAGTGAGAAGCAACATGGTGAACAAGCAGTAAATGGTTAGCGTTCCCCAGCCCTGAAGCCAGGAATGAGCACCAAGTAGGCCCTGTCCAGAAAAATATATTAGCACCATCACACCAGCAGATACTGACAGCGGATGCCGGGATCCAGCCAGGGAGGGATTTGGAAGAGAATGAACAATAAAAAGACAGGCATTGAGGTGACATCTGGAGAGGCTGGAGAACAATTTCCAGAGAATGAATGTCTTTTAATGAACTGAGGTTTAACTGTTATCAGTCCCCGCTAGAGATCATTACTATGAGAAACAATGAGAGACGCTTGTACCTCTTTTTCCCTGCAGGACATGTCTGACAGAGAATAAACCTCTCTTCCCCTTCTCCAGTGTCAGCTTGTTACTGCCAGCGCTGGCTATAATTGAATAAGCTTTATTCAGATGATAGCTAAATTTAGCACATATTAGCATCAATCCTCTAGAGGGGTGAAAACGGGTGAGAAAAGCTTTAAATAAATAGACTAAATTAGTAATAATAGATGCAATTTATGGCAGAGTGAACCTCAGTGCCTGAGCAGCCTGGCATAGTTACATCTGGGCTTTGGGGCCTTGCCGGGACATAACATGACACTGCTGCCGGCCGTCCCCTTAGCTCCCAGCCTGTTATTATTATTATTATCATCCTCTGATGGCGGGAGCCCCTCAAAGCCCCAGCCCCAGTGCAGCAGCTCCACGAGGGTGCAACACAGAGGGCCTGCAGGCCGGCTGCCACACCACACACTGCAGAGGCTGGAGAGAGGGACGATAAGGAAGGGCCACCGGCAAGAACACGGCACAGCGGCTTGGGCGACGCAAGCTCAGAACAGCTCTGAGGTAATCTCCACACAACACGGCGCCACTACATGGCGCCACCGCCCGTCCCGCCAAACTCCCTCCGCGTCTCCCTCTGCGCATGCGCGCCGGACCGCTTGCGGCGCCGGAAGTGTGGCCCCGAGGAGACCGAGGTGGCGTCACGGGCGGGCGGAAGTGTGGCGGTGAGACGGAAGTTGGCCGCCGGCGGGGGGTGCGCGGTCATGTCGGCCTCTCTGTTGCGGCGAGGCCTGGAGCTGCTGGAGGCGCCGGGTGGGCCCGCGGGGACCGGGGGACGTAAGGGCGGGGGGAGGGTGGGTTATTCGCGGCGTACGGCTTGAGTAACCCCGTCCCTCTTCCCGCCGCAGGCCAGGGAAAGGCCGCGCCGGGACTCCAGCGGGGGCGGGAGGGCCCCAGGGCAACGGGCGCTGCGAGGCGGACGAAGGCGGCGCAGGAGCCCCGCAGGAACAAGGCCACGGTTAAGGGCAGAGTCGTGAAGTCGGCGATAGGTGAGGCCCGGCCCGGCTCCGGGAGGAGGGGGAAGCAGCTTTGCCGCCCTCCGTAGCCCTCGCACCGGGTTCCCTTGTGATGTCCTGCAGCTCCCCTCCCGGTTGCTTGTGTCCACCCCTTGCCATCCTCCTGGGTGCCCTTCTGGGATCTCCTGCTTAAACACCGCCTGGTCTGTGGCAGCACCTCTATCCCTGAGCTGTAGTGGCATCTCTTTCTTCCAGGGCCTTGCTAATCCCCCTGTGTTTCTCCTTGTGTGCTGCCTGGCTGAGCAGCTGACGTGTTTTGTCCCACTCTTCTCTGACCTAGAGGAATATCACAAGAAGAAGGCTGTGAATCACTTGAGAGCAAACCTGCAGTACATGTTGAAGGGACGATTTGTTGCAAACAAAGCCATCACAGAACAAGTAAGACTGTTGCTTCTTTCTTTGGGGGCCTACTTCTGTTGAGGAACACAGGTGAATGGGAATCATCTCCAGGTCTTCTAGCTTAGAACCTGTGCAAAGGAGTGAAGTTAAGTTTCTGTCTGGAAGTGGCCTTGAGGAATTTCTGCATGCACTGGCGAAACAACTTAATAAGCTTTAAACTCTTGCTGATGTATTGTCCCATATGATATTCTCTGATACTAGTTAATGTTGGCTTTTCTTAATTACCAAAGATATTTTATAGCTTCAGCTGGCAAAGAAGCCCTGGTTCAGACCTTCTCTTCACTGTCGATCAAACTGGCCTTCTCTGTAGCTGGAGGCTGTTTAGCAAGGAACCAGATATGCTGCTGGTTCATTTAATAGAAATTTCATAGCATCTTGAGTGATGTTTCTCATAACCTGAGAATTTAATCACTGTTACTGTCCAGAAAATGCTGAGGGAATTCCACCAACTTGTTGGGTTTTCAGGTTGTCTTATGGAGAGACAGGATAAAAGAAGGTCACAGTTTCAGAAAGGTCTGAATTAAAACCAGCATTTCTATCTCTGTGACAGTTACCTGAGTGTAGTTTTTGTATTTGACTCACATTTCTTTGGAGGTATAGCAGGGTACTAGTAGAATTGTGGGGATGCTGCAGGTGAGCTTGAAAATCACTGTTTTGTGGTTTGGTCTGGATAACAATGACTGTTGTTTTCTCCTTTTTTATTGTCTGAAGATTATTGATCAGAACAGAGGCAGGAAGTCCAAAGATCGGCCTCCAAAGAAGGCAGCAAAGAAGAAGCCTGAGAGCACTGTCTTTACTGAGGAAGATTTCCGTAAATTTGAGAGAGAATACTTTGGGAGACCATAAAGAACGTGACAGGGATTCTTGCCACTCCAGTCTTTCTGCATCTGAGTGCTCAGCACGTGGGACTGGCCATTTCCTCAGCGTGTTTGAGATGGGACGTAGGAGATGTGCCTTTGGCAGGAAGTGCTTTGATGTCACGCTTGCAGAGAAACTCTGCATCTGTGCAGAACTTGTTACTGGCCAGCTAGAGCCATGGGGGTTCTTTGGGCTCTGAGATGTGTTGTCCTTATCATTTCCAGCCAACATGTCTTGCATTCTTAATGTAGAAGGGTGGACCAAGCCAAATATAAGTCTTGTTCTCCTTCCTCAGGACGCGAGGCTTCTGCTGCCTGTGTTATTTGGCAGGGAGCTTTTAAAGTACTGTATCTGAATGGAGAAATGTTTTGGACCAGCAGTAATAAAACATCAGAAGGGAAGGATGCTTTGAAAGGCTGTTAAACCAGAGTAGCCCTGCAGTTTCTGTTCTTATTACAGCCTCTGTCAGGTTTTTCAGTCATTGCAAAAACTTAGTTTATGTCATTTGGTTAAATAATTGTTGCAGACACTGCCTATCTTTGCCTTTGTAATAGGGAGTATTATGACAGGCTGTGACTGACAAAGACAAACCGTGTCACTGCTCTGATCCAAGAATCCCTCTCTTTAGCATGACTCAGTTGTGTGAATGCCCCTCTGATTCATGTTGACACATGTATTTAATTTTCTCTCTGACATGCTCAGGCCTTCAAAGGGTGCGGGTTGGAACAGAGATGACTCCTCTGTTCTCCCTGCTCACTGTCTCTCCAAGGAAGAAGAGCTCTTACATGGAGAAAGTTGTCCTTTGGATGCTTACACCAGAGCTTCCCGCTGAGGTTCATCCACACTAGGAGGTCACCGCTGCTGGGTACTGACAGCTCCCATAGCCAGGAGGGGTTGTGGCACAGATGTTAGCCTCGGCATGAAGTTATAATCTTCTAAACCAGAGATTGTGGTGCTGGGTTGGAGGGAAATTCTTTTCATCTGAGTACTGCTAAATTCCTGGCTGCAACAAACACAAAGCCCGGCAGGTGGGAGTGTTGTTCCAGACAGTTCCTCGCTAGACCACTGTAAATGCCCTTCTGGGGAGCACCTGCCGCTGCCCTTTCGTGCCCCTTACCTAAGAAGATGGGAACTGTGTTCCCTTTGGGGGAAAAAGGTGGTAAGGAGAAGGACTAATGCCAAGCTTTGGTTAAGCTCAGGAGTTGATTACAAGCGGCTTGGCTGACCTGAGCAGCAGCTGCTTAGATGTCAGCACTGGCAGGAGTTTGGTATCCTTTCCCTGCCCTCTGATTATAATTCCTGGTTCCGTCCTCTTAAGTCTGTGCCTCCTCTGTTGTATTCTTTCCCTCTTGTCTGCATCCACAGATATACAAGGTCCAGACAGGAGAAATAGTGAATATACTGAAGTGTGTGCACTGGAAATTGTGTAATAGCATGTGGGAGGGGATTTCTTGTAAAAGGATCAAGTTCGGCTATCTGCAGCCAAAAGTGGTAAATATAGAACAGTTCAACAACCAATTCCGTTCTTTTTTTTCAGTTTGTTCTTTCTCCCAAAATTAAAAAATATGTGTAAAAAAAAAAAAAAGAGAACGTCTGTTTGCTTCTTAAAAGAATGGAAGCGCTATTGTTTGAAAATGTGTATGCAGCACTTGTCTTCCTAAAACCTCTGCATTCTGTGCCTGCTGCAGTGTGTGTGAGCAGGTTGAACACATGCAGCTCTGTGTGGAGCTGTCTGGAGAATATTAACAGTGTGAAAAAGCCAGCTGTGCCACAACTTGACTTTTGTAAGAGGCAGATTTCTGGGGTGTTATTTAGTTTCAAGCCCTCATCTTCAGTATTTGGCAGCTCCTTTGACCTTACAGAGGTCTTTCATGTCACCCCCTGCACCTCCTCTACCATTTCCTCCTATATGCCCTTATTTCTGTGGTTGTTCAGCTCCTGGACCCTTCTGCAGACTGAGGAAAGCAAAACTATCCTTTGTTGCTCCAAAAAGGAGCACTAGGGTAATGCAGTTCACTGTCTTTGTACAAAACCCTGCTTGTTTGCTTGCAAATGTAAGCAAACAGGAAAGATGTTCTTTCAAAGTTAATGAGAAACTTTAAAGTGGGGCACAGAGCAGTTTTCCCCAAGGATAGTAACACCTAGATCTGTGGAGTTTTGAAGTTGGATGGCAGCTCTCATTACTGGCTGGAAAAATTATTAGGCCGATGCAAGTAATCAACATACTTCTTGTGGCTATATGCCATGAGGCATTATATTGTTGAAGCAGGTAAAGCTACCTTACAGACTGGATTTGGTCATCTAAAGTCAAAGTTGGTTGTACAGCCAAGAGTATCCTTAAATAAATTAAACTTTATTTTGCAGGAGGAAGGAAAAGCAAGCAGAAGTAAATGTGTGGCTCTGGATAAACCATCTTCTGCAAGAGCAAAGATTTGACATGTCCTAGCCTTGATTTTTCCTTCTCTCTGACAGAGCAGGAGCTCCTATGAAAGAAGAACAGCAGTGCCTCCTGTACACTGGGTGGGTGAGGACAGGAGCTGGCTCAAGGAGAATGTCTTCAAGCTAGAGGTGAGAACGGGTATATCAGCCTGTTGCATGTGCCTGGTGGTAAGCTAAAGCTAAGCATCTTCGCATTCTCCCAACCATCTATGTCATGGTCTAGTCATGCCGTGAGCATGCCAGCTCCTTGGCTGTGCTGGGACCCGAGGAAGTAGCTATTTAGAGCAACCTGTGTTATTTCTGCCGCCCCACATAAAAGAGGGAGTTAGGGAAGGAGAACCTGCCGTAGCTGCACTTCCTATTTGGCCTCCAACCTCCGGTTCCCGTGCTGGAAGCTAGCACGCTGCAGCCCGCAACCCTCGGACATGCTGGACAGGCATTTCTCTCCCGCGCAGCTGTGAGTGGCAGTGCAGGGAGGTGTCCCGCTGCTGTGGGATGAGGGCCACATGCTGGCTGAGCTCATCGGGCTGCTGGCTCTCTTCCCAGCTCTGCGACACCAGCTGAGCATGCTGCAGCAGAAAATAGAAGTAGCTGAGCTAGAGAAGAAGGAGGAGGGTGCCGTCTTACAGTGCATCCCTACCCACACACAGCAGGGAGTCGGAATGGGAGGCAGCAGCAGCAGCTTTAATATAAATGCAAATAAAAGCATTATTAATGTGGTAGAACCTTTCCAGGGAAACGGTTTAGGGGAGGCAGAATAGTTCCCAGATGTTCAGTGTTGAGCTAGCTTATTGTGAATAAGATTCATCAAGATGGTTAATGGCCTATTGCTCCCTCGTTATGTGAACAGAAAGCAAACAGGAAAATTTGTTCGGACAGGTGCAAGCTAACGTAAGCCAATACAGCCTCTGCTGTGTCAGCGAGTCTTTACTTCTTTAGTGTAGAAAGCAACAACAGCTAATGTCAGCATTGTACGTGTATCAGGAGAGGGGAGGACTGCAAATGTAAACCAAGAAAATGGGTTCACTCAGGACACTAACCAACTTCATGCCTCTGAAATGACGTAGCAGTAACAAACCTGGCTGCGAATGAACAAAGACAGACTGTAAAACATGCTCAGGCAAACAAGACTTGAAATGCTGAAAAAGCTGTGAGGGAAAACCAGGGTGGGGCAGGGGAGGTCCTAAAAAACTTCTGAGGGATCTCAGCCTCTGCTTTCTTTTTCATGACTGATTTCTGTTTCAGTCTTGCTGATGACAAACACAGTATCAGCATCTACAACACTGACGGGCTCCTGGGCCTTGGGTAAGGGACGGGTCGTTGTAGAAAGGGTGCACAGCAGCAGCGCCCTGAATAACTAACAAAATAGAAGTTACAGCAAAAGGAATTTTATTGTTTTGAGACAAGACGACCTATCAGTTCAATTAAAAATGAGGAGTGTAGAAGAAGGCAGGCTGCCTAATGTCTGCTTACAGCTCAAAATGTGGAACCAGCACCGGCTGAAGGGTTAGTAGGTTTGAGATGGATTAAAGGTTTGCATATCTATCCATAGTTACATTAAATAGGATTAACAGAGCCAACCATTAACTGGTGGGGGCAGGGGAAGCAAAAAGCATGAAGGTCGCTCTGCAGCTGTCTACAGGGTTATATGCACCTTTTTCTGAACAAATTAGCTGTTGGCAGGTCTAACCAGTAATCTATCCAAGCTGGTCTGTTGCGAGCTGCGCTGTTCATGTGCCAGCAAGTTCATCTGTATCTCCTTTAATGGGAGTCAAAGACTAGGTCTGTTTCTCCAACTGTCCGTGCACTGCAATGGAGATGCAGAGGAGTTACAGAACTAGGAGATTCTGTGCCCTATATAAATTAAGTCGATGCGTCTGCTGTGCTTGTAACTCGCTCCCTGCCATGTTTTAAATGGGTGTGTATGTGTAAAATAGAGGAAAAGAGCAGATGAAGGAAAAATGAGAGGCAGCTAGCCATTACTTGGAGAACATGCACCTATGTAATAGGGAAATTGGAGCTTGTGGGTAGAGCTAGCTTCATTCAGTGGCTTGTGACACTGTATGACTGCACTGAAAATAATGCAAAGGCAGCATACCTGGGATACCTGAGCAGCCAAAATAGTATTGCCTACGTTGGGGAACCAAACTCCTCTGTTAATTCGCAAGGCCCAACTAGTGGGCCTGAAGCATTTCAGTGGAAAGTCAGCAAAGATGAGCTTTTTTGGCCCAGCAAGGGATGCTCACAGTAAGACCCCAAGACTGCCTTTGCAGCGGAAAGGAAGTGTAGCAGGAGTATATGTGCTGGACTGCATGACAAGGCTGTAAATAGAGCAGGAGGACAAAGGAAGGTAGGTTGTCTCCAGAAGCTACTTGAACTGTATTAAGAAAAAATGAGTATGCACAAGATGGAAATTATGCATATAGGAAGGACAATACAGATCCTGTTGTTTCTGAAGGCCTATGCCTATGGAAAGATAAAGAAAACTGGTGTTATTCTGGCCAAAAGCATAGATTTCCCACCCCAAAAAAAGGCTTTTTGAATTAGAAACAGGTTTAGTAAGTGGAGAAGGGTGGCTACACAACAGGGATGGCTGAGAAATCAAGAGACATCTCAAAACAGAGAAAGCATATGGATATGCCAAGAACAGAAGCTGAACCATAGCTAAAAAACAGGTGAGGCAATACTTAACACGACTGGGGGAAACATGAAAGACAAGGAATGTACTTTTTTCAAGAGGCATGTGACTCCTCTCTGGAGACAACAGGCCTTTGGGGCCAGGGAAGAGGGAGCTGTGACCAAACTACTATTGTGTGAAATTGTTCTGATCTGAATAACCCACATTTTCTTTCTACCGGTTTGGCTCGGCAGCACTGAGGGAGCACTCATCTCCCAAAGGACAGCCTGTCCTTGCAATTATTTCTAGGCTTTCTGCCAGGGCAAAAGCTATTTGGAAGATTTTATTGTCATTCTTTCTTCATTCTCCGAAGCTGCGGCTGGGGTTTTATTTTTGTAAGCATGCTGCAAAGGTGCATCTGATTCTCCGCACAGGCAATGTGAAGAAGTTGTCAGCGGTGGTGGTTTCCTCTTTTCATTTGCAAAGAGAAGTGCAAGCACCCAGGTCTCTCTAAAGGCAGGGCAGAGGAAGGTAGTTATAAATATTGCGATAACAGCAGAAACAAACTCATGAGAAGGGGCCGTATGTTCTCAGAGCAGCTTTGTGAGCAGTGAACCGTCGGGGGTTGTTTGGTTATGTATGGGAATACTGGACTCCTGTCCATGAAGTCTATCCTGTACATGAAGTATAAAATTAGCTAAGGGATCAGCAGCCTGCGGGTCATGCACGCTGTGCATGTGAAGTCCACTTCGCTGCCCTTAATTCAGAAGAAAAGTAACTGAGACAGAAATCCTATCAATCAGCCATGCCAACTTCAGATTCAGATAGCTTTTATATAATGTAGACTGGGAGAATTCTGCTGTTTTCAAGTACGTAGAAGAACTGGGCTCCTCCAGGAGTAGGTAAGCCTGCATTTCATGCACTACAATCTATTTCTGGACATGATATCATGCTGTATGCAAGCTGCAAGGATTTGATTGAAGCACATCATTGGTTCTGAGAGGCTGTAAGAAAAAGACAGCTCCTGCAGTTTGCAAAATGTAAAATCAGTCACCAGGCAGGAGACTATCAGACTTTTTCTCCCTCAGGCTGGGGTTTGTAACATGACAATGTCCTCGATGTTTCTCACCTCCTGCAGCACACTGGACAAGCTGCTGGGCTGTGGAGCTAAGTGGCATGATGCTGGCTGTGCCTAACACAAGCCTGGAGGAAAAGGCTAAATGAATAACGCAGAGAAAAAGCCAGCCCTAATCTCTAGCCAGTATAAAATCTTAACTAAGTTACTAAGTATAGAAACACGGCATCATTTGAGCAGGTGTTGCATAAGGTTGCCATATTGCTGCCTCTGCAAAGCTGCAAGCTCAGAGCCTCAGCAAATAGTAACAACACCAACCGCTCTTTAAGAGCAGGTTTCTGGTTCTCCCGCAAGGACTCCTATAAAACGTACACATGGATACAGAGCAGAGAGCAAAGCAGCGTGGGTGCGTCATGCATTCCTTGTCTCCTGTTCCAGCTCTGATCTTCCTTCCATGGAGTGAGTGTAATTTGGTAAATTGGAGCTACATACTCTCTGGAGAGCTGTAGAAAACGGAATCATGTATTTACTGGCCAGCACAGGCACTGCCTCGTCTGTGTAGAACATGGACTCAAAGGAAAAATTTGTTTTAGTCAGGGGGGCTCACAGATGGCCCTGCCATGCGGTGGGGTGGGGAATAAATGTACTGACATCTTGCCAGGCTTTGGGTGAGCTAAGGGCTGCAAAATGCACCCACTGCCCCTGCAGCCTGGGCTGCTGCCAGGTTTAAGGAGAAGTTGCAGTGGCGCTAAGGGAAGCAGAGATGGTTGCCTCGTGGTTGGAAAGGGGGATCAGTTTGGGGAGGAGAAGAGGGGCTTGCCCTGCACAGAGAAGCCACTTGCTCATACACTCATACAGGTTACCATGGTTTTGGTGGCTCAGCTGAGAGCAAGCACATTAGGAGTCCCCTCAGGTACATACTTGACCCATCAAGAGCAAGGCTGGCCTGCTCATTGGGCTTTCCTGTGTCAAATTATCCCTATACCAAGCCTTAATGGTCCAGCTGATCTGAAAGAAACCTATTAGGTTGCTTTACCTCCCAAAACAGAACAGCAGCTTGTCCCTACATGCGGTCACCAGTAAGCTCTGGAGAACAAAGCAGCACTTAAAGCAGGAGTGCAACGTGCCTGCCAATTTGCAGCACTTCCCATTTGTACAGTATATAGCGGTCAGAGCACTTGCCCAGGAGGTGAGGGATGGGGTATATGTTCCCATGAAGGTGAGGAGTCTGGGCTGAGACTACTCAAACAGCAGCGAGCTCAATGTCTCATGAAACCCAAAGTGGGGGTCAGTTACCCACACCATGTTCAATGAGGTATGAGCCCCAACTCCTGTCAGGGAGTCTTTTCGCTGTAATTGAAATAGCATCCACGTAACCCAGGCGACAGCTGTAAGCACAGACAGGTCAAGTCACCATTGAGGGCCTGGACTACTCAGCCCTCCCTGCTGGCAAGCAGGTACCTGCTGCCAGCAGTTACCTACTTCATCTGCCTGCTGGAGGAGCCTTCACGCAGCAGGTCCCAGAGCCCATGTAACACATCAGCTAATGGCTTGGGCAGTGAATACAGATGGAGGACTGCAGCCCTACCTGGAGAACATGAGGAGCTTAAGCAGCAGAACCTCACGAGGCTGCAGTCTGACAGACGATTTTCTGTTTTAAATAACATTAGGGACCCTCACTGCTGCAGCACTGGCTAGAGCCCAGCGCTGGCTAAGGCCAGTCCCAAAGCCACTGCACTGCGTGTACGATGTGCAAGTGCCTGAGCTGGGCAGCTTGCTAGGTCGTGTCAGTGCCAGTGAGAAGGAATCTTAACTCCTCAGGGAAGGATGTGCATGTCCACATGCCAAAGCTGGCTCCAGCAGGCCAAGGAGGGATTAGGTGCCACTAAATCTGGGTATCAGTGGCTAAAAATACAAAAACCCACACACAAAATTATTAAAAATGGCACATCCCAAATCCTGAAGCTTCTATTAGCAGAGCACGGCCACACGGCATGTGGAACTTCACTGACATTCAGAACCTCACAGAACTAGAACCAACCACAAAAAAATTTCCTTGCATGAGTGGCTAGACCTTAAACTTACCCACTAATAGAAGGGCACCAATTAATATCTACAGACAGAAACCACGCTGCTACACAGGCTCCTGCCTGTCGTGTTCAAGTTCTCTGCAGCATGTAACAAACACCATTGCAGCAGGGCTGGTTTTCTTTTTCCCCTGTTGCAGCATCTTTTCTGTTACCAAGCTGCAGCACCAAGCATTAACTCACCTATGGTGGCCCTGCTGAGAAACGCTATCCCCAGGAGCCAGGCTGCAGCTCACTGTCAACAACCCACTCCCCAGCACACACGCGCTGCTCCAGCACACCACCACCAGCATCTTCACTGGCTGCAAAGCTGCCTCAGGCCTAGAGCTGAACTAGCTTTATGGGCCAACTCATCTGTTCCCTTCGTAGAAGTCAAATTTATGTTTACACCTTAAAATTTGACTTGACGCTACGCCACATCCGTCTGAAGAAGCCTCCAACTCTTTCACACTTTGGTACACAGGTGCCTTCCATTGTTAAGTGCGCCAAGAGTAACGCCACCCGCTTGGCCCAGCTGACATACCACAGGGTGGCCAGCCCCCGCCCCAACCCCACCAGTGTGGGTCAGGAAGCACACCTCCTGCTCACATCTTCCACACATTCTGAGAACCTCAGGGAGATGAGAAACTAAAAGAGCCAGTTCAACACTGCTACTACTTGCTACAAGTGATAGCCTAATAAGCTGGTAATTTCTTCCAACTTACTTTCACAACCACAGGTTTTTTTAGTGTTTTGTGCGCTGGACCTGTTCACCTTCAGAGAGTACATCCCGGTCCACCAAGTCTGAGAACTTGAATGCTGTATTCCCACTCAAAACATAAACCACACGCAGGGGACAAGTCACTATTGGGACATTCAATGCCCTTCCTTTTCATGCACTTGCACTGCACCCATCACCCAGTGGAACAAGCAGAAGAGAGGCTTCTCTAAAGACCAAAGTACTAAACCACATAATAGTAGGGGTTGAAAGGGACTTACCATCTAGAGACCCTCTAGCCCAACCCCCCTGCTAAAGCAGGCGCCCCCAGAGCAGGGCGCACAGGAACATGTCCAGGTAGGTTTTGAATCTCTCTAGAGGAGGCTCCACAGCCTCCCTGCGCAGCCTGTGCCAGGGCTCTGTCACCCTCACACTGAAGAACTTCTCATGTTCAGGTGCAACTGCTTGAGTTCCAGTTTGTGCCCAGTGCCCCTTGTCCTGTCACTGGGCACCCCTGAAAAGAGCCTGGCCCCATCCTCTTGACACCCATCCTTCAAATATTTACAAGCATTGATGACATCCTCTGAGACTAAGGTCTCTCAGCCTTTCCCCATAAAAGAGATGCTCCTGTCCCCTCAATGTCTCCATAGCCCACCACCGAACTCTCCAGTAGCTCCCACTCTTGAACTGGGGAGCCCAGAACTGGACACAGCACTCCAGACACAGCCTCACCAGGGCAGAGTACAGGGGGAGGATCACCTCCCTCGACCTGGTGGCCACACTCTTAACACACCCCAGGATGCCACTGGCCTTGGCCACAAGGGCACATTGTTGGCTCAGTGAGCCTGCTGTCCACCAGCACTCCCACATCCTTCTCTGCAGACCCGCTCTCCAGCAGGTCAGCCCCCAGCCTGTACTGGTGCATGGGGTTGTTGCTCCCCAGGTGCAGGACCCTACACTTGCCCTTGTTGAACTTCATCCAGTGTCCTCTCCACCCAACTCTCCAACAGCTCATGGTGTATTTAACATCTAGGTGTGGTCCAAGTTATGCTTGTTTTACACATACCCAGTTATCTCACACAAGGATTGCAAGTTTTACTATAAAATAATTTATTAGACAGCAATACACATTTAGCAGCAAGCTTATATACATGCACATAAAAACTGCTGACTACCCTACTCAAGGACTCTAGCTCTTTTGCCCTTGGCCTTGCGTACCTCTTCAATCAGATCTTTTAAGTACTGAATTTCCTTACTAAGGGAATCTGCTTTCTCCTTCAGAGCCTGATTCTTCTGTTCCAACTCTCTGCACTCCCCAGACAGTGCCTCCTGTTCCGCCCTCTTCTTCTGCCGGTAACGTGTGGCAGCAGTCTTATTCTGCTCCATCTTTTTCAATTTCTTATCTATTTTCTTTTCTCCTTTTACCTTTGCCAACACTACCTTCTCTGCAGGATGATCATATGGTTTGGATTGCACAGAGCCACAGCTGGCATCTGTAGGGAACTGGTTACCATTGGGGGATCCAATCGAATTGGTGGGACTATGTTGGGGTGTTCCCAGATAGGAGTCTGGGCTCATGCATATTCCACTATCATCAGAATGGTTCTCCTCCTCTTTCTCAGACTTGGTGATCACTACCACAAAGGTGGGGCCCTCCTGTTTTCTTTCTCCTTCCAGCACATCCACTTCACTACCTAGTTCTAAACTAAATGAATGGTCTGGAGTGGAAGTCAGAGACCCCGGGGAGAGGGGAAAAGACCAAAGGGAAGCCAATGGTGCCATTGGATCTGCTCCAATTGGAGATTCAGGGAGATGGGCGATTAGGTCAGTTATCAGTGGAGGTTCTTTGTTGTGAAATTCCTGGATGGTAGGGTTAAATAGGAGATCACACGTGTCTTCCAACGTGGCCATCAGCTCGTCTGGTGAGACGGTGGCTTCCAGATGTTCCATACCTAACAGGGCATCAAAATCAAATTCCTTCAGATCCATCTTCTCCACCATCCACTCCATGCCAGAGAAGGCATCCTCTGTACAATTAAAAAAAAACCATTTCAGTAAATCAGCAGCCAAAGCAGTTCAAGCATCTTAAAATAACCTAGAGAAACACCTTCCCTATCTCTAATGGTATGAAAATACAGCTACCAGAAAAATCTGCTACTAGCTGCAGAAGACTGCAGCATACAATGGAAGCCATCAGCTGTTTCAACATTCCATCCCTCTTACACAAACACCAGAAGAATTCAGGGCCAACTGAAACACAGCCATGCTTGTTTCTTGTGACCTCTGCGAGGGAGTAGTATTCTAACAGTTATGTTATTAAAAAGACAAAAGTGTCATTTCACCATACACCAGTCCAGTAACCAGCAATTCTGTATTGCATAAGCAGTGTAATACACATGCTTTCCACACAGAAGTACATGTGACCTTAACTTCACATTTATGAAAACCCACCAGTTTTTAATCAGGATGTTACTAAATGTTATGTGCCACTATAATTGATGCACTTTATACAAATAAATAATACCTTACCCTGGCTGCTATCTATGGTGTTGCCTAAACTGTCCACAGCAAGCCAATTGGAGGAGACTGCCTTAGCCTTGTCGCTGGAGAACCCATGCGAACCGAGGGGCTCGGCCACCTCCAGGTAGTCATCTAGGAGTCCCAGACTTTCCTCAGCCACCGAACACGGCTGGCTGAAGGGGGATAACAAATCCCCCAACAGCATCTCGTTGTTCAAGAGGCTCATCTTCGTCAGTTTTTAATGCTTTGATGTCAAAGGATGTAGACAAGGAGAGGGTCTTTTTGTCAACTACAGCAATGCTGCTGTGCGGTGCCTTGAAAAACCTGCAAATAGAACTTTAATTCATCAGTACACGTTCGACCAGTACAGTAACTCTATAAAAGCAATGCCACTTCAGGGAGCACGATGTTAATTCTATAGACTTGTACAACGTCAACATTTTTGGGACTACTCTCTGCCTGCAACGTTAACGTCTTTAGGCTTTTAGCTTCTTGCTAAAGACTGGCCAGAGCCAGCCACAGCCTCCAGGTGCCAGATACCGCACCGAAGGCCGCCCGGCTTCCTCATGCCCCAGTACGGGCACGGCTGCCACCGGCCCCACCCACCCGCTGCCGTGACTCACGCCAGCAGCCGCCGCCATTTCGTGCCCCTGCCGCGTCCCTCTCCCCACCCCGGCAGTGGCCGCCATTTTGTCTCTTGCCACGTTTCCACCGGGGCTCCAGCACGGCGCTGCCGCCCAGGCTTCGCAAGGCTGAGCCGTGCCAAGTACCGAGGGTGCGCCGCTCGAGATGAGGTGGAAACGGACAACAGACCTCTCACAGAAATAAACCTATTTACAAAACAGGGCGTTTGTGTGAGAAACCGAATCGATTATCACACACACCGCCTTTTGTTCGAGTTTCCCGAGGGTTACGAAACCCCTCCAGGTAATCGGGGCAGACTTAAACGCTACAGTATTAAAGGACTAGCGTAGCGCCGCCAGCTTAGGAACAGCCATTTATCTACTCGGGACGATACACCGAGGGTTAACGACGCTCTCCGAACCCGATACCTCCAAAGCCCCATTTCCCCCCCAACTACACTAGCGTTCCCCCACCAAGGCTAACAAAAACCCTCCCCGGGAAAGCAGTGTTCTTACTCCCTCGAAAACCCCATGAAATATAATCGTCATGAACTTTCGGGCCCCGAATTTTCTTCTACTATGTAAGGCAAGGGAATTTCTCGTTATTTCTTCTGAAACGGCATTTCCTGCCGTTTCTCACACCCGCCGCCCCCGGGGACACTGAGCCCACACAAGGACGGCCTCTTATCCCCTCCCGCCCCCCACTACCCAAGTACTTTTTCCTATCCATTACCGCACGGGTGATAAACGCTTCCCTGAAGCCTAGCTAAAGGGGAGAAGACGACGACCAGCGACAAGACGGGGAGTACCCGTCCCTCGCACAGAATACTCACGCCATGGTTGCAGATGCCGGGGATGTGCTGAGGCCGCCGCCGCTGCTGCTGCGCCTGCTGCACTGGCCGATGCCGCCGCTGGCCCTGCCGCCCTTAAAGAGCCATGGCGGCCAGGGGAGGGGAGGAGAGGCTGCTCCGGTCCGCGCCGCGCGGGAAGGTACTGCGCATACACACACGAACACAACACCCAACCTGAACAGCACACACACAATGACGGGGCACCGCCCGCGCACCGCCTTTATATAGGAACCGCCTTAAGCAGTAAAAAGATCCGGCTGTGAGGTGTCCTTCCGCTAAGAGTCACCTGCCTCAACCAGCGCCCGCCGGCCCGTAGCCTGTCTTTCTGGGATTCTCTCCTGTTATCCCGCTACAAGTTAATCGCGGTTAATCGCGGGAGCCATCAGCAAAAGACATCTCTGCACGGAGCGGAGGGACTATACGGTGTACGTCCGCACCGGCCGCCTCCTCTCCAGACGAGGGTGCGTCACGTGATCAGAGCAGCTGAGGGCGCTCTTCTCCGCTCCCCGCCGTTGAAGGGGGGTGGGGCGTTTAACCGCCAACAAAAACGGGGCGCTCGCATAGGAGACAACATGCAGATCGCCACGTGGGAAGCAGGGCGCTCATTGGTTGGAGAGGAGTCATTGACGTGTACTGTGAGCTGTCATTGGCCAGGGCCCGAAGGAGGCCAGATGCTGAGGGGAAGGGGGGCGAGAGAGAGTACCTGGCTTGGAAATGGCGCCCAGAGGGGAGAGGAGCCGTTGCAGCGCCTCTCACTCCAACCCTGCGCCGTTGGTGACCTGTCCTTCTCGAAGGAGTACGTGCCCCCCCCCCCCCC
>VZSC01008264.1:143147-192758 GCA_013398225.1 Steatornis caripensis
TTGTTCTCTACATGAAGTCCTGCTGAGTTCAGGCCGGAGCTGGGTGCTGCTGCTCAGGCTGAGGCGCTGGCATGGCTGCCTTGAAGCGCTGAGGTGGTGGCACGCTGTGGCCTCCTGGGCCCTCAGATAACACGTCAGCCCAGGGCTCTGTCGCCTTCCCTCCAGGCCTACCCCGCACATGCAGAGCTCAGATAATGCCTGCTTCGGGGCACGGGCTGTGTGTTTGTGTGCGTGGCGGCTACTGCGCTTCTGGCCTGAGCCTGCTGGCCTTGCAGCAGCCATGGTGCAGTATCGACCCAGAGTGGTTCATGCAGAGCTTTGCTGGAGAACCACGCTGCTGAGCAGCTAAGAGCATGGGTCTAATTAGTGCCTTCAACCTATGCAAGACCTGAAAAGGAAGTTGGTTTTCCCCAGCTGAACAATGAGAACTTCCTGTCCAGCCATGCAGTTTCACAGTGACACAGTTGCTTCTCTGTTCTCTATGCAGACATTACTCGGACAGATGTAAGTGTTAATGGATCACCTACATAGCCTTGCAGCTGTTAAGGGGGGCGTCACCTTGGAAAGTTTTTGAAGTGCAGTTTCACATTAATTTTTACCAGATCTAAATAAACTCGCTGCTAGGAAAGAAGGCAGTCCTCTTCCCCCAACCTGTTCCTGGCTATACAGTTCCACCAGCTGGTCTGGTCCTCAGTGAGCCAGCTCAGCCAGCTAACCCAGCAGAAAACTCACAGAGTCAACAGTTTTCTGCTGGTTTCAGTCCCTTCATCGTTTCACTCTGGTCAGACAAGCATGGGCCAGCTCAGGTGAGCTGGGAGGATCGGTACTTGTGTGCTTCGTCACTGTGTCAGAGTTACCCAGCTTCAAACGGTTCCTTTTCCATGTTGCCAACCTCACAGCATGCCATAGGCTCCCAAAGCTGCAGTGGGTCCTTGATTGTTCAAACATCATTGTCCTGCAGGTCAAATTGCTCTGAGCTATTTCTGCAAAAGGCTCCGCTATTTTCCAGTTAGGGCCTCAGTAGTATTTGTGTAATGCCATGGCCTTCACTCAGTTTGCTCAGATGTAACTGCCTGGAACTTACTAAACAATTGGACTGATAATTTGTGAGGATGGGCGTGACCCCGTTTCTGCTTTTAGCAGTCTGATGTTGCCATCGTCACTACAAAGCAGAGTATGTCACTCCACATCTGTAAACTGAACACTAGCTGCTGAATGAAAAAGGCAATTTTTCCAACACGTCGGTTTGTTAGAGGTTTTTTGGTTTGGTTTGGTTTTTCTGTCTAGAAGCGAGCACAGATTTTGGAATGATTAATTAAAATGTAAGGGGCAGAGAAAAATGTCCTCCAACACCAGAAAACACCACAGTGGCAACTGACCGATCTAACATCACTGTTCTGATGAATAGACCAGGGAGCAGACAGATTTAGAGAATGCAGCAGCATTTAAAGAAGGCAAGTGGGTGATTGGCTGGGGGTGGGTGGACAGCATCTCCATGTCCTCACTGGCTAAGGGAGAGCTCTCACATCCCCTGCCGTGCCTGCTTGCCCCTCCTTTAACTGAAAAGGGTGATTGTACAACTGTAATGGTAGCTAAAAAACCCAGAAATGCTATACACACCCAATCCTTCATCTTGAAAAGATAATTATAGATTTCTCTGAAAGGACTCTGGGTATGTGTGAGCAAGAATCACACAAGCAAAAATGAAATACGCAATGAGGAACTTAACCCAGATCTGCCTGTTTCGTTGCTGCCTGGTTTCCATTTTGTGTGTAAACTTATGTGGAAATTTGTCTGTGTTATGGGCTCCAGACAGAAATATTTTAACAATCCCCAATCCCAAATGTGAAATCAAGTAACCAGAAGCCAAGACTTTAGTGAACGGCATATTTTTTCCTGTTTCCTGAAGGACTTCAGAATTACTGTTGTTACATAATTTCATGAACTACATCCCCAATAAATCGTCTTTGTAAATCATCTCTCTGCATTTGCACATATTACATCAGAGGTTTCTCCTTTCTGACCAGAGTTTTTGACCAAGGTAGAAGACACTTCTTTAAGCTCAAGTAACAATTTGTGAAATTTTGCACAAAAAAAAACCCACAAAGTTTTTTCTAAGCAGAGAACTATCAGCTACCTGCTACTGACTCAAAAGCATCTAAAAAGCATTCCTTCCCAGTAATACAGAAAATATTTGTGGCTGTGAGATTGAGAAGTCTGGCAGCTCTGAAGAAAATTGAATTTGCAGTGCAAAAATGTGACTTCTGAATGAAGATTTAATTGGTGTGCATGGTCAATGAACTCCTGCTGACATGTTAACAGCTTCAGCACTGTGGATGTTATTTTCCGGCCCTGGGTACCATACCTCAGTGGAAAGAGATCCCATCATAAGTAAGATCCATCCTGACGCAGAAGTGAGGGGCCAGCCCCAGGCAGAAGGAGCTGCTGGTGCAGAGCTCACTGCAGGACAGAGAACAAAGTGACCTTGCTGGGAAGTGATGGACTGCCCTGATAAATACAGCACTGCAGAAAGCCACCTCCGGCCAAACAGCAGCACCAGGAGGTGGAAAACTAATACTCTTCCATTCATCCTCCTGCTTCATTAAGCTGGAAGGTCAATATATGGGCTTCGGTTTGGGTTTTTTTTTTAAAGGTAACGTTGCAAAGGAAAAGAGGTTTTCTTCTTCCACCAGCAAGTATACAGGAGATAAACATGCTGAATGCTATGTTATTAAGTACACAAAAGGCAGGGAGGACGTAAATGTTTCCATAGTAACACCTCCTCGCACAGCCTAGACGTCTGTATAGGATGCTCTCAGGGACTGGGTGGGGGAGAAAGTACTCCCGGGCCTCTGTAGCAGGGGAGTGAGGTGTGGGGAGAGCACGTATCACTGGGGCCAGGAGGGTGACTGGCAAAAGTAACAGAGATGGAGATGTTTGCTCTTTCGTGGAGCGCAGGGAGAGCCGCAGCCAGGGAGAAGGGCTGGCAGCTGCTGCATCAGGCGGGCGCACAACCCCACTGTGGCACTGGGCCACCTTTGGGACCCCACCGAGCCTCAGTGCCCCAGGGAAGGGGCAGATGGGCTTTTGGCTGGCCGTGGGCCCTGCTGCGGTGGCTGGGAAGGAGGGAGCTTTGCCCGCGCTTTTCGGAGGATGAGTGTGAGAGCAAGTCCCTGAGGGGATTCTTGTGATAATGTCTGTCCTTTGAACCTTTCATCAGAAGGGCCGGCACTTCAATGAACAAAGCATTTCCAGAGACCAGCAGGGATTTTTCCCGGAGACAGAGTGCTGAGGGACATGCAAAGGAGGAACTAGGCAAAGCAGCTAGACATTTTGAGCAATTTTGAGGCAGAATTACCTACAACCTCTACAGCACAGGCTAATTTGCAGTGTTCGGTTGCTTCTCTTCTCATGCGGCACAAGCATATCTGAAGGATCTCTTCTGCCAGATTCTCATCATAAGCTCTTTAGGGACTGCTTTATAGACGCTCAATTTTAAAACTAGATTGAAAAGCAAATACATGTGATTAAAGATCAGGCTGGAAGGTATTAGAGTCCATCTTTTATTACATACAAACAGAAAATTAGTTAGCCATATGCTCTGCCTCATTTGTTTTGGACTAGTACACCAAATGGAATCTCTAATAAATCATTCATTGCTTACCCACCCCCTTGCTGTCTTCTGTTTCCATCCTGTTATGTAAATATCACTGATATTTGAAATGAGGCTAATAAAAAAAAAGGATTAAATCTGCAATTTACA
Organism: Steatornis caripensis; assembly: GCA_013398225.1. Taxonomy (NCBI): domain Eukaryota; kingdom Metazoa; phylum Chordata; class Aves; order Caprimulgiformes; family Steatornithidae; genus Steatornis; species Steatornis caripensis. The sequence goes on from VZSC01008264.1 coordinate 146,911, forward strand.
TTTGCAACTTACAGTTCAATTATTTTAGACAGATATGGAAACAATCCTGGCTGTCCACCTACATTTTTCTTACTGAAGAAACATGAGCATGCCAAGCACATGCTGATAGCTCACAAAATATGGCTTAGTTACTCAGAATCAGCCAGGCTGTGGCCAGCTGCCACAAGTAAAAACATTGTGCAAATCTGGTAAGAGGGAGGTGAGTTTTAACTTGTAACTTGCCCAAGCATGAATTTCCTGAGCGAAGCTACAACTGGTTGAAAATGATGTTTAACAAAAAATATGTGTGAAGGGGGGGATGTGGGGTTTGTGTGACTTTTGTTCAGACTATCAGGGGATTTTTTTGTTTTCTCATTGTCCAGCCTTGTTTTATTACGGTGAACAGACTTGGGGGTCAAGAATAATCCCTTGTGTATTAGCACATGTGGCAGCAGTTTAGCACACAAACAAAAGCCTTCCAGTTGTTCAAGCAATAAAAGAACAGAAACATATCTAATGGCAACAGTTGTTCTTCACGGGGCAGTAGTTAATGTCAGCCCCCCCCCCCCTCCCCCCGCCACCGGCAGACTGTCTGTTCAGTGCCTGTCAAAATGTATGTATCTGTACGTTATCAGCATCGTCTGGAGTCACACATGCCAGGTGCCTTGTCCCTTCCTGTGCAAATGGATGAAGAGGAGAGTGGCAATGTACATGCCTTCTTTTCTAGCAGTGGGAAGTTAGCAAGAGCTGAGGCTTGACAAGCAGGTACAGATTATGAGACCGCAGCATCTCAGACAGCCACAGACATCAGTGGGTGAGTTAACAGCTTTTTGCCACTTAAGCGGATTTGTCTTTCACTGTCTCAGTGTCCCTTAGACTTGTCAGAATGAGGACCCCTTGCTGTATCAGTCCAACAGCAATTACGCTGCACTCCTGAACCTGGCATCTAAAGTAGCAGCTTCGTCTGAAGCCCGTGGTAAAGTTATTTGAGCTTGAGTTATTTCAGCCTGTCCATTCAGTGAGGAGGGATGCACAATGGAAGGCTGATAATACCAGACTATGCTCTGTGTGCTCCATCTGGGGATTTAACTTAATGGAACTTCAGAGCGTCTTGATAAGGCCAGAAAGAGAGACTGTGACAGGATATACCCTATTAATGAAATAAAACAGGATCCTGGGAGTATCTTGTGTGTGTGCGTGCGTGATCCCTTTGTCTCTCATGCTGGCAGGCAGCTTCAGCAGGAGCACAGACAAACCAGGTAGTTCAGACTAAGCTCTGAAACTCATTTGGGGATAAATCACCATGGAGGCTGTAGCTCCTCAGGTCCCTGGGGAGGAACACTGCAGACGTTATTTAGTAATATTTCTCCACTCTTCGTAGACAGCAGCTGCTTGGCAGCTGGAATTTACCAGCAGACTTCGATCTGTTTTAATATATACTTGTTTACAGGGGAGGAGAGAGAAATTCCTGACGCAGTCAGGATATCACTGAGTTTATAGCTTTTTCCGTAACAACTCTTGTTTTCCCTCCAAAGGTCTTTGTGTTAGGAGATCTGGCAAAGGTTGCCAGAAAAATTCTTCTTTCAGAAGACTTTGAGTGCTCTGCTCCCCGCACTTTTGCATGGGCTTGTGGGTGGCCTCCCCAAATGTGTTACAGTGGGACTGGCTATGGGCAAGTTCGGTAATAGTCCTCAAAGAAGACTTTGTGGCCAAAGTATCATATTGACTAGGTGCTGTGGCTTCTCAACCTACTATCCCTCTTACTTGTGCTACCGTGGTGCTTGGTGAAGGAGGTTTGCAGTTCTCGTAACGGGAGAAGGTCTCTCTGCTGGAGTGTGGAGAGAGCAGGTTTGAGACTAAAGCCAGGTCTCCCTGGGGAATCGGCCACAGCGATGCACCCCTGCTGGGGAGGTACTGCTGGCTGGCTCTCTTGGGACCCAGAGGGTGAGACTTTGTTGCGACCTTGGTCTGGAATTGCAATGAGAGAAGGCATCTCTGAGTCTGAGGCAAGGTAGGCACTATTCAGAACGTAACATTTGAGCCGTCCACCTTAGTCATGCAGTCTCACTGAGACTGATTTGAATGCTGAGCACTTACCAGAAAAACAGGTCTCCCCTAGGCAGGGCAGGCTCTGACCACGAAAGGGTGAAGTCTGTCCCAGGCCACAAGGCTTGTGAGTCCAGTCTGCTGCTGACACCAAGCATCTTCCTTTGCAGTGCAAACTGAGGGACTGGTGATGGATCACTCCTCTTTTTGTTAACTTTCTCTTCTTATATAACACAGAAATTTAAAAATTAAAAAAAAAAAAGGAGAAATGTTCCTAATCCAAATCACGATTCTTTGTTCAAGAAAAGGCACTGGACTAGATGCTTTCTACTGTCTCTGTCACAGCCACAGGCAGTGATTTGGAAAAGAGAAAGTTTGTGCCTTGGTCATGCACTTGCCTCAGCAAAAAACAACCTCCACTTGAATGCCAGGAAGCTGGGACCCCTGCCAACATGCTCTCTAACATGCAACGTCGGAGCTGCAGCTCTGTGGCCTGCAAGATTACTGTGTCTTGTACTACCTTTGCTTCAGCATATCTTAGGCCAACAGCGTATCACCACTGCTATAAACAACCAGGAGTTGAACCCAATTCCGATTATATTATCTATGTAAATGGCAGTAGTTATTATGTCCAAGGCTGTAACTATCCTCCATGCTAAATAAATTCAAGGATCTGAAGGCAAAAATGTGTCTCTGCCATAATGCTTCCAGAATGATTGTCACAGTTTAAAGCTAGGCTGGCTATTAAGCGAACAACAGACGCTCTTTGGTAACCCCCTCCCTCCCCAAAGTGCGGGGGTGGGGGGGGGGGAAGAGAAAAGGGAAAGAGACTTATGGGTTAGAAAAGTTAAAACAGCTTTAATCTAACTACAATAATGATGATATATATACAAATATACAAATATGTACAAAACCAATATCAAGCTCCCCCCTACTGATGACAAACACGTCACCCGGACGCTGCGGGGCATGCCCCAGGAAAGTCCCAGACTGTACTCAGCAGGAGCAGGCAGGAGCTGGATTCAGGAATGCACGGATCGGGATCGAAGGCAGAAGAATCGGACAGAGTCCTCCTTGGACGCCGGCCATAGAAGAAGAGAGCGAGACCCTCGTGATCCCTCAGCTTTATACCGAGTATGATGCATATGGGATGGAATACTCCCTTTGGTCAGTTTTGGGTCACCTGTCCGGCCCACTCCTCCCCACCACAGGGTCGCAGGTGTGACCCCTTCTCTGCTCTTTCAGTTCCGGCACACAAGAAAGTTAGCAGAAGCAAGCATAGACCTTGGTCTCCATAGGGATAACTATAAGCAAGGGCCTTTCTGCATACCATTGTTCCTGATGTTCCAGCACTAACTATAAACACCGAGCCTTATCACTGCTAGAAGCAGCTACTGTCTGAGAAAACATGCAGTTAATTTCAGAGAGTGCAGCTTCTCAGAAGAGACTTAACTAAAAAGCAAAGTTACTAGAAGAAAATCGGTTCTGTCCTGGCCCAAACCAGGACATTGATTGCTTCTTGCCTTTCAAAGTGGGTATGGAGCCTACGAGGGCGTCACGAGTTTTGAAGTAATGTCTGTCGTGAGACAGGTAAAGAGCAAACACACTCCATCATTTGCCATCAATGCCCTTGTGTGTGTTGCCTGTTAGGTCTCTGTCCTGTGCAATGCTGAGCAGAATGAGACAAGACAGTCTTACACGACTGGGATCATTGTAGTGGGATGTCCCATGGGACAGTGCCTTTGCTTCTGTGGAACACTGACAATTCTACCACAGCGAGAAGCAGGAGAAGGGGTGGGCGTGCGCTGAACCAAGGGAACTGTTGCCTAAAAAAAGATCTAAAACAAAACTGAAAACTCAAGCAAGCAACTTTTGCCCATTATTTGTATGGAGAAGGCTTTTCATGAAGAATGTGGTTAGAATTTATATATATATCTATTTCCCCTGAGAAGCTTAGTACTGAGTGTTAATAGACAGATCAGAGCCACTTAGCCATTAGAGCCAGGGAAATTGAACCAGGGCAGCAAAATAAAAATCAATCTTTTAGTGTGTTTAAAGTGATTTTGTTCAGCACTGACTTGTGCATGAGTAGTTAAGAAAGCTTAAGATCATGACAAGTTTGAGTTCCATGAGCCAAACTCAGGAGTCTCCCACTCCTGCTATTTGTAAAATGACAAGAACGCTTTCTATGCACGGAAAGATTTCAGATCTTACCTGCCTTACCTGTTGGTCTGACCACCCTTACCATTTGCAAGATTATTCCACAGCATCACATACTATAAAGATATTATTAATCAGCTCACCACGACCACCACACTTGTGGGTCTGTGACTTGTGAATAACGCTGTCCTTATTACAGCATGCCAGTAAAACTTTCACACTGTGCTATCCCTGATTGTGTAGGGGACACACTTGTTACATGAGTTATTGTAAGGAGGTTTTGAATCTTAAAAAACAAAAAAAGGAAGAAAAAAGGGAGGGGGAGGATATTTCTTGAATCTCTCCGATCATAATTTCAGATCATGAACCTCAGCCTGACAAGGATAAAGAAGATAAAACCTAGATACCTCAAACAGTTCCCCAAGTGTCTTGTCTGCAGCAGTCCTCCTAGGGCTGGAAGCCAATACTGGGTTTTACTGATAAAAGGGAGAATCTCCCATTTCTTGCTTGCTGCATCCGTGAGTAAAGCCCAACATTTCAAGACCCAGTCCGAGATCCAGTGAGCCATGCCGGAGCCATTGAATCATACCTAGTGCAGATAGTGGGCCAACATACTTTATGTTATCTGGAAGAGAACCTCCTTGTTTGGAAGAGGCTCTTCTTTTTTCCATGAGGCTAAATTTAAAAAAGCAGCAACTGTCTGCAGCTTTTCTGGAGTTTAGCAGATAAACCTTAAAAAAACCACATAGATGATTAAGTATTTGGGGAAAAAAAAGAACATTCATCATACAGTTCAACACTTGCATGACAGTATCAAATTTGGGGTATAGTCACCTTCTTTTCCCCGGCCTAACATTAGCTACGGAATAGTCAGGCTGGAATTTATTTATTTTTAAAATGAAGAGATGCAAAAATAGGTAAAATGTAAGCTCAGCTGCATTCATTTCCAGGACAGGACTGTGGTTATATAACAAAGCGCACAAAATACTTTGCTTTTTCCAAAATTCACCTTCCTCCTAAGCTGTTTGTTCGTTAGGCTAAGAACAAAAGAGATGCTGAGTCTTTGCAGCCTGGAGAACCATTTATGCTCTTCTTCTTTGTAGCAACCTTTTCCATACTTCAAATAATTATCATGACTCTCCTCAATTATTTCTTCTCTACATTAAACAAACCCGTATCTTTTGATCTTTCCTCCCTATTCGTGCCAGGACAGCTTTTATGCAAAGGTGCAAACCGCTGCAAACATTAAACATGTATTGCAAGCTCTAGGCTTTCCAGGAGCATTAACTTGAGAGGATAACACCTGGCACAGATCCCACACAGCAGCTCGTTTCAGCTGTTCCCGTAAGACCCCATATGTTGTGAAATGTGCTTGATCTCATCTGATCTGATTCTACCACAGAACAGATTAAAGGAAAAAACCCAAACCAAAACAATACAGGCAAGGGCTATCAGAAAAAAAAAATGTTAGAGATGTAGACTCCCTTTGCATCACAACATGTCCTCCAAAACAGTAAAAGTTAATTGCAGAGTCCTCATTAAAACAAGTCTCACAGGACAGCCTTGTCACTGTAGCACACCTTCCCAGAGTTAAGAAGCCTGGGATCCATCAAAAGCGGCATCACTTCATGCTTTACTTGACCTCCAACACATCCACCCCACATTCCCAAGCAGGCGCAGAAAACTGGGTCTTACTGCAAAGCCCTTCAATGCACCAAACACAGGCCCCTGGCACAGCAGCTTCCTCACTGCCTCAAGGCTGGTACTTGTCTAAGAGCGGAGTGCATTTGGCAGGGGAGACGATTGGCACAGAGAAGCCGACATGTGACTGAGCAAGGGCGGGGGAATCTGCATAGGAAAGTTTAATATTAAAGAGGCACAGAACCCTGTGAAGTCTGGGGAGCCACATGAAAAGCAGGTGCCTGTCCAGGCACGCAGGCTATCAGAGAAAGGGTGGAAGGCACAGCGCCGTAATTATGCATCATCTTGTGACTGGTGCAAATGCTGCCGGGAGCCAGCAAGCTGCAGTACCAAGCTGATTGCTCTCTCAAGGCAAGTTGCTGAGCACCCAGAGCCACAAAGGGAAAGCAAGTGAATTAGCAAGGGGCGTGTTGGTTCCCAAGCACTCATGTGGTACGGAAATATGTCAGCATAAAGGTGATGTGCTGAGACAAAAGCAGAGACGAACTCCTTTGTTTATAAACACACCAGAGACAAACAGGCTGTGGAAAGTCATTTTATTTCAGAATTTCACACACTGTCACAGACCATGCACTTAGAGTTTCCCCTTTGCAAATCCACAGCCTCCAGGCCTGGGAGAGATGGGGTGTCATCTCTTCCCTTCTCACTGCGAGTACCCACATGCTAAGAGCGAGGGCCTGACGGCAGCTCGCCAGGAGGCAGAAAACAGCCTCTTTTTTCCATAATTGCTTTTAAACACTGGAAAAGAAATCCATCTGACTTGAAGGATTAGTGGTGGAGCTCAGCAGCAGTGAAACCCCACTGCTGAGCAAGTTGGTCCTCACCCTGTCAGTTACAGGCAACAAGACGGCAATGTCATGGGAAGCTCGCATGAGCTAAGCTATAGCAGAACGCACCGAGGCATTCTTGGAGCCCAGGCAGCAATCAAGGAAACACACGCTCTGGGCCTCTTACAATCAATTTGTCTCCGAGCTGCTCTGCCAGGAAGGTGGCCAGGAGCTGCCCTTTTCACATTCAGCTTTAGGTCCTCCTGCTCTGTGCTACAGCTTTGACTAGGAAGGAGCCTACCTATAGATAAGACAGCTCTTTGGGCTGTAAGTCAACATGTGTACTGTATTTAATACTGAAAGGTGCCAGTTTCAAAGACGCTACAACAGTCTGTTTGACCCACAGGTGGGGTACAGCACTAGTGTAAGTTTCCTGCATACTCACCCTGCTCCGTCTTCCCTGCCTCTGTTGCCCCTTATGCCTGACCCTGCTCTTGAAATACTCCTAGTTGTAGTGTCCCTGTGACCTGTAACATCTTTGGCCTTTGCTGACACTGCCACTGCCAGGGCAGCTATTGCCTGCTGTGGTGGCTGCCTGTAGGAAGTGAGCATCTGCCTCCCGAGACCAGCCTTGTGGCTAGCTCAGAGGAGGGAAAAAAATGAAGGGAAGAAATGATGGAAGTGATTCAAGTGAAGTGGAGCAAAGTCTACAGAAAAGGCAAAAAGGCAGCTTCAGTCTCCATCTGATACACAAATTGAGTTCAATAGCAGCAAGAAATGGCCATAAAATATTAATTCATTAGGTTGCCAGGAAGAAGTAAAAGCATTCATGTAAATAATTCTATATAAGCACATGTATGTGGCAACTGTTCTCAAGCCAGCTACGACAGCGGCTTCTTCCTGCTTATGTATCACCTTTTTCGTATCTATAGTTTTGATCATTCCAAACCATGTTGCTGCACAATTCTGCGTGAAGACCATGGTATTAGAGCCAGCACCAAGTGAGGGGTGAGATCACACTGAAGAAATGAACTTATGGGGAACTCCTGACAACCCTGATATTTTAATATTTTTGTTGACCTTCAAGTAATTAGAAGAAAGGGGAATTTCCCCCAATAGCCTATAGGCTCCAAGTCTCATCTGTTTGCTTATAGGGTAGGAAGGCTGACATCAGAAAGGCAGTGGAGGACAGGGAAAGGAAGAGGGGGTAAAATCTGGGAATTAGAGTGAAGAGCATTCAACAGCTGACCAATACTGACTGCTGCAAAACTTACAAAACACAAAATTATACAAACGGAATTTCTGTTAACCTTTTATAGACTACAGACTTCATATACACACACAAACTTCAAAGTATGCATCTGGAAGTCTAGAAAATACCAGTACCCTAAGGATTAAATAATTTAAAATGCAATGTTGCATTATCACTGTATACAGAATACTGACACATTGGCTAAAATGGACGGATTGTCCGAGAAAGATGCTCCCTCCCTCATCTCACCAGCAGTGCCTCTAAAAAGAAAACAACGGCTAAAGACTCCCTCCATGGTTCCACTCCCGAAACTCTGTCAAACAGGTGGGAAGTCCTGAGAGGAAGGGAAAAGAAAAGGATTCCTGCTCCCTCCAAACTCTGCTGCTGCAGTACCCCTCTCCATTGGCTAGGGAGGCTGGACAGCAAGGGGAAAAAAGGTGCTAAAGCTGGGAAAAGGCAAATATGTTTCTGTAACAATAGCTGCACTGGTCTTTTTAGAGAGAAACAGCCCCAGACTCAGAAGGACACTCTCCTTCCCCCTTCTCGAAGACAGGAGGCCAGAAGGCTGAATGCAGAATATAAGGAGTCCACGTGGCTAGTGTAGAGATACCGACAGTGCAACAGCTGCCCTCTGAAAGCCACACCGCGGTCCAGCAGCAGATGGGAGGGCAGCCAAGGGAGAACGGCCTGACAGCAGCCATAAACAGGAGTGGGCAGAACTGCATTACCAACAGGTCCAAACAGACAGAATGGGAAGGTGTGCCCTCACCAGCTTTTGAAGAGTAATTGTAAACTGGGAGCACTGGAAAGTCAGCGCATGGGAATGAGGAAGGGGATGGACAGTCTCAGTTCTGAGGTGGCTGGGGAGGGGACTAAAACATACTGAGAGCAGATGGCAAAGCCAACATACCTCTAAATGCCATCTCTGCATAGGTACCCTAATATGAATGTATGGGACAGAACCTTGCTGATGACACCAGTTCAGTCCTGTCACCTTCACAGACTCATAGCTGGTGAGAATCTGGCTTACGTGTGCTTATTTGCTCTTTGAGGTATGCAGTCTTGCTTCCACCTCCTATAAACCAGAATAGCCATAAACTCTTGGGGAAAAGAAGAAAAAAAAATAATTTGCATTCCCACGTGCGTCTCCCACCCCTGCCCCATAATCAGCCTCTCTTCCTCTAGGCCAGAGACAGACATCTAAGGAGGCTCCCTGTTCTCTGTTCCCAGGGCCATTCCCACCAGCAACACCCAGCAGATCTGGCTAGACAGGAATGACAAGCCTTGCTCCTTTGGCCTCGTCACACAGCCAGACCACAAAGGTTTCTTCCTCCCTTGTGACAGCTTCAATGAGAATTGCCCATACTGGAGGGCAGTGTCGTAGCAGACTGGACAAGCCTCAGCCCTTACTCCTGAACTCAGCTTGCAAAGGATAAGAAGGCTCTGCAGGTACAGGAGCCATGGGCATAGGCATTCTCCTCTTTCAAGCTCCACAGCCCTAAATACTGCCAGTGTAATCATTATCCACTCAGAAATAAAAAAAAACCTATGGAAAACATCTCACTCAGTCTGCCCTGCACAACTGGGTCAAAGGGACCCAAAAAAAAAAAAAAAAGAGGAAAGTGAGACAGTGTGGTACAGCAGAGAAAAAAAAAACACAGGGCAAAGTCAGACTGGAAGAAAAGACCGCAATGCAAGTCTGCTAAAATCATCACTGGATTTACCAGCCCAGTTCCACCTTCCGCAGACCAAAATGAACTCGCTGCAGTAAGTGTACTACAGGAGGAAGTGCATAGTTTGTTGGGTTTTTTTGGTAGACACCTAAACGTCAGCAAAATTTATGCGAAAATCTTAAGAGCTGCAGTTTTAGCCTATTTTCCCTAGCCAATGGGTACCTGTTGGGGCAGAGATGGTGGAAATGGACCAGTAGCACCAAGAAATCCAGTTGGAGCACCAACTCCACAGTAGGAAATAATAATGAACCAAAAGGAGACAGAGAGAGAAGTGGAGGAGACACATTTCGCAGTAATCAAAGTCCACCTTGGCTAAACTTCCCTAGGTAAGGCCCCATTACGTCTGCAGCAAGACCTCTGGCTCTGACAGAGAGCTGTAGAGGGTATAGCCCAACTCATCCACTTCTTCGGGGGTGAGCTCTGAAAATAAGTTCACCTTGGGGTTCAGAGCGCTAGGGAGGACACCTGCCTCCAAGTAGCGGATCAACCCCTTCAGCGCCTGCAAGAAGCGATCAGCCAGCATGTCCTGGGACCAGTCAGACTCTTCTTGGGATAGGTGCAGGATGACATTGGTGAGCTGGCTGGCAGTGAGGTGGCCCAGGGCTGGGTTTGACTTGCATATCGCTTTGAAGATCTTCAGGCACAAGCAACGGCAGCCAGAATCACACTGGTCCAGGGCTCTGAGGCGAGCAGTTTCTGCTGGCCGCAGGCTCAATCGCCACAGATTGTCATTCTGGGCCAATCGATGGGGTTTGGCCACAAGGATGATGTCACCCAGTGTCAGGGATGGTAGGAAGTCAATAAAAAGATGCCGTTCTGGATCATACTGGACTTCCAGTGTCAAATCTGCTGGGGGAGCTGCTGGACGGATCACATAATCCAAGAGAGTCCCAATCGCTGGCCAGTTGATGGAGCCAGCTACAACTTTCTCAAAGGCGTCTGCTACAGCTTTGGGGGAAAGGTAACCTCCCACCACACAGCGATCCCAGTAGCTGCTCCCACGGGGAAAGTACTCTGGGTTTTCCCGACGCACCAAGTAGAAGCCAGGAATGTTCATGATAGTGTCTTCCCCGGGGATGCACGACCACAGGTTCTGCTCCAGCATCAAAGGCACAATGAGCTGGATGTGGTCAGCTGTCACTACCTTTCACAAGAGAGAAAAGTCGGTAAGAACAAGCTTTCTCTCTCCACACTCAGTTTTATTCACCACCTTTAGACAGCTTTCTGTTCAAAGGAACTTGAAATAAGGATTCAGCTGTCTCACTCTCCTTTCTGTGTGGGATTCACAGCCTCCTTTTGTCGAAAGACATTCTGAAAGACTATTTCCCATCGTCAGTGGGATAACTCCAAGGTAAAACCCAAGCCAGTGCTTATACAGTATGTACTATTTAGAGGTCTTTAAATACCTCAGGACCTGACATGGACTGCATACAGACAAACCACTTTGCCTCCTACTGCTCTAAGTCTGCTCCTTGGATGTGAGATATAGCTGACCCAGGGCACAGCACCACATGATAATTTAAAACAGGAGGCAGAGTATTAAGTTCCTAGACCTGCCCTCACCCGGTCTGCCACATTGTTTGGAAAAAGGTCATTAAAGATCCCTTTTCACCAATGTGATTAAGACCCCTGATCTAAGTTTCACTGGACACTCAACACTCCATTTCAGAGCTCTGACTCAAATGAAAAAGCGTGCCTCTGAATCACTCACTATAGCCATGGGCATCTTGCCATCAGGGAGATATGCAGCAGGGACTGCTGTCCAATCCAGGTCTGTCATGCATTAAAAAAGAGAGTAGGGAAGACCTACATGAATACACAGGAGTTCTAAGGGAATATCATGTATTTGGAAGAAGATAGAAAGGACAGAGAGAAAACAGAGGTCTGCAAGAAAAACACAGCTAAAGGGAGAGCCAGAGGGGAACAAAAGAAGGGCTGAGATAATCCAGAGAAATAAACCAGCAAAAAGCAAATTCTTTGCAGACAAAGCCAGGCAGCCTGGTCACACCTGTTCAAACAGTACTCCAGAAATCAACACCTGGCTCCACAGTGGGAAAGGAGACACCAAGAGCCTTATTACAGAGGAACGTTGTGCTGAGGCAGCACTGCCAACAGGGAAGCCTAAAATACCCCTGCCTAGTCAGCCTTCTGAATAATGACCCATCACGCGGCCCCACGAATTACCTGCAGATCATCATACAGGCTGCCGCTGAGGTACATATCACGCAGGGGCATGTCCGGCAGCTTGGCACGTAGGAAGCTGCGCAGCTCAGCACAGATATCCACGGCTGCCTGCTTGGCCCGGGCCTGCTCATCCGCTGGGATAGCTACCTTCCTCCGATAATAAGCAAAGAGCTTTTCTTGCAGAGACAGACGAAGGCGGGATTTTTTCAGCTCCACTTGACTCCTCTTGGCAGATGGCTTGGGCTTTGTGGGTCGGAAAAAGTCTGCAAGACAGAACGAAAACTGTTGATCATCTGCAGTGTTTCACTCTGAACTGATCTGCAAAAGAAAATCTGCAGCATGGAAGTGCAGCCTCCCCTAGGAGAGGAGGCTTTCAGCAGACATTTTGCATGCTTTACACAAGTACCAGTCAGAAGGGAAGTGTTGAGAAACTTCAAAAGATACTACTATGAGCATCAGACCAGATGAAAACAAGTTACTAGATTTGGAATTTAGCCAGAACAAGACTAACATCATGTACAAGGAAGTAATTTTAATGGCTACATGGGCAGTACCTCAGTTCAATTTCATCAAAAATTCAGCACTGTTACTAGCTCAGAAGCATTCAACATGATGCCAGACCAGCAGATAAAACACTCTTGAACAACCATCACGATCTCATTAAGTTCTTAACATTATAATGGATTTTTACAAATTATCAGCAAACCCCAGACCTGACTAGGGTATGAGATGAGAAAAGATCACACCACCTGGAAATTAAATAGTCGTCAGGAGTCTGATCAACACTTACTAGGATGGTGAGCTGACAGTTCCTGGGGCCAGCATTGCCCAGGCAATCATAGCCCCCATGAAAACCTCCCTCAGACTTTCACTGGCCAAAGAGCAGAGAGCACACTCTTAGGCACAATACAGCAATACAATGCTTTACGCTGTCATCTGCGTTATTAAGCAATGTCTATTCTGCACACATTCTCTAAGCTCCTTTTTTTTTTCTGACTGGTTTCCTAAAGAAATAAGCCAATGCTTCCCATCTATCTTTCACACTTCTCTTAATAAGGACCAAGAGTTTCAGAAGTTATCAGTCAAAATTAAAGGAAGAATTACAGATCTAAGAGATCTTTGGAAAAGCTGTGGTACTTAAGGGGTGCAGGAGAAACCCCCAAGCCGGTGGCCCCATTAAGGCAATCAGCCGTTGCACATTTGTTTGGCAACAGACATTTGGCCACGCAGCACATGCAGAACGGCTGACCAAGCTGCGCACAGACCCATCTCACCCAAACTCAGCAGCTGCTGTCTCTTGTCCCACTGGGGTCTTTTGGACAGATTTGAGGGCTTATGTATAAAGGAAATAGCCCGCAAAACCATAGGGACCCAGATTTCGTTGCCTGCTCATGAAAAGTTGATTTTCCATCTTGAGTTTTAATTTACTTTTAAGTCAAGAATGCAAGATGTCATCATCAATGGTTTTATTCCTCAATCCTCATCTTTGGGGAGCCCAACCAAATGATCTAGAGCCCATTTAACACAGCTGTCTAGTTAAGTAATGTTTCCTCAGCAGAAAATCCATTGCCATCTTGAAGCTGACTTTCTTGCAGAGAATCTGGAAATCAAGTTAAAGCTTGATCGTTATTTTTCACGTTCAAAGTCACTCAATCTAAGGAGGTCTGTGATTTTAATTTTAATTCTTCAAGTATAAATCTCTGACCAGAGACACAAAGTAAAACTAGCAAGAAAACCCAGACAAACACATATAACAATGTGGTGATTTTGACTGAGGTAGAGTTAATTTTCTTCACAGTAGCTGGTATGGGGCTATGTATTGGATTTGTGCCGAAAACAATGTCGATAACACAGGGGTGGTTCAGTTATTGTCGAGCAGTTCTTACACAGAGCCAAGGCCTTTTCTGCTTCTCACCCCACCCCACCAAGAGTGGGCTGGGGGTGCATGAGAATTTGGGAGGGGACACAGCCGGGACAGCTGACCCCACCTGACCGAAGGGATAGTCCATATCATACGACATCATGCTCCATATATAAAGCTGGGGGAACAAGAAGGGAGGGGAGAACATTCAGAGTGATGGTATTTGTCTTCCCAAGTACATGTTACATGTGATGGAGCTGCTTTCCTGGAGATGGCTGAACACCTGCCTGCCAATGGGAAGTAGTGAATGAATTCCTTGTTTTGCTTTGCTTGCACGTGTGGCTTTTGCTTTACCTGTTAGACCGTTTATCTCAGCGCACAAGTTTTCTCACTTTTACCCTTGCAATTCTCTCCCCCATCCCACCGGGGGCAGGAGCGAGCGAGTGTGTGTTGGGGGCTTAGTTGCCGACTGAGGTTGAAGCACGACAAACACTGATGTACACCAAATTACTTATTATCCCACTCAAAAAGAAGATTGCAGGTGACTTTTTATAGCCTGATGAAGAACAACTTAGTGATAAGCAGCACTGAACAAGCAAACAGTGTTACAGAAATTATTAGGAAAGTGGTAGAAATAATATAGGAATACTGTTACAAATGGCTAGTACATTCACAATTTGAATATTCCCCTCTTAAAAAGAAACAAACTGGAATGGTCCAAAGAAAGACAACAAAGAGCTTCAAAGGAATGGAATAGCTTTTTATCAGGGAAGATTGCACAGATAAGTGTTCAGTTTGAAAAAGACAGAGGGAGAGTAAAGCTTAAGATTATGAAGTAATGCAAAGGATGAAGAATACAAATAGATGACTATTATTCACTAGTTCCCTATCTGTCTTCTAATTCTTGAAGTTACCAGTAGACGTGCTTAGAAGAAAAACAAAAATCCTGCGCTAGACAGAGCATTCTCTTTCCTGCATGCCTTTAAATGAATACAGGGTTTATGAGCCTGGATGATTCTGCAATGCAGGAGTATCACCCTGCTCCTTACCTGTGTCTGTGGCCGAAGGATCAGTGGGAAGGGTCTGCAGGGAGCGGCTGAGGTTAGTCTTCATGTCCTGGGTCAGTAAGCGTGAGGAGGAGCCCAGCCAGTTTGGCTCTTCCCAGCTTCTCTTTCCTGACTGGCTCAAGCGAGTGGGGCTGCTGGGAGCACTGATTGCCCGGTCGTACATCTAAAGCAACATCACCAGGCACAGTTTGAGTTGTTAAGGGCCCAACGTTTGCATTTCATCCAGCCTAGTGACAGCATCCTGGGTCTTTTTTGTTTCCCACTCCTTCCTTCCGGTGCCCCCGTGCTGAGGTCCCACCCCACTGTCCCGCACACTTACCCGTTTGACAGCCAGTGTGGCGATGCCCAGCATAGCAGCTCCACCCACGCCCAGCACAAGCCGGGCGTTGGACAGCACAAAGTCGATGGCTGTGCCAATGCCGTTGTCATCTTTTTTCCCTCTGTGCTGCCCAGCGCCTGCCATCTCACCTGGAAGAAGCAAGAGCACAAAACAAACTGGTCAAAACACAGCAATCGTAATGGTTCACTCCCTTCTCCTCCACCCCTCACTCATGACTCTTGGGGTCTTAGCACGGAGCCACAGGAAAGGACCACCTAACCCTGCAGCCTCTTTAATTATCTTCCCTCAAGGAGCTGCTTATTCCCAGACATGCCAGAACAACAGTACTGACCAAGCTCTGCACGACAGCATTTCTTTCCTTCCACCAGCTCCGTTTATGACCTGAAGAAAAACACCCCAAATTTGATGTAGAGCTTCTAATGATTGAAGCAGGTTTAATTGTGCAATCACCTAATGCTTTTTAAAAAAGAAAGATTTACTTCAGCAATATTTTGCAATAAAATCCTATCTATTAGGTAAAACACTATGACCGTTCACATCTTTTCCTTTTAATTTGTACTTCTCAACCAAAGCATGGCTTTTTTAATGCCAATTTATTTTCTTATTCTCAATCTAACGCATGTAATTTTGCTCACAGGCAAGGCAAAGCACGGATGGTCAAGTGCTTGTTTGTAAGAAACCAGAATCTTCCCAAGAGCTGACAGGCAGTCTCGGAGCACCCACTGCTAGACTAATTTGTGGACAATGGCTGGTCCCAGATACTTCAAAGACACCCAAGAATCAACACTAGAGACCGCAACACACCACAAAGGGAACAGCTCCGTTGCTTTCACTGGGCATTTATTCCTGCCCTCAAGGCTGGTGGGTTTGACTCTCACACAAGTAACGCGTAACATCAGCATTAACATTATCTTACACGTGTACTTTTGTTTTCTCCAATTCCCATTTAACCTGATTGGGGTATTTAAACTTAAAGACTCTCCCTGGTCAACTACATACGTAAAACACACTTTGCCATTCTGGTACCTGTAGGTGGATCCTCAGTGAATCTACCTGAAAACACCAGGAAAGTCTTCCAACCTGACTCGATATCTGTTTTCTAAGTCAGTTTCAAAGGCTCAGAGCCTGCCTGACTTGTGTGGTTCAAAACTTCCCTTAGATTTTTCTAAGGCCAAGCTACAAACTCAGGAGGAATGTTCCTGCCTTGTTGAACTAGGAATCAATTCACTCTTCACCCCTAGGTGGGAAAAAAACACACTTTCACAAAGCTAACTGTAACAATAGCACAAAGAACATGGTTATAATATCGTAAGTGACCTACCTGTGACCTAATGCATTTGTAAAGAGAACAGGAGAGCCCTCCTGGTGTGCCTGTGAAAGCACCTCCCAGGCTTCTTCAAGACAGTGGTGGGTAGAAAGCGTTAATCATCTCTTTCGGCTGGCAGGAGGATTTTGGAAAGAAGAGGGAAGTAAGTGGGGTCAAAAGGAGAGACAGGGGATCTCTAAACGAGGCCCCCAAGTTTGCTCTGCAGGAAAGCTTGCCCCTTCTCCAGCTGTCTTTCTTTGTCCTTTGGCTGCTGCAGCCCACGGTTCTTGCGGAACTCGCTGCGGATGAAAGCAAGGTAGAAATCCCGGTCGGTGTAGCGCAGCCCACGGCCCTGGCGCAGCAGGGCCCGGTAGAGGGTCAGGACAGCCTCGCGGGACCACGCTGCCATGGGGGACGGGTGCGTGGACAGGCGACCTAGAGAGAGGTGACAAAGTGCGGGATCCGAGTCAGCTTTTCCCCTCCCCGAGGGACGCATCAGCCACCGCCTCCCCCTCCGTGCCCGGCCCCACAGACTGCCGTCCCCCGTGGCCTGGGAAGGGACGGGACAGCCTCGCTCACGGCGCACCGGGGACAACGGGCTCTCCAAGGGGGCAAGGCCGCACGCCCTGTTGTGGGGGAACCGCCGGGCCCCGCAGCCTGCCCCCCTCCCCACCTCGCCATGGCGGGCCGCCCCGGGGCCGCTCGCAGCACCCGCTCCCCGCCGGGGTCCTGGGCTGGGGCCGAGCCCGCGGAGGCCCCGCGGGGACTGACCGCATCGTACTCACCGGGAAGGACCGGGGAGGGGGAGGGCGCTCCGGGTCCCTCACGGCAACCGCTTCCTTTCAGCGGACCCCGCCACCGCCACCTCCCTCCCGGCACCGCTCCCGGGGTCACCCGGCAACATGGCCGATCCGCTTCCGGGTCGTGACCCAGGGCCTCCCCCCCGCCCCCCACCCCCGCCAATCATAGAGCGAGCTCGCCGGGGCCCAAACCGTCCCTTCGGCGGAGGACTTCCGGCCGCCGCGCGCGCCCGGGTGGGGGTGGCGGCGCGGCGCTGTCTCCCCCTGCCGGAGGGGCGCCGCGCTCGCCGCCGTACGGCGAGCGGGAGGGGACGCTCCGCGCCGGGAGGCTGCCCCCTGCTGGCGGGGAGGGGGACTGCCCTCCCCCAGTTGCTCCCAGTCGGGGCTGAGGTGGGGGAGGCTGGGCCCGGCACTGGTCTGGTTTGGGGAGGCCGTGCCCCGCGAGGGGCGACGGGTTGGGTGATGGGCCGGCTTCCCCAGAGGGGACGGCTGTGGGGAGGAGGCTGGGGACAGCCTGAAAGGCTGTGGGGAAGGGCTGAGGTGAGCAGGAGGCGAGTGGGTCCCCCACGGCGCGGCCTGGAGGGCTGTGGGCTGCCCCAGGATGGCCCAGGGTGGAGCAGCCGCTTCCCCCCTTGACTTGAGCTGCCACCACGGCAGAGACAGGAGCCTCCCCTTCCCCCTTGGACTTGCAGCTGCCCTCGAGGCCGGGGTGGGCACCCACGCTGAACCCACCTCGGGACACTGGGCTTGTTCCGCCATGGAAGGTCTCGTTAGCAGCCTGGGCTTCGTGTGCTGTGGCGAGACAGGCTGGGTTCTTGGCCTCAGCGGCTCCACATGCCTGCGAGCGTGCGCACCCCATGGCCCGGAACAGCTGGAGCACGCATGGGCATTTCCTATTTGTCTTTCTGACTTTGAGGGACCTGAATGCCATTAAACAGCTTCACGTGAGAAAGGCAAGAGTTCAGCACGCTGCAGGGAGTCAACACCCACAGCACGGGCTGTCGGTTGTCTCTGGGTGTGTGTGCTGGCTGCCTCGGGTAATGCAGGGGTAAATAGAGAAGGTTTTTTTCATGCTTCAGGTTAGGCAGAGAGCAGTGGCTTAGTGCTGCACATCTGAAGGTACCGGTCGCTACCCAGATGCTTTTTACAGAATTACTTATCAAACTCAAGCTCCTTATCTTTTATCTACAAGGAACCCCAGGGCCTGGTCTGGAAGTCTCAAGGGCTCTGGGAGAAGGGCAGTAGCTGGCAGCTTCTCCTGGGTTTGCCTGAGGAGATGGAAGGAGCCTCCCGAAGCCAGGACATTCTGACCATCTGTCCAGGTGCAAAATTCCCTTTTCCGTTCTCATCTTCTCTACTATATGCCTATTCTGGGGAGTAATTATTCCTTCTTAGCAATCTCCTCCTCCCCAGCTCCTACCAAAATATACATGTGCCATGCCTCCCATGGGGCAGAGGGTGAGAGAAAGAGCAAACCGTGTGTGACAGAAGAGAGCCACATCACTTCACGCACTTCTCAGTGACACCAGATATGATAGTGATAGAATTGAGCAGGAAAAAAACCCCAGAAGCTCTGGACTGGCTTGCTCCATGCCAATCTCCTGTTGTTCATTTCCTTTCTGAGATAAACAACCCCAATCGTTTAGATCTCTCTTTGTGAGTGAGTTTGCCATGCCCCTAATCAGCCTTTTCTGAGAAAGGCTTACTTGAACTGCAGACAGTATTCCCAGAGAGGCCACGCTACTGATTTACATAATAGCATTATCATTTTTTCCGTATTATTCTCCCCTTCTTCCTTCTGCATGCTAATATTTTGTGCATGCTTTTTTTTTAACCTGCAGCTGCTCACAGAGCCAGGGTTTGTGTGACATCCAGATCCTTTCTTGAGTTGCTAGTGACTGTCTGGAGCTTTGTAATTCTTACATGCAATTTGTTTTCTCTTTTCTGACTTTGCATGTGCCCAGTTAAGCCCTGGCAAATGTGTGTTGTTGCCCATTTGCCACATTTACATTTTACTTACAGTCCTTTCCCATCTCCTCAAGAGTCAATAGCTTTGAGTCATCTCTGAAAAATGTTTGCTATATTGCTCATCTTTGTTTCCAGATCAGCAGTTCATATACTGAGCTATCCGGGACCTTGGAGGCAGCATTCGTATTCCCTACTCTTAACCTTCTGCCAGAATGAAAATCGATCTTTGAACCTTCCTCCCTCCTTCTGCCTCCTCCTCAGGTTGTTGATCCACAGAAACACTTCACTCCTCACAAAAGGGCTCTGTCACTTCTGGGCAGGTGCATTCATGAGCCTAGTCCCCGAAACTCCCAAGTCTGGATCAAAACTTGGACAGCCGCGTGCAGCAAACCCCTGATGCGGTACAAATGGGATCTGTTGGATCAGGCTGCATGATGATGAGCTTTCCTTGCTGCCCTCCTGCCATGGCAGCCAAGGACTGCAGAATTTCATAAGCGCCCCCTCCCCAGCCTGGCCCCCTCAGGTTGTGCCTGTTTTAAAGTTTCTTTCCGTTTTTTTCCCCCAGGCTTCACGCCAGCTCCCGGGCCCCTCGCCAGCAGCTGCATGTGTGTGTAGTGAGCTCCTCCAGCCACGCCACACAGTGTGCCTCTCCAAACAGCCTCAGTCCCTCCAGGGAGGCTGGTCGCTGGCTTGCCATGCCCACCCACACCACACAGTCACAGGTCTTCTGTCTTGCAAAGAGGAGGTCAAGTGCAATGGCAGAGTGACCCATGACCGATGCTGTCCCAGTGCCGGACCTCTGGTGTCGTATTGGGGGCTGTAAACTTGAACTCTACCTTGAGACAGTGACACAATGTCTCCCCTTCTTCCCAGTGTTTCCCAACCTGACTGACTCCTCTGCTGGCCTGCCACTTGCAGCCACCCCGCAGGGAGCCACCCAGCAGCCCCAAAGACTTGTGCTGCCCTGATGAGATGCTGGTCCCAGTGGCCTGTTGGCTGCAAAGCCCTGTTGCCTGGTGGCTTCCTTCCCCATGGACCCACTGGGAATGGGATGCCCCCGTGCCTCCAGCCTGCGTCCCTCCAAGAAAGTGAATTTACTTGCCCCGACAGGGCAAGGTGCAGGCGGAGAGGAGGGAGCACACCTTAGCCATGCGCCTGGAGAACAATAACGACCTTTGTTTCCCCAAATGACTGTGAGCTTGCAAAATAACAAAGGCAGCATGGGTGATAGGGCACAATAACCTGTGCTGTTACCCAGGATAAGGCAGTGGCATCGTCCCGTCCTCTGCCTCCCTGGGAGTCTCTTGTGTTGCCACTCCTCTGCTGGTCTTCTCATGCTTGCAGCCGGTCCTCCCACTTGAGTGGCCACTGCTACGGGCTCTGATGGCCACCAAAAGCAGCAAACTGCTGCCTCTGAGCCCAGCTTGCAGTCTCTGCTCCTGGGAGTAATGTGCAATCCCCAGGGCTTCCTATCGCCCATTTTACAAGGGCAGGACCATTCCCAGCCAGGGAGACATCCCTGTGCTGCCTGCCACCAGCCAGCAAACCCTCCCTGGGCAGCAGGGAGGTGAACGTGACCCTCAGAGCTGCAAATGGTGTCTTGGAGGGACTCTGTAGGGTCAGGAAAAAACCTGTGCTTGGAAACAGAAGGCTGGCCTCTCACGGGAGCCAAACACAATCCCAAAACGCGAGAGGGAAGATGGGTAGTGACCCACCAATGCCATCTGAGCTTGGGCTTAATATCCTTAATATCTTTTAGTAAATGGACCTTGCAAGAGGCCTTTTGGCAGACTAGTTCGGTTCAACAGGTCTCTCTTTCATTGCAGCCCTATTTCTTTACTTTTCTCCAGCAGTCGCAAGGAATCATTATTTGGGCTCCCGCTCTCTGTCTGCAATGATCCAGGAGGGGCGGAAGGCCAAGGGTGGCACAGGTGGCTTCTTCCCCCAGGAACTTCGATGTTGAGCACACCCGGGAAGGAAGATCGGTGCTGGGGGAGGGGAGACTGCTGGTACCCAGCTGCCTTTCAAGGGGCATTCCTCATTTACAGCCGAGACCCAGATTTTAGTGACAGAGAGTAACTAGACACTCCGGGGAGCCACCCCCAGGGTATGTTTTTGCCAGGGGAGAAGAAAAGTTCCCAGCCCAGCTGCTGCTGAAGTGGGGCTTTTCAGCAACCCAACCTCCACCTC
The DNA here is from genome assembly GCA_013398225.1 of Steatornis caripensis. Taxonomy (NCBI): domain Eukaryota; kingdom Metazoa; phylum Chordata; class Aves; order Caprimulgiformes; family Steatornithidae; genus Steatornis; species Steatornis caripensis. Next base: position 168,265 of record VZSC01008264.1, read on the forward strand.
GGCAGCCTGGGGAGCTGTAAACACCGGCAGCGGTGAGTGGTCTCCTGTGCGATGCAGAGCCGCTGCGAGGGTCTGCACCGATGGTCACTGAGCAAGCTCTGGTTTATTACTTAACAAACTGAAAGTGCTGCTGTAGTGTTTTTGCAAACCGTGCGCACCTTCATTCTCATCACAACTCATGTTTCTTCAACCAAATTTCCCTGTGGCTGGGTTTGTTGGGGATTTTTTCTATTCCCTGGCTGGTAAGATTCCCCGCCCTCTCCCCCAGTTTGTGCTGTGCACCAGCTGCATGCTGCAGCAGGTTTTCAGAGACCTTGCTTTTGTCACTGCTGTTAGCCTTGCCATTTTACAGCCTCGTGGGCTTTCTCTGCTGGATGTGCCTGCAGAGAGCTTGCAGCTGGTGGCATCAGCCCGCTGAGCAGGGCTGCACGTGCTGACCCCAGACTTTTTGCATGTCTCAGCCCTCTGCGTGCTGTGGTGAGGTCCTACCAGCACAAATGTGGGATTTTGGTTTGTGTAAGGGGAGTCTGGACTATGAGCATCGTGTGGGGCTTGGTCCCATGTAAGTATATATAACTTGAGCAGGGCAGAGCTGCAGTTTCACAGTGCCTCTCTTTTCAGGTGAAGGCGCCTGTTGCACATCTTGTCCCATTAACTCACGGGTCCTTAGATTTGTTTCTGTCCCATGTGGGGAAATTATTTTGGTTTTGGTTTTGCAATAGTTTGACTCTTATTCCTGGGTAACAGTTTTGAGTCAAATGCTTTAAAAACACTGGGAACCAAACAGAAGTGGGTAGATGTTTTCTACATTCTTTTATTTTTGCATGTGTGCCTGGTTCTTAGTATGTGTCTGAGAAAAGAAAAAAAAAAGATATGACTGATGATTTGTTGCTCTCTCTTTGGAAAAGGTCCAGACTGTAGAACCAGGCTAAAATGCCAGGAAAGAGTTTGCTGCATAGAGGCAGGCTTATAATATTTGATTTTATACATTCTCTGGGCAACATATTTTCTTTGAGATTCAGGAGAAGTCATTTTAGATCTTTATTCAGCACGGATTAGTTGCTTTTCTTCTCCGTTTTCCTTATTTTTAGAAAGGTGAAGTGTGGTTCCCAAATTAAATCGTTACTGGAATGGACTTCAGCCAAGAGGATCCATGGTTCAAGCCATAAGGCACAGGAAACATAAGAGTAAAACAATGGAGTTTTATTCTGTGTTTCATTTGGCAGGGTGAGGAGAGAGATGGCCTTGAAAGATTTGTATTTTTACATAGTTATAATGTATTTCAGAAGACGGTAAGAACTATTTTATGTTTTGGCTTTTCTTTAAAAAAAAGCACATCCAGAAATGCTAGAAATGTCAGGATTGCCAAAATTTCCTTAGTTCCAAGTAAGGGTTTGTGTTTGGCGTTCTCAGAAGCGATTACAGTAACACCCCAAACATTAGCAGAAGTGAGCTGATCCTTTACCCTTCTGCTGACCTGCTTGTCCCTGCTGCAGCAACAAAGCAAGCAAACAACTCCTCTCCCAAGTGTCCATGCATTATATCCCTTATGTCAACCTCTCACTTCAGTGACCCACAGCCCTTTCTCTGGATGGGACAGTTTCGCACAGCTCTTCTGAGACTGTTTTGCAGCAACAAAGCAAATCCCTGCAAAGCTTGCTCCCAGGTGAAGGTTTGACACAGCTGGGGTACGAGCAAGCCCTGTGAGCCACAGAAACACGTACCACTGCCAGCAGAGAGAATATGCCTCCTTTCTGCCATGGCTGCAGCCAAATTCTCTTCGTTGTGGTGCTCTGGAAAGCAGGGCAGCTGGCGGCTGTAGCTGGGGCACGTGAGCATGAAGCCATTTGCTTGCGATGGTCTCCAGGGCTGGGGCAACTCTACCTGGGTGCTCCACGGGCTGCCTGCCGGCCGCCTGAGACCTCACTGCTTCCCCAGCTGAGCCACTAGAGCAGTGACATTTAAAAAAAAAATACAGTGGACTAATAATTAAAAATTAACTGTCCCTGCTAAACAGCATATTAAGCTGCACCCTTACATAGGAAACAAGTGTATCCGAGCAACAAAAACAAACAGCCAGCAAGCCAGGCTCTTGATATCCCCCTTCCAGCTTTCTAAATGGTGCTGGAAGTTTATATTGAAGTTGCTTTATTTCCAAGCACCCTGGTGTTTGGAAACAGCATGTCCATCTCCTGATCAGCAAACCTGCAGCAGGCATTGATTGGGAACCAGCTGGAACCACCCTCTCCATGAGCCAGAGATGGAGGGGCTGCCACAGCCTCAGTCCCCACTGAGCAGTGTTGCACAGCACCCATGATGAGCACTGGGCATCCCTGACATACAGCGAGAGCTTGGGAGAAACAGCTTATTTCCAGGCAGGCCAGAGCGCCTCCATGGTGCATCTCTCCATACAACACCTGGTGGGGTACTGAAATTCTGCAGAACACACAGGATTTACTTGGCGATGGATGGTTTGCGCGCTCCTGCTTCAATACAGTGCTTAAGGCTCCATATCCACATCCAGGATGCATGCTGCACATACCAAGATCCCTTTTGATGTCTTGAGGGACCCTCTGAGAGATCATATACAAGGCTGGTGGTGGAGCCACGTGCCCCCAGCACTCATCTGACCGTCAGCGCTGCTCCTGCAAATGACAGTCTCCACCGCAGACTGGTTTGTGGAAGCATCAGCCCCTCGCTCACAGAGGTACTTGGAGCTTCCGCAGCAGCTTGTGCTTTCCAGGCAAAAAGGTCCTGGGTTCCGTCAATGCCTTCTTTTAAAACCTCATAAGAAACTGAAGAAATACCATTTACATTACTTCTTAAAATAATATGTCAGTAAAAGGTTTCATGGTGAAGGCAAAAAAAAAATACATGGGAGAACCTTTGACCTAGTCAACTCTCATTTCTTAAACTATCTTGCTAAACTGCCATTGACCTAAGCTTATATACTTATCTTCCCCTCTTAAAAAATTGAAAGTTCAAGCACTGTAGCAATCATCTATTTTTAGATTATCCCTTATTCTGGAACAAAAATACAGTGATCACTAAGAATACTAAAAATTCTTAATAGAAAATTTTAATTGTTAATTTTGAGTGGCATGTTTGTTCAGAGATAGAAGCAGCGGAAAGGCATTAAGCAATGCACAACACAAGTCTCTAGTTTGATGGAGACCCTTCCACAAGTGGAAAATTAAAAACATTAGACTGATGCAGAAGAGAAAAAGAAGAGAGAACGTGCTGGACCTAATGACTATAAGGAAACTAACCTATGATGTTTACAGTCACTATCTCTAAATGGGACCAAGTATGAACCTGAAGCGCAAGACACTTAAAAAGGTAAAAAGTGAAACAGCTGTAGATAGCACACAAGCTTGTGAAAGGCCCTTGCCAAAGGTGCTGCTGTGGGATGCTTACAAGGATTCAGAGCAGGACCAGGCTTTGATGCTGAGTAATGGGAACAGCCAAAATTACATGAGACAGGTTTAAAAATAAGCTAAAAAAAAAAGGAGGTCACGTTCTCTCACACAGCATGGCCAAAGTCAGCCACCACAGAGACATTTCTGCAGTGGGGAGGTTTAATTTGGGGCTCCAGGGTTTCCACGGCTTTACTTGAAAAAGTGGATGCATCCAATGAAGGCGAGATGGTGACAAGGGACCATTTCAAGAGTGGTGATGCTGGCTCCCACACCCACCAGCTCTTCTGAGAGCCGCATGGCAGCCATTGTTCCCCCCTTATCATAGAATCACAGAATCGTAGTGGTTGGAACGGACCTCTGAAGATCCCCTGGTCCACCTCCCCTGCTAAAGCAGATGCCTCTAGAGAAGGTTGCAAAGGAATGCATCCAGGCAGGTTTTGAATNTCATACTTTGTGAAATTTTTTTAATTTTTACTATTATCTCCTCCTTTTAAGCATCCCTTTAAGGGCGAAATGAAATCCAACCATTTACAGAGAAAATGATTTCAGAATGTACATTTGATTTATCCTTACAAAAAGTTCATTATTACCTGCTGTTTATAAATTACAGAGTGGAAAGGAGCTTTGCAGACAATTTATTTTTTCTGTTTTGTTTTTTTTTATTCTTCTTCTTCTTTTATTTTTGGCAAGTCCACACGTTCTTTTGCTGAAGCAGGGTGTTCTGGGGCCACCTCAGGGGCAACATCACCAGTTGGTCCAGGTGGACCCCAGGCTTGGTAGTGCTGCTGGGCCACCTCCAGGATGACACTGCATCATCATCCGCACGGAAACGAAAAAACAGTGGTTTGAATTTTTATTCTCAGAGTATTTCAGATCCCTTCTTAATCCATTATCTGTAGTCCTCAAAGCTTTAAATGTCAGTATATTGCATTAGAAACAGCGCTCTTTTCGTGGTGCTGGATCCAAGCCCCTCCTGCCACCCCCTTACCTCCAAGCTCCCCCTCTATTTCCATAATAAGAGCAAGTTTGTCCAATGTCTCAGAAATCAGAAGGGAGTTTTTTTTTTGGGGGGTGAGGAGAACACAACGATGGAGGGATTCAGGATCTATTCTCCCACTCACTTACCTCCTTTCTCACCAAGGTCTGAGGTCAGTGAAGCCAGGACAAGCCATCCCTTCCCTCTTTACCACCAGTGTTCACTAATCAGACCAGGAGTGACCCCAGACGCGTGTATTCACAGTGCAGAGGCATAGCAGCTGCAGAGATTGCTGGCATGAGCTGGGAGACAGGGACAGACCCTGGGGGATGTCTGGGAGAGGAAAAGACACTACCATCCCACAAGGATACGCCAAGGGAGGTGGAGGGCAACAAATACCCGTTCTGCTCTGACACTCTCCCCCCACTCCAACTTACACATTGCCTGGAGGCTACACGGTCCACTTGTTTACCAGCCAGAGACACGAATAGCAAGCTGGCCTGAGCTGCACGACAGCAAACACCTCAGCAATACACAGGGATCAGAGAAAGCAACAGTGAGAGTGGACTTGAGTGTGTCAACCTTCATACCAACCACACAGGCACAAAACCACCCCATTTCTTCTGTCCGTCACTTGGGTATAGCATTACTTCCAGGCCTCTGGAGGGCAAAGACAGCTGACCTGCCCTGTTCCCTCTGCTTTAGCAAGCTCACCTGCTGCAGGTCCACCAAAGCCCACATCCTTCACTTGGGGTGAAGGAGGAAGATGAGTTCCCTTCTCCAAAGCCATGCATGGGCACATGATCCCTTTTTTAGGTGGGAAGCACAAAGAAAGGCAAGAACAGAGATGGGCAGAGAGAAAGAGAAGAGCAAGGCTTGAGGATGCCACACACTGCTTCATCAACTACCTGGCTCTTCCCTTGCTCTAATTAATTTGAAGGTGGAAAGGTTCTGGGGAAGAAAAAGCACAGAGTTGAAGAGGGCTGCAGGGAAAGGCTGGCGATGCTTTGCCTTCCTCCACTGGATGGCTTCGCTCCCAGAGAGGCAGTGGGCATGCGGCTTCGCTGCTCATGGCTGCAACAACCAACAGACATGGGGCAGTGGCGGTCTCATTCCAGTTCCAGCACAGGGTTTTTTAGTCATTCCCTTCTCAAACCTTAGCACCTGGTTCGGAGAAGATCAAGCAGCCTTAACCCTCTCCTCAGAGTTCAGCATTGGCAAGTGAGGATCTGATACAAACCTGCCTCCTCCCTTGCCTCTCACCAGCCCACACACCCACATGCTTTTGCGTTCCCTCGTGGAGGGTGACTAGGAGGGTGGCCGTCCCTGCTGCGCACTGGCTGTGGAGGTCCCAATGCAGCACTACAGGCAAGGCTGGACAGAGGGCAAGCCACCACCTTGGGAAATCACTGAGCAAAAGTCAGCTTGCTAGTCCTTGTCCCCTCCAGGGACAAGAAGGAAGATTTTTAATGACAAGCACTCTAGCTCCCTAAGAATAATAAACACAGGGTTAGCCAGACAAATGAGACAGAAACCGACTGGTTTGGCCTTAAATAAAAAAAAAAATGTTTAAATGATTCTTGAGGAAAAAAGAAAAATAATGCATTTCATCTGTAAAGCCCCTTCTTCCCACGACAACAGAGGTCTATTTTAAATTTAATTTCCTAAGAATAAGGAAGTAAGTCCAGGAGAAGGACAGGGCTAGAGTCCTGCAGAAGAGCCCCAGTGCTGCTCTTCCAGCAGGACCTGGACCTTCTCCTCCTGCCCAAGGGGGCAGAAGGGAAAGACAATTCCGAAGGAGAGGCAGAGAATGATGGAGCAAATAATGGAGGAGAGGGGAGAGAAGGCAAGAGGCTGTACTTCAGCAGTAGGAGATCCAGGTATTGGAGCTGTGGACTCATATCAAACTCCCAGGAGACAAGGGCCGTACCTCAGCAATTAAAACGTGAGTTGCAGTGCACTTAAAATCCCCAAGGACACCCATGCATGGGAAGGGCTAGTATCAGGGGAGAGGCTGCTCCCATTGCAGAGGATAATGAGGTGCAGCCCCAGCACACATGCACTTTATCCCCTGCTTCGTGGGCCTCCAATGCTGCCAAAGCACCCATGCAAAGACTCACTTCTCTTTGTCTCCTATCTTCAGCAAGGCCTGGCACTGGACTTGGCTTGTTGCCACTGAGATCAGGCAAAGCCAAAGGTCTGAGAGTAGATCTCAGGCTCCCCTCCAAGAGTAAAAATGAAAAATAGCTTCCTCCTTCCATGCTTTTCTGCTACTGAATCCCATGAGCTAACACACCTGCTCTCCTCCAGCTGCCCCTGGGGAAAGCACATTCCCCTTGTGCTGCAGCCTCAGTGGCACTGCTCTTATCTTGCTCAACACAGGCTCCTGATTTCTCTGCTGGGTCTCCATTTCTCTATAATCCTTCTATGCCCAAGACCTCCACACAGCCACCTAGCACAAGGACCTCGTGACTGTGGCAAGATTCCCTCCTGCATCAGCAAGTCTGGACTTAGAAGAGCCACAGCTTCCCTCTGGAGGAAGAGCATTCTGCCTAACAAAGCTGCTCCCTCTGTTCAGTTCCCAAATGGGCTTTTCTACCCAAGGGAAAGACACAGCAGAAGCAAGAACGGTGATTTAAAAAACAAAGAACAACAACAAAAAAGAGGGTCCTTCAGTTCTTCTAAGTGGACATTATGGCATTTGAGATGTGGAAGGAGCTAAGACGAACTCCATCTCAGTTTGATCAGAAAAAGATATTCATCTTCATTCTGTTACAGTCTCAGTCTTATTAGGCAATCAAGTTGTTTTTCTTGATGTATTTCACTTCCCTAGAGAAGGCGATAGGAGGGAGAAAGAGAGAGACACAGAGAGAGGAATGAGGCACAAGGGTGGGAATGGGCTGGACAACTCAGGAATATGCAGCCCTGATGCAGTGAGTTAATGGCAATGGAAACCCTCCAGCTTCAGCACAGCTGGCCTGATGTCAGGGTCACTCTTCCTTATGCCAACATTTTCCTCTTCCTCCTCCATATGATCCTCACTTGTCTGCTTGGAATGTGAGCCAGTCTTTCCACCGCAAGGCTAGCAGAGCAAGTTCATCATGTTTTTCACCCTCTGCCCCCTACAGCCCAGGCTCCGGGCACCCCATCAAGCCATTTGCTAAGGAAGGGTGGCAAGGGTGGAGGTGTTGATCTGCCTCCTCAATGAGCTGTATCAATCCAATATGACAGGCCAAATCCTGACCACCCATCACTGGCAAACTCTAAAAAGACACTGGCCTAACCAGCTGCAACTAGTCGCCTCCTAGATCCTCTCTCTCCTCTGCATGGTCTTGTCTGCATGGCCCAGGCTGCATGTGCTCTCTGGCCAGTCTCTTGGCCCCAGGGGAAGGCTGCCTATGACCGCTTTCTCCACAAGCTCCCTCAAACTCTAAGAGCAGGCAGATGGATCCCATGCCTTGACAAGCTTTGTGCTTCCCCACAAAACCCATCACTGACTCAGAGCTTTGCCCTTCTCTCCCTTTTACCGCACAGCAAGAAGGAATAGCAAGCATGTGTAAGCAGCAACCCTGCAACAGGCACAGCCCACAGGGTTGCAGGGGTAGCCAGAGAGGCACACAACAGTCCCACGTGTGTAGCACTGCTATGCAGAGCTAATGCTCTCCCTGGCCCTCTCCTATGAATTCTCCAAAGAGCCATCCATGTTGAGACAGAGATCGCAGCTTCTGGATCCCACCATTTCCTGAAAGCGCACACCCCCAAGCCCAACTATGTCCCCTTCTCCCCAATACTGGTAACGAACGCCCACGTGCATACCAAAACCATGCATGTTAGCACTCATGCACATAGGAAACCATGCACTTGTAAACATACACTCCCACCATCTGATTAAGTCCCCTGCAGCTTATCCCAGCCCCAACAGAAGCACACATACTGCAGGGAAGATGCTTCAGCTTCAGTGGGCCAAGTCTGTGCAGTGTTGTGGGGACAGGGGTAAAAAAGGAGGTTAAAAAAAAAAATCAACGTTTTCCTCTGCTTCCCATCTGCTTGCTCCAGGATTGGTAGAGCATCAAGGCAAGATACAGCCCAGGGCAGATGCATTAAGCCTGCGGGAGGAGGCTGCATCTTGGGGAGAACACCGTGGAAGCAAAGGATTTCCCTTCCCCAAAATACTCTTTGAATATAGAGGTATACAAAAAACAAACGCATACTGAGATGCTTTTGCACATTCACTCATCCAAAAAAAAGCCTGTGACACATCTGCACACATGATCACTCGCATCAGTTTGTGCCTGCTGACTCACACGCTCACTTGAATAGCCCAGGCTTGCATCTGTGCTTGCTCCGATCCACAAAGGACAAGGGTGGATGGGAACAGCTGCCCTCTCTCCCCATGGGACCCTCCCTGCCTCCCCCGGAGGAAAAACTGCCAGCTGGCTGCAGAGATTGTCTCCAGCCAGCAGGAGAGGTCCAGGAGATGCAGGGAAGTCTTTATGCTACTACAAGAGTAGGTCCCCAACACCTCTCCTCCTCCTGCCCAGGCCTCCCTTCACAAGACTGAGGAATTCGTGTCCCCAGGTGTCATCCTGGGATGACAGGAAGAAGAGAAGGAAGGGAGGGAGGGCAGAGACCCCGGAGAAATGGCACACCCTACCCGGAACCAAAGAAAACAAAAAAAAAAAAAGAAAGGAACAGGTGAAAACACTTGACTCTTTCCCTTTGTTGTGAAGTTCTGATTTCCCACACAAGCCCTGGTGGCCTCACCCAGCACCCTCCGCTTTTCGGTAGGGGTTCTCCAACAAGTAGCGGTACCGTTGGTAGTTCTTGAGCAGGTACTTAGGAGCATACATCTGCTCCTTGGGGTCGGCGGGGGGATACTCCTGCGTAGTACCATCGAACCAGCCACCAGTCCGGATCAGCTCCCGGATATAATTGAGGTCTCGTTTATCCTCGTAGTCACCCCAGCGGGGGAAGTCTCCATTCTGGGCTGAAACCAGTTTGAAGTAGATCCCCTCTGGGGTGAAACACCAGGAGCAGTGCCAGCCAGCAAAGTGGAGGGGGCTGCCCAGTGACCACTGCACCAGGATGTGTCCTGTGCTGTTCTCATACTGACGAAAGCCAGGCATGGTGTAGTATTCGCGGCGGCGCAGACGGATCCCGTCAGTAGCATAGACAGCCTGGAGCATCCCCATGGTGCAGCCTGAGACCACCTCCAAGGTGCCTGGCTGCTTCCAGAAAAAGCCGTAGAGCGACTTGCGCATGTGAAAGGCGAAGGGCTCTGTCCAGCCGTCGTAGAGCTTGAGGAAGAGCACACCATCACGGGCTGGGATCTCATCGGCATCATCAATGATGAAGACATCATCTGGACGCAGGTTACGAAGGCGAGAGATGCCATCCCGGGTGAGAAAGGTGCGCAGGTAATCATCAGCAATCCAGCCGTCCTGGCGGCCTCCGGGGGGGAAGTGGTCCAGGAAGACATAGAGCACCTTGTGGCGGATGTAGTCAAATGAGCCATTGAGGAGCATCTCACGGAATTTGAGGGGCCGCGGCTCTCCGTAGGCCGTGAAGTTCGACTCGCACACCACGAAGGCGTCCACCACGTCTCCCAGCTCATGAAAGCGGACATCCAGCAGGTCAAACTCATGATTGACATTGATAGCATTAATGACCCGCCGGGGGATCTCCCGTGGCACGAGACGGTCCTTGGTGGGCAGGTTGGAGTACTGGACCACAGTGGGGACCCCGCAGCTGGGGCCATGCCAGCCTGGCAAGCACACGCACTCCACCCACTTGCGCCGCTTGGTCCCGCTGGCGCTCAGCGGTTTGCGAGCTGGCCGCCCTGAGGCTGTGCCATCCGCTCGCTCCTCTGGCCGCCCTCCCACAGGTGGCTTCTCCAACACCTTGGTGCCTGGTTTGAAGCAAACACCGCCAGCTTTGGTACGGACAAAATATTCTGTTGTGTCTTCCGGCAGCACAAACTCAACCTTGTGCAGCTCTTCGCTGGTTCTGCTGGGAGGCAGGGGCTGCAGCAAGGGGGAGTGGGAGTACAAGGGTGTGCGGAGGAACTCTGCACCCCCTGGCTCAGGGCTGACCTGAGGTGTGACAGGGGCATTGTTCCAAAAGAAGCTGGAGACGAGGTTGGGGCTAAGAGAAGCCAGCTCCCGGGGGAAGGTGACATAGGAAAGGGCCTTGAGGAAGTGCAAGAAGGAGATGAGGCAGAGACCAGCCATGCAGAGAGTCAGAAAGAGCTTATGGCGTCTCATCTTCATCCTGTGGAAAAGCCATGAAAAGGAAAGTCACATTCAATAGTTACTGAGGTGCAAAAAGTCTACCACTGGTAGGAAGACAGGCTGGGGATGGCAGAAAGCTGGTCTAAATTCAGCATGCATCTTTCGAGACTTGAATCCAAGAACTACTCCCACCACCCCCTGCCATCTTCAGTGGGCCTTTTGCTTCAGCTGGGTTACAACACACTGAACCTCTTTTAGGTCAGTCACAGTCTTACAAACTCAAAGACAAGAAAAGCTCTGGCGACAGGGTAGAAAGACGGGAAATACAGAATAGCAGGAATTCATGATCTAGTGAACTCACCACACTTGGCAGATTTGTCCCTATTCATTAATGGAAACAAAATGAACGTAGGCCTCCTCAGGCCCTGCATCTCCAGAGGATTGGGGGAAGGTGAAGAGAAAGCAGGAGGAACAAGAGGCGTAAAGGGTACACAGTTGAAACACGACCAGTGTAGGAACCAGTTTTAAAGGACCAAGATCGCTAACCAGGCTACCAGAGCCAGGAAAACACCTACACTCTCCAGATCTTTTCAGTGTTTGGTCAACACACACCCCAAAAGTCACCCTTGTTCCTACAAAATGCTACTCAAGTTCACATGGGGAACAGGAAATAAAAAATAAAAAAAATGAAGATTATCACTTCTACTCTTCTCCTGTCCTCCTGAAGTCCACTATATCTCCCTTTGCTTTTTGTTTTCTGTGGACCAGATGAATAGGGGTTTTTTTGCATCTGGACCAAGAAGGCTAAAATCAACGCCAAGCTGTCTCCACTAGTAATACTGTGTCATCATGACTGATCCACATCAGGCCAGCAAGAAGCCAGCAGCGCAGAGCCCTTTCCTCCAGACAACACGAAACATTGCCTTCATCCTCTCCCTACACCACCTCCCCTCCTGCAGCCCAGGCAGGGAGCACAAAGCTGCTGTCAGACAGCGAAGTGATTGAAGACCACAATCGAGAAAAAGGACCAGGAAAAGAAGAAAAAACTAAGCTCACTCAAGGAAAGGAGAAAAGGTGCTCACCTTCTGCTGTTTAGGGAAGGGAAGGTTGGGGCAAAGGTTGGCTGGGGAACAAGGTCACCCAAAAGCCCTTTGCAACACCGAGGCTGTCTTCTCCTCCCTGGAGCATTCAAACCTCCGCGCAGCAGCAGGCAAAGAGGCAGAGCCCCCTCCGAGCCCCACACGCGCAATGCACACCGCTGTGCCCCCTCCACAACATGCTCCCCATGGCGGCTCTCCGCCCCAGGCCAAAGTTCCTGAGAGGCATTACATACCCTGTGCCATCACTTATAAACCCTCCGCCCCTTGCGCAATGGTGCCAGCAACACCTTCGCAGGCAGCAGTCCCTGCTCCTGGGGGGCACAGGGAGCCACCCCACACCACCCACCCCACGCATGGGCTGTTCCACAGCTCCTCACAGCCTGGGGCAGGAGTGGCAGGAAGAAGCACCCAGCCCACTCCCACCGCTTCAAAAGGTATTAAGTAAAATACAGCAAAGCGCGTTTACTCATTAACTTGGAGAGAATTTAATACTAAAGTGAAAAGCCATAAAGCATTTAGACAGGTGGCAACTGCCCAAAGGCAAACATATCTGACTCTCTACAGATGCTCCAATACAGACTTTGGTAGAGGGATCATGTGCAGTTGTATCTTACAGCTCAGCAACAAGCATTTCTGGTCACTATGCGGTCACCTTTTCAGTGAGAACCACCATCCACAAACGCTGCCACCCATGCTTGGGTGTCAGGGCGAGGAGCCCCACATCAGGCTCTGACAGGGGGGGACACCGTGAGCCTGAAGGCAGCAGAAAAGTTACAGTATTGCCATCGGAGGGAAAAAAATTAAAAGAAAAAAGGGGAAATTGTGATCCTATTTGTTAATATTTATTATGTTTTTTGATATACTTTGACATGACACAGGTCAACAGAGGGGTGGGGTGCTGGCTTTGTGTGCACCCCAGGAGGCCATCTTGGCAGGCAGGCTGGGAAGGAGGAAATGGCAGCTCTCCTCAGGAGGCCATGCCAGGGCAGGCCCTCACCTCCTGCACCCAGCTGCCATGGCTCCACAGCCCAACCTCACGTGCCTGGTCACAGCCTAGCTGGTGGGAGGCCACCTTCGTGGTGGTCCCAGCCATGAAAGTGCTGGATGTTCTCCTGTTCAAAGCCATGAAGGACTGTATCTTGGGGCTTGCTGTCAAGCTTTCTTCATGGTGGCAAAAGAAGGGGCTGCAGAAACCCCCAAGAGCATCTCATTGTGTCCAGGGTATTTATTTTTCTTTTTTTTTTTTCCCCCCTTAAGATTCATGTCTTCCTGAAGCAGAAAGATCACTTGCAAGGTAGAGGAGTATCCAGTGCCTTTTCCTTGCATGTCACCAATTTTTGCTCTGTCTTGAAGTATGGGCACTTGAAGAGAAGGGCACAAGGAAGCTGAAAACACTAAATTAGCAGCGACTGGCTGTCAGGAAAAAATGTCCCTTGCTGGTAAATTAGTACAGCTTTCTCCAATCAGGTGTCCTGTGCTTTCTCCGAGGCATTACCTCCAGACATCAGGTCACTTTCTCTTAGACAATGAAACCCAGGCAAGATGAATGGCTGGCCTGCTCCAATAAAGCAATCGCAATGGCTGCCAGGTAATACTGCTTTCACTCCATTTCCTGCAGTAGTCACAAACACAGGGCAGCCAGCTTCCTCTGGGCCAGGCCAGGATAGGTGCTGAAGGAGTCACACAAGGCACATCTCCATCTTCTTCCTAGATGGCTGCAATGCTCCACATGCCACGGTAAATTCCCAGACAAAAGGTCGTAACTGCTGACATTCAACAAACTGCTTCACTTTGTGGGACGTGGTGTGCCATATCAACATAGCAGGACATGTTGTTTTGGAAAATAAAGCATATTTTCCTCACTTGACATTTGCATACATCAGTATCTGTGAGGCTCAGCACACAGCTCTGCAGCTCTTCACCCATTGAGTTGCCTCCCTGTTATTGCAGTCTGCGCCTGGCAGAGCCGGCTGGTGCACAGCCCTGCCCTGCAGCTCTGCCAAAGCAAGCTGGCCCTGCAGTACCCTCTGCTGTTTCACTGCTGACATGTCCCACGAGGCAATTTTCACTGTTCAGTCGCCTTTGTTAGGGAGTGGGAACATGAACACATTTCCTATATCCCCTCCTAAAACAAGGGAAGCAAAGACGAAAGCTGTGTCCTCTTCAAAACCTCTTCCCTCGGAACCACCTCCATTCTCACATACCAGGGATTCCTCTGCCAGGGAGCGGAGAGCACTCATGCACCCTTGGCTGGGCTGAGGTGCTAAAAAAATCATCAGTCACTTATCCCTTCCCATATCCTCTGATCAGCGCTCCAGTGAAAAATGTGTCTTTGAGTCGTAGCTAATTGGATACAAAGGCCAGCAGGGAAGGAAGATATTATCCACCTTCCCCATCCAGAACATTTACGTGTGGTGGAAATGAGAAAGGACGTACCACTCAGGGAGACACCTCAGCTTGTCATAAAAGAGCCCAGCTGCTCTGTCACAAAGCTGCCATCAGTTACCAGGAACACAGAAAAAGGCAAGAAGAGATATTTCCCTTCTGACAATTTTGAGTGAGGAGGGCAAAAAAAAGTCAATTTGATCTCAGGGAGAGTGATCAAGTTGCTGTCAGGTTAAAAACAACAGCAAGAAAAGCTTTAATGTTCAAATAGAAGAAAAAGTCAGGAGGAATATGGACAGTCAGCCCCATTAAGACAAAGCTCTTTAGGGAACACGCAGTTATAAACCACTTGAGCAACGTTCAGTCACGGCAAGACAAGCTGAAAGCTTCTTTTTGTAAGCGATCCCTTTGATATTTCCTCACTTGAAGTTATGTCTCTACCATGCAGGGGAAGGGCTTTCAGAGAAGGAGGAAAGCTGGAAGTTGTATGCATATGAGTTATCCCCAGGCACCTGTTACCGTTTTACTTTGCCATTATATCAAGTGACCAGTTGATTTATACCATCCTGAAATCATATCCTGATTTTTCAATGAGCCAGACAGAACGATATGCACTGCTAGGAGCTGGCAGTTCATCAGTCCTAATGTTCTCTTCTGGAGGAGACTGGCAAGAGGCCATGCAACAGGCCACTGGATGCATGATACCCCACAGTCCTTCTCATTAGGGCACAGGACTAAAGACTCTCTAGACATTCCCTGTGGTTACAAGAGAAAAGTTGCTGCGGAGGCAAAGTCAGAGTAGAAGCTTTGTTTTTCCCCCCGATACAGAGATGCTCATCTCCTCTGCCTAAAGTTATCCCATAACACCCATGCAGTAACATATTTGCCCATCACTCAGACACTTCAACACAAAGCAACAATTCAAATTAGAATTGCTGTCACATGGCAGATTAAAATCCAGCATTACTTCCATTCCCCACTCCAAACTGAGGGCCAAACTCTCTCTCCCTCTGTTCCAGCTAGAGACAAATGAACAGGGTCCACAGTTCTCAAGTACTAGGTCTACCTGCCATCCCCAGGGCACAAGAATCACAACATGCATTGGGGTCACAGTACCTCAAAACACTCTAAAATCTCAAGTTACTTTCGTGCTGCAAACACCCACAGAAGAAAGGAGAAACTATAAAACCTACTATTTGTCTGCAACTGAAATGTGACTAGCTCAGGGACAGCAAGACCACACTTTGCTTAACGATAGGAATAGAAGATCATCCAACAAAGCTGGACAGCAGGGAAAGTGGAGAGAAGTGGGACGTACTAGAAGGTAGCTAGGGCTCAGCATTTCTCTCATGGGAAGGATGCCAAGGTGTTTTCAGGGACTGCAAGCTAGGAGGATGTCAGCAGGAAGTTCTGCTGGAGTCACTGTACAAGGTGGTTTGAATGCAGGCAGGTCCACATCGGCTTCTGTTCAAGTTTCAAGGATGGAATACAACATTCTTCCACAACCTTCACGAAGAGCTGCTGCCCAGAGCACTAATGCAAAACAGCAATACCTCATGCTTTCCTTTGCAGCTTTGAGGCAACTGACTACAAGGTGCCACTGACTTGCTGCCAGCATAACCGGCTGGAGCAAGCCATCCAGCACAGTCAGTCTCCAAGTAAGGTCAGGCTAAGGGAGAGCCAGGCTTTGTCCTAAGCATCTTCCTTCCCTTTCAACAGGGAGGTGAGCAGAGATATAAGGTAACCAGTCTCAACAAGGTGCCACCATAGCATCCATTTGACTTCCAGAGCTGCCATCCACACACCATTAATGGGTGTCATTAAGTCAGACAGAAAACTGCATGGAGGGGGAGGCGGGGTGGGAAAAGACTGCTAAAGGGTGAATCCACAGAAGGCTAAGGAGAGGATGGCCAGAGAAGGGCGAGAGCACAGCTGAGAAACCAAGGCATTGCCTTCCCACTGAAGGCAGACACATGATGTACATCACACCAACCACAAGCCTCAGGATTGTGTGCAAGGCCTCGCTAGGCCTCAACTGACCAGAAGTATTTGCGGTCAAAAAGAAAACGGATGTCTCTTCTCCTACACGCTGTTGTAGGAAACCAAAGTGCACCACGCCAGCGGCTACAATCTGCTGCATGCAGAAACTAAGATGAACACAATACAAAGCCTCCAGCTTTCATTATTGTGGCTGCTCACCTCTTGAGCTCCTGGAAGCACAGTACCTTTGGACTCCACACTTTCCATGGGCTTTCACTGTTTCAACTGTTCTCTCAAGTGTCTTGTCCAGCTCTTCAGTGGACTAAGTCTCTGTTATTTTAGATGCCACATCTCCAGCCGCAGCGAGATAGCTGTACACTCTGGGACAAAGCAGCTCTTAACCCTCCATACAGGGCACATGGGGTCTGGAGATAAAGTGCTCTTTGTTGACAGGATTTTGGCTCAAGATTGATCTTCCAGAAGTCATCAGAATAGACCAGTGTCTGAACACCTTCAGAGTCCATTATAAAACCCTCCACTTGAACAGATTGTTCTTACTGTAACTACCATAATACTAATAGCAGCATAATTATGTAATTCTCCAGCCCCCGGTTTAAAAGAAGATCTGCTCAGAGAAGACTAAAAAAACTCTACTGAAATCCAATAATGGCCTACGAGACACCAATTTAATTTCATCCAAGAAGTAGTTGGACATCACAAGGGTACAGAGTACTGCATGGTAAAGAAAACTTCAAGCTGGATTTTCAACTCCACTGGAACCTATCAAATATTATTTTCATTATCCTTCAGCTGAACTGGGCTCCCTTGTAACTAATCTCCTCTCTCCAGCTAAAGCCAGTCTCACCATAGAAATTTCCATGGTTCCAGAGATGCCTCAGCACACACTGATCCTTCAGAAGCTCTCAGAAGCCACAGTTTTAATTTCTCAGCACCACTAGTCTAAGCGCTCTTTCAGCTAAAGGAGAAGTGGCACTTCTCCTAGCCTCTTCTCTCCCTCACTTACACCTCATATCCTAGGAGGACTCTTCCTCAGCCCTGCTTAAAACATCTGGTTCCACGAAGACTGCTGTGATGGCCCTGGAGATTGCATCACCACTTGGCTCAAAGATTGGGTCTCTCAGGACATGAGGGGGTGAACTGAAGCATTGCTCATTGCACTCTGCAGCACACACACACACCCCCCAAGGACGCATGGCCTTTCTCCCAGCCAAATACAGTACTGCTGCTCGCCACTGCTTCAAGAGTGCAGCGGTTACAGTAGTGCAAAATGGAGTTGGCTAGTTCTTTTGCTTCTAGACTTTGGTGTCTTACAGGGAAGGAATGCTCATGATACAAGGAATAGGAAAGGAAAAAGGGACAAAACTACACAAAAAAGCAACTTATGTCCTCAGACAGGCCATGGGGTAATCAAGAAAGTATGCAAGAACTCCCAGCCAGTCTCAGTGTATTGTAGACAGGGACAGGACAAAACCATTTTGTCCAAGGATAAAAGAAAATCATGCTTTCAGAGTCTTCAAGAGAGGCGTGTGGTAACACAGGCTGTTGTTTCATAGGTTCTCTCCCCTCACTCACCACCTTCACAGCTCGCCACCTCTCAGTTGTCAGTTGTAGGAATTCAAGTTGTCAATTGTATGAAAGTCTGCATTGTAAAGCCAAATCAGCAGCAGATCTAACTGGGTTAAAAATACACTTCAAGAAAAGTGCCTCGGCATGGGAACAAGCAACGTAGAAAGTTTTTGCTGGTCAGCTATTTCACCAGTTCACTTCTCACCAAAACTGTTGTATCATGTAGATACATCCTCAGATACTCAAAATTACACGACTTAAAGGACTGTTCAAATACCGTATGCTCGTTAACTCCTTCCAGCAGCATTGGGGAAGGAGCACATCTCAAGGAGGGATCTGGAAGAAGCAGCAGCAGGTAACTGCTTTCAAAGCAGACCCTGGCAGGCAGTCCATGTATGCCAAGCAAGTGGAGTACAAGTCACAAACCCTGGGGAAATCACCGAAATGGGCCATCAAGATTACCTTCAGAGCTGAGGGCACATGGGTGAAGAGCACATGGCAGACACACACCAGACCATGCACATAAACGCTGTGCAAACAAAAGCGGGGAGTTCCTGGGGAGCAGGTGACAGACCAAGCAACAGAGGGACGCATGCTGAACAGCCCAGAAGAAGGTGAGGTGGGTGCCCTGTGGGCCCAGAGTGAGGCAGTTACAGAAGGAAGGAGGCAAGAAGCGCTTGATGCCATGGCGATGGGTAGAGTGCACAGACCCACGCAGGCAGGCAGAAACCACGTTGCCTCCAGCTATTTTTGAAGCGGGTGGCAGTTGTTTGTGCATCCCTGGGATAAAAGCACTCCAAGATGGATCAAGGAAGGGAATAATTAAACCCCAGGAAGACAATAAAGGAAGAGAGGCCATGGAAGAGCAGCGAGATGTTAGCAGCCTCAGAGAAGAGCCGGCCCTCCATCCCCGCCCTCTTTCCTCCCCCATCCATCACCAACCACTTGGGGTTTGGCAGTGCGCTCACTTTCCCACAGTAGCTGATCTATTACTGTTTGGAAGAGCCTTCCCAGCCTCTTCCTTCCCCTCCTCCCCTCCTTTCAGGCCACAGGGGTCCCGCTTGGCAGCCCCCAGATCCCCCTCTTCTCTGAATGTCTGGTGACCAGCCAATCCCATGCAAACAGCATTAACCCCTCTTCACTGGGAACAGCTGGAGAAACCTGACTCCATGCTGAGAGGTTTCTCTAGGGTGTCTCTCCCTCCTCCTCCTCCTCCTCCCCAACTCCCCCCACTTCTCTCATCTCTTTCCCCTTTCATTTCTCAAAAACTAACTCCAGCCCTGGGAGTGTCACATCTTCCCGAGAATGTTACATGAACCCATGGGAATTTTTCTTGGACCAAGAACAGACTCTTATTTATTTGTCTCTTCTGCCTTTGTTCTTCATTTCCTCTTTCAAGACTTAGGCAAGACCTCGACACAGTGCCGCCTGGATCCCCCGCTGCCACTTCACTTTGTTATTATTTTCAGAAAGAAAGCGCTGATAGGCAGAGCGCTCTTCAATGCCTTGCCCCAAGGCAGAAGTGAATCAGCCTGGACCCCCACCTCTGGGGTAGACAAAGGGCACAGGCTTGGGGGCTCTGCAGAGCACCTTGGGCTCTGGCTTGCAGAGTCAGCCCCCTGCTTATGTAATCCTTCTGATTGCAGCATCACAGCCCCTCGGATTAAATCCACACAAACCAAATCTTCAGTAACGGCTCTACACCAGTAACAGGCATATGGTACCACAAAAAGGGGCAGTTTCCCAGAATGAAATCAAAAGCCTCCTAATGCACTTAACTCACGGTCACATAAATCTCTCTTCTGCCTCCCGCAGACGGCTGGATCGTGTTTACAGGCATTGCAGCAGGCCCGGGTCTCAACAATATGTTTACTTCTTCTGTACAAACATTCCCTTTCACTAAGTGAATCAGTACCCTGATCTCCAGATTAAACCAAGCAGAAAGGACTGGGAGCAGGTCTATGGGAAAAGAGGGAGAGTGCCAGTCTTCATCAGTGAAATCAAATACCATCCTGGACATCACGTAAGTTTTGAGACCATTTGTCTTCACATTCTTCCCTTAGATTGTCTCATTTCTTGAGAAAGATGAGGAGGAATTTTGCATTTAGCCAGCTGCTGATGGCCCTGACAAGAGGTAAAACCATTCAATGAAAGAATGGGTTTTGTTTCAGGCTGAAGAGCCCAAGAACCAGGCCAGGGCCAGGTGGGATAGCACAGCTTGTCCAAGGGACATCTGGTGGTTGTCTGGCCAACTCTTCCCCAAATGCAAAAGCCACAAACTGACACTGTGCAGATAAAAACAGGGAAGCTGAGCATTTCTGCTCAACGGTACAGTAGACAGAGCAGTTTGCTGCCACAATCACTTGATTACAGGCCAAGTTCCTTTTCCCTCTCCACCCTTGGCCCTTTCCCTCCCCTCTCAGGTCTTCAGTAACACAAACATTTATATTGAACTCTTAACTGTTTCTGAGAAGTCAGCTGCCACAGCCAGGTCAGAAAGGAAGGAGAGGAGGAAGACAAAACTAACATGTAAGCACACCAGGAAAACTGGTGGTGACGGAGAAGGATGTGCAGTGTAGAGGGGGAGCCACGGTCATGTTGAAGTCACCAAGACAAGCAGGGCAGGACCAGGACAGCCCATCTGCATGGTACAGCAACCTGCCCCAGCAAGGCACAGGACCACAGGGCATTAAGCTCACACATAGCTTGAGTGGGTGCTCAGCCCACCCAGCTCATCTTCATGATGCTCCTCTGCTGCAAGAGCCTGTAAAAAACTGCCCCAGTCTCCCTCTGCCCTCACTGGTTGCTCTTCAGGATTTAATCACTGAGAAACAATGGGAATTCCAGCTGCACAGTTTGCTGCTCAACCACCTGAACTTTCAAGTCTTCAGGTCCTGATGATCTCTTGTAAAGTCTGATGGACCGTTTCATGCAAAAGCTAAAACACACTCTGGCAGGACAAGATAGGCCTTCAAAAGAAAAAATGCTTTCAAGCCATGTGAATATTTTAGAGAGCAGCACCGATGATCCCTGGTGCAGATCCACAGCACTGTAATTGAGTCAGGGACCAAATCTAAGCACCAGATTCATGTTCTCCAGTCTGACACAGTCTCTTTTCGGCAAAGACAAGGTTTGAAACTCGGGAACCTCTTGCACAATCCCAAGCCATGGAGATGCTCTGCAGTACCACACACCTGAGTGATGTGGAAACCAGAACTGGATTTTCAGGGCAGTTCAGATGCCCAGTGGCACATGCAAGCAAACATGGGCAGAAAGGAAACCCACAGCACTTCCTCATCGCTAAGCGATAGACTCTGGATGCCTGACAAACTCCCCTTCCCTCCCCGCCAGCGCTCAAGGTAAGCGAGAAGACTGTTCCAGAGCACAACTGCACTATAAATAATTCAAAAGACTGCTAAATTATGCAAAAGCAATCTCTTCTTCCCCCTGGCCAAGCTGAATGCAGGTGTGGTCAACCCTTGCTCCAAAAGTTGCTGCTAGATAGGGATTTCAAGGCCACAGAGGCTCTGTGCCAATAGCACATATCTGAGAGCACAACAGCAACTTGCTAACAGTCAGGCCTACACCAAACAACAGCATGACAGGAGGTATTTGGGGACACAGGGCCGATGGGGAAACAGCAATTCCTTTAACCCACCTCTTCTCCAGAGACCTCACATGGCCCCAGAAGAAAAGCTGCAAGTCATGTCCCCTTCAAGCGAGGCTGCTTGGTACATCTTGCCTCCATCAATCGCGGTTAGCTGGCGAGAGCTGCAGCTGGACAGCACTGGCACAGCGCGGCAGGGAGGAGAGGACTGCTGGGGCAGGTGGGAAGGAAAAAATGGAACTGAAAACACTATGAAGGCAGTAAAGAAGGTACAGTTCCGCCAGCAAAAATAATGTACAGAGAAGGCTGAGCTAAATGCAGACAGAATCTCAGTCTGCTTCTCTGCCCCACTCCTTTGCCTTCGGGAGATATTGCCTCCCTGAGTAACAGGGCCACTGAGGTTTCCCTCAGCAATGGGGCCATTAAATAACAGCATGCAGCTCACACTGATCACTCCAGGGCACCATTCTACTGATTTACCCTGCCCTTTGCTCTGCCTCAGGGCCAGCCCTCACACTACAAGCAAGATCCACAAAAACAGGACTTCCTCATACGCAGCGAGCACCATTCACTCACAGCCCCTGTGCAGGCTTCTTCCAAAGCCCTACCTTTCCCGGCTCCTGCAGCCTCCAAGATCTGTCCATGCCCAACATGCTCAGTCTGTACAGGCCTCCGTCCTCCTCCTTTTCCCTGCTACCCAGCTAGAATAGAAGCATTTGTGCTAGGAAGGAACAATCGAAAGTGCTACCATAGCCTTCTTTTCAGCCTCAGCACAACCAGCTTAAAATCTCAGGGCTCTAGCTTACCTTCCCGTTCTTTCTTAAAGGGCTCAGCATCTAGAAGAGAGACTCCCTTTCATGTCTCTTTGCTATGCTGTCTCTCTTGCTTTCTGTTCAGTTTCAGTATCTGCATGCCGAAACAGGGGATCCTAACGCAGATAAAGTCGGCATAGCAGATACCTGCGTTTAGATCACAGGTTTCACAGTTGCTGATGCTGTTATGCAGTGGGTCTAATTTGCATTAGTCTTTTGGTATGCTTCAAATCTGCTTGCTGCAGCTTTGGTACTATGCATGTGCAGCAACATCCCAAGGTAAAAATTACCCCAAAGCCTGAAAGAGATGTCTGCTTGCTAACCCTGGCCCAATCTGTACGGATTTACACACTGAGGGGAAAACACCACTCCAGCAGGGAGCTGGGATTATAGATCAGGAAGCAGATCAAGGAGGCGGTGATATCTTTGTGAAAAGGGCAGCAGGATCCAAGCAGTGACTAGAAAGTTATCGATAACCCCTGGCTCAGCACCCACACCCAGCCGCTCTCTGGGATTTCCGAGATGTCTGGCAGCAAAGCAAGTATGGGAAGTGGTGCGTTTCATTCGCTGCTCTCCTGCTGAGCCCCTGCCTGTGCCACTGGGCACATCACAGCCTTGCTCATGCCTCAGTTTCCCTGGGTGGGAAACGGGAGAGACCTTTTTTTACTACAGGTATGGGGCTTGCCTCAAAACAACTTAATGCGTTGCTTCAAGGCCCTGGAGAGAAACCTTGTCATAAAATGCAAGACACAGATGGATCCTCAGAAAGAGAAGTTGCCCTCACTGCCTCTCTCCCTCTGGACAGCCACATCCACCTCTCCTGCCGCTTGCAGCTTCTGCATTACAGGCTGAAAAAGACTGCTGGTAGAGCTCAATTTGGTCATATACCACATCAATAGCTGATTTTTGGGAAAAAAAATACTATTTAGACACAGGCCTGGGCACCCCCTAGCTGGGGAAACAGGGAACCTTAACTGAGCTCATCAAGCTGCCTATTCAACTCCGGGGATGGGGGGCAGGAAGGTTATCTCTGTATGAAAGGCCAAGGCCCCCACAGCAAGCAGCTCGGGTAACTTCTGCTATCCTAAAGCAGGGAATAATCACTGTCTAAATCACAGCTCAAGAACAAGCCCTCGCTTTCTGCAAGGCAGCCAGTTCCCTTCATGCTTCTTCTTCCCTCAGCCTGCCTGATGAAAGCTCGGAGTGCTACACTCCCTTTTTTCATCCATCAGCTCTACCAGACAAGTTTCTGAGCACAAAAATACACCCACCCTGTTCCAGGTGTTCAGAGGTTTGAAGAGCAGGAGGTACCTGTTGTGCTTCAGGAGGAGCCTGAGGGAAGTAAAGGATTTCCACTGCAGGGAATACAAAGAAGTCAGAAAAGTAAGGTAAATAGATCATGTTTCTGCCTTCCCGAGAGCTGCAGACAGAGTCCATTTCACAGGGATGCAGGCACGGAGTGCTCTTGCATGCCCTACACTGCTGTTCCAGCACAAGGCATCTCTTCCCACTTCCTCCAGGGGAAGGGGGAACTCAGCAGCTCTGTGATTGCAACTCCGCCGTGGCCCCTGGGACAAGCGCCTGGTCCTGGCACCCTGCACAGCATTACTACTGCAGCACAGCCCAGTCCTAGCAACACACTCACCTAACTCTACCAAACGACCCCAAACCTGACCCAGAGCTGCTCACAATCCCAGACTTGCCTCCTCCACGCAGCTCTGCCAAGGCTCCCCAAGGCCAGCCTGCAGCGCTGACCTGACAGCACACTCCACATGTGCACTGCAGATACGTCACCACCTTTGCAAGAACATCCAGGACAGGGAACAGCGAGCATTCCTGTAACGCACCACCACGTCCCTTTGCACTGCACTGCCCCATGTGTCTACCTATCCCAAATTTCAGATCCCACTGTAATGCTTCATCCTAGTACTGCAAGATGCCATCCTGTCATCAGGACACATGCAATCCAGCCTGACCTTTTGTTGCAGAACTCATGGGTGACAGTAGGGAAAAACATGTGGGGACAACTAGCCACACTCTTCTACAGTCAGGGCTGATAACATGAACCAGCCCTTTGAGACACCTTACACTGACCTAAAGACATGAAGATGCCTCTCGTGCCAGTCAGTACCCCCTCCGCCTTCCTCTCTGCCAGAGTTATTGTCAGCTGTACCAGCCTTCGTTAGCACCACCTCCTCCAGCTACATCCCACTGATTGGGTCACAGATTCCAACAATATACAAAGGGCTCATTTTAGAGCAACTAACTCCACCTAAAACCTAATCAGCCTTTAGGAATGAATGCAGGCCCAGCTTGCCCCATCTATCCATCATCAGATTCTCCCACCTTTATGATCCAGGGCAGGGGGGAGGAAAAAAAAAAAAAAAAAAAAAAAAAA
>VZSC01008264.1:206648-228872 GCA_013398225.1 Steatornis caripensis
TGCCAGATTTAATTCCAGTGGGGCCTTAGCCTTCCGTGTTGCATCCCTGCATGTTCTGACAATAGTCCTATATTCCTCCCAAGTAGCTAGCATGCTTGGGAAGCATGGAAGCAACACATAAGTTGGTGCTGCATGTTACCCCTCTGGCTAGCTCCTGCAGGAGAGATACCCGGCTGGGAGCTGCTGGGTTCCCAGCCAGCTCCCTGGTGGGGATGCGCTGCAGGTCAGGACAGCAAGAAGTGCTCCGTGCAACCACCAGCCCTCTGGGTGCGATGTGCACCAGTGCTGGCACTGCCAGGCTGCCACAGGGACAGGACTGCCCCCAGGCCCGAGGTGTAGTCACCGAAAAGCTCCTGAGTTTGCAGAGGGCTGCATGCTCCCATCAGTGGTGATCCCGCCCTCCCTGGAGAAAAGCTTTGAGGTACAAGGACAGCACGGTGACAGCATCGTGGAGGCATGTACGCAGGGAGTGAGGCCGGTGCCCTGACTGGGTGTCGGAGCAGAAGAGGGGACTGGTATCGTCTCCGGATGCAGCGCGGTGTAACTTCAGCTCCGGGCCGTTCCTGTTTGTCTTTGCTTCTTGCATGTTGTGAATAGATATTAGCTCAAGCTCAATGGGCTTCACACAGGTCTTGGAACCAGATGATTCAAGCTGGGATTTGTTCTGTATCTCGTGTTTCATGTGTTTTCTTTAGCTGCATTTTAATTGTGGGGTTTTCCTTTTTGTCTGATGAGACGTTCTACTGAGGTGCTGTTCCTTTGCAGCTGTAAATACCCCAAATAAATACCCTTCCCCACTTATGCGAGGGCGAAGAGGAAGTGCCCTACAACATAACAGGTTAGGTTTTTTTCACAGCTCTTCGTCTGGAAAGGCATTGGGAATGCGTCCACAAAAAGTGTCTGGCGCTAGTCCGGAAAACAATGTACAATGTCAGCAGTGCCCTAGAGAGAGGAGTGTAACATGGTTAAACAAAGCCTGGATTGGGTTTAGCTCACCTTTATTTCCACCTTGAACAACCAGACCTCTCCTCTGAATGCTGCTGAGCTCAGGGCCTGCGGGGAATGGGAAACAAAATCCTCCTTGCTTTCCTAGCTGCCTGACATTTTGTGGGCCAGTCCTGACAGGCTGCAGTAACCCACGGGCTGTTTTATACATCCTGAGCCGCAAGAGGCCAGGAAGAGGCTGGCGGCCAAAACCGAGGTGGTCTCGTCCTATGTGGACCCATCAAACCTCATGCAATTAATTCCCATTTCCTGCTGCTTCCTGCCTGATGATTGCCATTTGTCCCCACTAGCTGCAGAGGTCGTGCTTGGGTCACGGAGCAGGAGAGGGGCTGGTGGGTATCTCCAGGGGGGCGTCCTGTATTTGGAGGATCCCCCCACTTCAAACCAACACATTTTCTATCTACAAGTTGGTGTTAGGAGCCCTCCTGCCCGGCGAGGGGTCTTGTGCCTGGCAGATGAGGATGCTCAGGAGAGCTGTTGACTCCTTCTCTCAGCTGTTGTCTCATGCCAGGGCTGAAGCTGCTCCATCTCTGCTTGTCACGGAGTGGAAAAAGCAGTTATCCAAGTTGTGTGCACTCCGTGTAGGGAGGCATCACTGCATTTGGGCCACCAGCCCCAGCCATGTATCACTGCATGAGGTCTACATCCCATCCCGGAGCCTGCTGATGACTTGTCTGGGCACGTACGGGTGTTACCAGCACTATAAGACCTTTAGGAGGGACTGGTTTGACAGGCCACTCCTGCCCCCCTCCCAAATTCATTTGGGGCAACTTGCCACAAGCTGCTCCATCTTGCAGGGACCCCAGAGCTGGGTTTCCCTGATGTACTTATGCACCGTCGGCCGACAGCCAAACCTCTCAGTTAATTAGTGCTCTCCTTGCTGCTGGGCTGTTTTAACACCATCCAACGTGATATCAGAAATCTCACAGCCTGGGGGAGGGAAGGATGGTCCCATCCCCACAGGTCGCCCCAGAGCCACCCATGCAATGGCATCCAGCTTGAGAAACTATGGCTGGAGTAGAGGGTGATGCATTTCTGGGGTGCTGGGGGAGCTATGTTTTCCCCTGCTTCACCTACCCTCGCTGCTGTGCCTGCCATGTGGAAGCAAACACCCCGGAGGAAGGTGCTGAGCAAGGAGGGCTCCGTATCCCCCGTGCCCACGGTGCCCTTGTCAGCCCGCTGGATCCCGGCTGATGGATAGCTGCAGGCAAAAAATTTGAGCAGGGTCTCGATGCCAATTCAAATAAATAAATGAGTCCAAATGCTTCACCTTGCAGAATGGCATCTCATTCAGCCGTTAAGGCATCAAATACCTCCGGGATTCTTTGGATCTCAATTTGCAGAACTATTTCCCTTTCGAGTGCTCTTTTATTTTTCTTTTTCCTTATTTAAACCTGTTTTTCCTGTAGTGAACAATCCTTGCAGGTGAAAGGAGGCAGGTTTTAGATGTTGGCAGGGCTTTCCTTCAGATTTGAGGCATCAGCGGGCTCTACTTAAAAAGGTCTTCCCTGGCCCCTGCTTACCCAGTTGCGGCTGCTGGGGATGCAGAGGGACGTTCCTGTGGTTCAGTTTTTGTTTGGGTCCCCCCGGGCTGCTGGATCGCTTGCGGGAAGCCCCGTTGCTCGCAGCCAAGGCCGCGCAGATATACTGGTGCTGAGGGGAAGCACTTGCCCACTCGAGGCCAAGCAGCAGCTGCGGGAGCTACTGCCGGCCAGGGCTGCAGCCCCGTCCCCAGCCACTTAGATGGGTCACGGGAACTGGAGGGTGGGAGGAACATGCATGTGTCCAAAACACCACAGATGCCTTAAGGACAGAACAAGCTCAGGCCTGGAGATGTTGCCTTTAGCGTCAGTGGGATGGGGAGGAAGGTGAGGAGGCGACGACCCCCAGCTGCAGCCCCCCTGCTTTGCACCTTTCACTTTTCTGGGAGCTTTGGGCCGTGGGGGTTGCAAAGAACTGCCTGGAGAAGCTACCTGAGGCACCTCAGAGGCTGGAAGAGCAGAACTCAAATGGAAAAGAGCTGGTATTATTTTCTCTTTATTTTAAGCCAAACACAAGAATATTAAGGGATCTGATTCATGGTGTTTGAACACCTGGGAGTGATACACAGCAGATTCTTCTCAGAGGCACGAGATTTTCCCCGCATATAATCTAAAACAAATGTCTTCCTAGCCAATCTCTAATTAAGGCCTTATGGCTCAGTGAATAAATATAGGGACTTAGTTAAATTAGTAAGATTCATGCTGTCGTTGTTGGTGGTGGTTTTACAGCTACCTGATTCCACCCACGTCCCCCCTTACATAGATCATCCCCCTATCCTCCCCCACTTCAGGTATCTGCTTAATGCAGTGGCCAGGTATGGTGTTTTGCAGGTTTTTGGGAATAAACAATGATGTTTTGGAGCAGGACACGCACAGAGGCTCAGGCTTCTGTGAAACATCTGAGAGCAGTTCTCTGAGTGCAGTTTCCCTCTGCTGACGCTTGCATCCTCGTGCTTTTGCACCACACCTTTGCATGCTGCAGTGCCACTCTTGTAAGGCTGTAGTGGCCTTTTGCACCGGTGTCGGTTGAATGTGGCAAGGAGAGAGTTTGCGCTGGCGACCTTTTTAAGGGCGTCTGGTCTCTCTCTAGCAGCAGTCACTGTGGTTAAAATTTTGCACATCAGCCAGACCATAAATAAATGGTTTGGCCTCAGGTTTTAGATATGTTTAGTAAACGTAGTGCAAATTCTGCTGCATCCCTTCAGCTCCTCCCTCTTCCTGCCAGCTCCCTGTGAGCCCCGGCTGCCTTCCCCGTGCTGCAGATAATGGAGAATTGACTCTATCCCCATTGCTGATCCTCCGAAGGAGTGGCAGGTCAATGCCGTGGGGAGAATACGCTCCCCAGGGAGCCAGTCTCCCCTGGTCTCTCTCACTCCCAGCCAGCATGTGCGTTCTGCGTAGCTGGAGCAAGGGGGAGCGAAAGCATCTCTCTGACATGCCTCGGTTAGCGAACGATGGCGTTTGCTCCCTCGTGGGAACACCACTGCCGCTGGAGTGACAAACTAGAGGTGTTTGGGGATTAGAGAAGAGAGCTAGGGAGTCGGGCGTGAGGGAGACATTGCTGTACATCTCTGCGAACAGACACAGCCATTGCGCTGGAGCTGAGAAGTTCCGGAGACCGGGGAGCCCTGTACTTGGCTTTGCTGAAACAGGGATGCCACCAGTGGGGTGGTCTGCACATCTTTCCTCAGGTCATGGCTGTTAGAAGGAGACTGAATCCATTTTATAGTCCTCAACCTGCCAAGCCCATGCTAGCGCACTGCAGCCCTCCCCAGCTGCTGGGCAAGCACCAGCTCTTGGAGCTGTTTGATGGCAGGAAACTCTGGGCACCTTGGCCACCACCACAAGTGGCCAGGACCAGGGCAAGCAGTGCAGACAGTCACTTGGGCTCTCCTCTGCTTTCTGTGCTTGCACTATTCCTCTCTACCCTCCTCTCTTCAGCCGTTTCCTACCCTCAGGGTAGCAAAACCCAGTTTTGCCCACATCACCACCCTGCCATCACCCACACTGGCTCCTCTCCATTTTCCCCAGTCCTCAGAGATGAGTATCTCACTCTGCCTCCTCCCAGGAGCGGTCCCTGCAAGGTACCACCTCAGCAAGGCTGAGTGGATTTCGCTGCATCTTGCTCGTGTTTCCCAGGCCCCCTTGCACCTCTCCAGCCTGCTGTCCACAGTACAATCCCCGCGGTAGGAACAGCTCCAAAACTTGAGAGCTGCAAGCAGACCGGCTGCACGTGAGTCCATTCACCAAGCCCAGCTGGGGAACTGATCTGGCTGAAAAAATCCCTTTTTTAATTTTTTTTCCCCCTCTTGGGTTATTTTTTAATCCAGCTCAGATCCTCGACCTGGTTTCCTCTGGTTCCTCCAAAAGAGCTGAAGGGCAGCCTGGGGCAGGCAGGAAGACTGGATGATGCAGAGTCCAGCCCACCAGCAATAAAGCTGCAATGTCAGCGGTCCGAGGTGAGTTCAAACACCAAACTCTGGAGTTGCTTCCTTCCCCTCTTCCCCACAGACCAGGAGCAGCACCTTCCCGCAGCAGGTACCCAGGGAGCATGGCCGCTGCCCTGGCTAGCAGGAGCTGGCTTGGAGTGGAGATTCCTTCCTCTCTGCCGCTTCAGCCGTTCAAAACGTGTTTACATACCAGACGGGAATAAAAAGTCAGAATTTCATTTATGTTTGGCCAGGGAATTGTTCTGATTTGAAAACACTTCCGTGACTTTGTTTTTTGATCATGCCAGCAGAAATAAATGGAGGGACTGAAACAGGCACGGGGTGATTGGCAGATCAGGCTGCTTAGACAGCTCGCTTGCGTATGGCTTTCTCACCACACGCTGTCTGATGCGGTACATCCCACCAAACCCTTTTGGTTTCGATTCCCATTATATTTTCCTAATGTTTCGGTGGGTTATCCCCACCAAATCTACATGCCATAGCCCACTTTTGTGCTACCTCCTAGCCATGGGCCTACCTTAGATGATCTGCTTAACATGGTTTCTAATGAGGCCATCACAACCCCAGTGTTGCTGCCTAGGGGAGTTTCTGCAGTGACTCTGCCGCAGCTCATGCCTCTCAGAGCTGTTTTCCAGCATGGGGACTTCACCAGCCTCAGATAAGTAGGGAGTCTGGAGCAGCTCCCTTTGCCTTCCTCCTTTGAACCCATTAGTGAAGATGCCAAGACTTGACTAGATATTTCGTTCGCTGGCACTTCCTCAGGCCTCCGTACCCTAAATAGCACTCAGCAGTCATTTATCACTGCAGTCCGGGTCCTCCAGGCAGTGTGCTTTTGCACAGCTGTATTTATAGCCATGACAATTTTCTTTTTTTTTTTCCTTCCAGAAATACTTAAATTCTTTGCTGAAATTTCCCGTCGAAGCTGCCACGCTCTTGTAGTTCAATAAAAAACAGCCACCTCTCCAACAAAGTTTGTCACAACATATTCCTCTCTCATCGCTTGATCTCTGGTAGCTATGGCTGCTCTTCTGGAAACCACCCTCATTTCTCTGCTACAGGCAAGAAGTTGACTTTCCCAGTGGATGTGGAGCCTGGCTAACACTTGGACTTCACATCTCTCCCCTGTCCCCTGTCTTGGTTTGTGTCACAGGGTGTTGGCCCCCCTGCAAGCCACAACACTGGCTTGCGTCCAGCCATGGGGTGTGGGAGAGGCTGCGGCAAAAGGCTCGGCGCAGCAGCCCTGCATGGGGGGGTTCCTGCTGAGTCACGTCCCTCCCTGCACCCGCAGCAGTTTGGCAAACAGTCTGTGGAGCTGTCCCTTTCTCCAGGAATCGCAGCCTCGCTCCAATGCCCCAGTTCGAGAAATTGGTCTAATTAGAGGAGAGTGAAATGCTTCTCCTGCTCGGAGACCCGCAAGTCCCCAGCCTACTTAAAGCTCTGCAAAAGACCATTAGCATGACAGCGTGTCTCCCTAGAACTACACATTTGCTCGCACGCTTGGCAGGTGGCCGACCAGATGTAGCCAGGCTGTCTGGAGGTGCCAAGCATAACAATTAACAGCCACTTTGTGGTGGGATTGGCAATGGCAGCTGCAAATCGCAGGCACGTTTGGCCGCCCACCTTGCTTCCAGGCGCCGCGTAGTCCCCTTGCACCCCTCCAAGGGGCACTGCTGGGGGGTCAAGAAGATGACAGTGAGGGTCCCTTGGTGCCAGATCGCTTCAGGACCTCGGTCACTTTCCAAAAATGAAGTCCTATGGTGAAGTGCACCCGCTGATACGCATCTCAGCTAAATCATTTAATATTGTACCTTATTTCTGTTAAAGTGCTGTATCTGTTTGGGTTTTTTAATGCTGACTCAAGCTGCAGTTCTGCAAACACGGAGTAACTTTATCCAGGTGAACAGCCCTGCCGAATTCAGGAGGGATGATGCACGTTCCTTGCTTGCAGCAGCAGGCACAAGCTGCTTTATTAGGTCTTAATTACTTCCTTGCTATCCAAAAATTCTTGAATTTGCTACTAAAGGCAGATAGAAATAAAAATGTCGCACTTTTGCAGCTCAGATATTTGCAGCCATGAATAATACACTCACACACTCATTTACTAATGGATACACTTCTCCTCTAATTTCTTTCCCCCTCCAGACATTCGCAAAAGCTCTTTTCATTCCCATCACACCTTTAGCAAGCAGTAAGCCATTCTGCGTTTGTTGCTCTTATCTCTTCTCTGAAAGCTTTTATTGACTGCATGTTGGTTTTGTCTCCTCACCTTTTCCATTTCCTAACTAGCCTCTTCTTTTTTTTTGCTGTTGTTGTTTCAAGGCTTCAGATCTCCGAGAAGTCCCTTGTGGAGCTATTTTGGATATTTCTCACTGCAGCAGCCAAAAACTCCTGGAAGAGCTAACTGCAGGAGCAGTAAGGAGAAACAGAGTTGGCTCCAGCATATGTTAGGATTAACGGGGGAGTTCAGTAAATTGTTGAACTACCTGGATGCAGAATTCATATGCAAAATCCATTTCACCTTAGTGCCTGACTCTCATTTACATTTAAGAGCTGTGTGTTAGGAACGAGCTCTGAAGCTTCTTTTCTGCGTATTTCTTGCTTCAAACAAACTTCTTACCTCTTCCCTTTTCATACAGAATGCGGCTGCACGTAAAAAATGATGTGGGTCGCAGGAGTGCGGGCTGGGGCCATGCCAAACCGATGAGCAGCGCCCAGCAAGCCCGTTCAGAGATGAGTTTTTGTTTCTGCCCTCACATCTGCGCCGCGGCGAGCACCCACAACAAACCTTTAACCGAGGCTGAACTGAGTGACCCAGCCGGTTAGCTCCGCTTTGCCTAAAACTAGGCACAGAGGTGTCCCTCTCCTGTCGCAGGCATCTGGTGCCCCTTGCACGGGGTTTGCACAGCAGGTCTGCAGTGGAGATTTGGTCAAGACAAGGCACTGGGGCTCTACCCATCACTCGCACGGTCCCCATCTGCCTGATGGCAACATGAAATCATCCTCTCCCCGCCCAGCTACCTCAGACGTGATGGATGCGCCAGTTTTTGGGCTGTTTCACTGAGCAGGTCTGCATCCAGGACAAGGTTGAATGGCTCAGGCACCGACAAGGGCAGGAGGAGCCCGTGGCACACAGGCAAACAAGAGCGGCTACCTGTTTTGCTCTGACTGCCAGTTGCCATTAGCTGCAGGAAGGGACTTTCCGAATCGCTCATGCATAAACCACTAACAGCTCGGCTTTGATCCTCGTACTTTAAAAAGAGTCCTGAATTTTCCAAAGCTACCGACTCTCATCAGAGGTTGGAGGCAGCTGTGTTTGCCTGATTTCACTTCAGTTGTGAGCTCTGTGCTGCATGTTTGGAAATGCCCAACTACCTCTACGAACCTCAGTTTTGGATGACTGGGCTTGTGGCTGCTTTTGGAAACAAACCACAGCAGCATCCCGAGATGTTTTGGTGGCTGTTGGCCACCTTAGTGCCGTGGTAACCAGAAGGGCTTTGTGCAAAGTATTTCCATAGCTCCTGAACAGAGATGTGTAGGGTTGCCACCCTTCCAGAGCCCTCTGGCTCTCCAAGCCTTGTCTTTCCTTGCTACCAGTCCTTCGGATATCAAAGCAGGTGTTTTGCTGAGGACCTTGCTCTGCAGAAAGGGCCTGGTGTTGCTCCCCACCATCGTTTGGTTTTTGAAAGGCACGGAAAAGCTCTTTGCCTGGCTCAGGCAAAACCCGCAGAAGAAATGCAGAGTTTCTAGGTCACAGTGTTCTGGAAAGAAGAGGCAAAAAGAGAAAACAGGTTAGGAGACTCGCGAAACACCTAGGAGAGAGCGAGCCAGGCCCAAGTATTTCATGGCCCAGAAGGCAGAGTCCTCTCTCACGTGC
This sequence comes from Steatornis caripensis, assembly GCA_013398225.1. Lineage (NCBI taxonomy): Eukaryota > Metazoa > Chordata > Aves > Caprimulgiformes > Steatornithidae > Steatornis > Steatornis caripensis. The sequence continues at coordinate 215,519 of VZSC01008264.1, forward strand.
CTTGGAAACACCTCATCCCACCTACCTCCTGCTGTGGCCAGGTCCCTTCTCAGACAGCTCCTGCTGTCGGCAGCCCAGTGAGCCCATGGTTAAGCTGCTGCTTGTTTGGGGGAAGCAGAGAGGGGAAGATTCACCTCTGAGCAACAAGCCATAGGGCTGCATCCATCCTATCTGCCCTGGCTCTCCGGAGCATTCCCAGGCTTTTTCTTTCCATGCTCTGCTGGAGTCTAATCCGGCAGGCAGAAAATTCCTTATGCTTTTTGCTCTTATTCCTCCAGGGCATCTGTTCTCTCTTCCATTCTGTCTGGCTGTTCAACAGCCTGAACTCAGTTACTCTAATCCCTCCATCTTCAGTGATGTTCTCAGCTCCACATAATAAATATTAACAGCTTACATGTATCTTGGGGTTCTTATGCAAGGACTCCAAATAGCTTTACAGTTCATACACACACGGGGCTCACTTTATTCGCCAACAAAATACAGCCACTGATGAGACAGCAGTTGTTTAGCAACCTACAGCAACTACACACAATAGTTTAGACGGGAAGTGAAGATAAATATCTATCCATTTGAAACTCCAGGAGGGGATTTGAGTTGGCAGAGTATAAGTACTCATGCTGAATTTTAGCCAGAATACTCCGAATAGAATTCCTTATGCTTACAGAAAAAGCTATAGGATTTAAAATACCTAACCCATCCCTGGTGGTTTATTTACAACTCATGTTAACGGCACTGACGTTTTAGGACGCCAGCAACGCTCTTAACCGGAGAAAGGCGAGTCACTTGAGTAATGAACTGTACAGGATTACTCTAAAGCCCTTCCTCGGAATTTCTAGGGAAAGAAAAATCAGACTATTATATATAAACAACTGTTAGCTATCAAATTCAAAAATATTTATATATTTTAGGCAGCTTCACCCTTCAGCTATGGCTATTTCTATCCCCATGACGATAAGAGGCCAATTGAGATTTTTTTTTGGTGGTGCCACAAACCCTCCTGTTACCTCCTAACACTCTCAAAACCTTAATGATTTGGTGAAAAAAATAGGGAAGAAGAACACATTTCTTCCTCTTCAAAGCATTGCAGCTGAGGGGGCTGAGACTCTGGTCAAGGATGCCACATTTACCTTGTATGGTCCACGGAACATTGGTGGCACTGAGCGGCACTCACTCATCGTGTGCCTCTTCCCTACTGGAAAGTCCAGGTGTGCCAAAAGCAACCGAGTGCAAAGTAAAGAGGTGAATGGGAACAAACAAGCCCACATCAGCTTCAGCTGATACCTCAGCTGCTGAAGAAAACCCAAGCCCTGCGTGTCTTGCCCNTCATTGTGTGCCTCTTCCCTACTGGAAAGTCCAGGTGTGCCAAAAGCAACCGAGTGCAAAGTAAAGAGGTGAATGGGAACAAACAAGCCCACATCAGCTTCAGCTGATACCTCAGCTGCTGAAGAAAACCCAAGCCCTGCGTGTCTTGCCCACAGATGGGCTACCGGAGCCAAGCACTAACTGTGAGCCGTGACCCTGGCCTGGCTATCCTTCCGCTACTTAAAGATTTTGTTATAAATGGGTGTGCTGCTCAGCTAATGGAGAGCTTAAAATAAAAAAGCCCCCGGTGATCCTTCAGTGGCAGAGACAGTGAGGACCTCATTTTAGGTGGCATCGAATGGCCCCCTGTGCCTGCAGACCCCCATAACTCAAGGCAGCCCCAGAGTTTTTAGGTCTCCTTCTGATGGCTTATGTCCACCCCAGGCTGGGGTGGACATGACCCTGCCAAGCCTTTTTGGAAACTGCTCTTTCCAGTGCTGCAGAGGTCCCTCTGCTTGTCCTGGGACAGCGAGATGTATGCGGGGGGCAGAAGGTACAGACAGTTGCCAGCAAGCATGTCTCACCAAGACCCGCTGAGCCTCCTGCACCAGCACCGGCTGCTCCTCTCCAGGCGGCTGGGAAGGTTTCTCAGTGGAGGAGAAGAAAGGAGGGACGATGGGGCATCTCCTGTCTCCTACTCAGGCATCTTCACCTAGTGAGGTGATAATGGTGGTTTGGGGAGGAGCAAGAGTGCAATCTGAGAGAAAGCTTTTGGGCATGGCTTAGGACACAGGCACCACTTTGACTTCAGAGCAACGCGAGCCCTATCAATGTACTGAAACCAGCCCTGACGTGGCCTCCTCTTTCAGTCAGCTCTTTCTGGAAGTCATCAAAGGCAGCGGGGAGTCTACAAAGCCCTTTCCAGTCTTTGCTGGTTTTCTCCACACCCCGGAATGCAGCAAGGTGCGTACAGCTGTGGTCCTCCCCAAGAGCATTTAAAATCTTTGCATCATCTTCGGCCCTGCTGAATCCTCAGCATGCCACTTCAGCTCGGCTGCCTGCCCGTGAGCATTGGAACTGGGACCTTCTCCCAGCCTGCCCCACCAGTCACAGCCTGCACACCTCTAACAATGCTCGGCCAGCACACATGACTTGGGGACATGCAGAGCATCCCCACTGCTCCCCTTCCAGGGACAGCGCTTCTCATTTCTACCCTTGTCTTGCAGGGGGATAGCTCTTGAAAAATAAGATTAGCTGCCCTTACAGCAGACTTATTCAGATCTTAATTTGCCAGCTCCTCTCCAGCAGTCTTGTGGTACGTAGCTGCACTGTTTTCCTCTCTTTCTGCCTAGGACTTTACGTTTCTAGTGGTTTTGAATTTCACTACACTGCAAAAAGGCCCCTGCTCTTGTTTCTCCAGATTGCTCTGGTTCTGTCCTCTTCCATCACTCCTTCATTTTAAAGGGGCAGGGGAGAGGCGGATTTTCCAGCACTGTTACAGCCTGCATCTTCCCATCACTCCCTAAGGACAATATTAAATACTGACATTCGCTCACGAACCTCCTTTCCCCCATACACAACGTTCAGTCTGTTTCTTTGACCTGGACTCATAACCCATGGCTTACATAGCATGTACAGAAAACCTATTTCCTCGTCTTTTTTCCAATGGCTGTACAGACACAGCTTAGTGTGATCTACCCACTCCTACCCACTTCATTTTTTTGTACTTCATAAACTGGTAATTATGCCAAAGGATAAGTTTGTTTTGTGTGATCTGCTTTATGTAAGTGCGTTTGGCAATCCTTAAACTTCTATCTGGAGCATCCACATGCTGGAATATTTCCCATTGGAACTGTTCTCAGTATAAGTTAGCAAATACCATAGATAAATGGGATGCAGGAATAAGCAAGAAAGACTTGTTTATACAGCTATCGAAATCCGTGCCAGGTTAGGGAATGCAGAATAGGATAAAATCTCTTCAACTCCATTTTAGTCCATACCAGGATCACACTATCATATTAAATAGCCACACAACCACCTGGAGGAAAGGATAGGATCCCCTGGTCAAACAACATTTTGAAGCGGTCCTGGACAACAAGGCCTGGCTGGGCTCAGATACCTGAACTCCCTGCACCTTGGAGGGCAGAGGCAAAGGCAGAGGACATGGGCGAGGGAGTGCCAGCCCCTGCCTCAGTGACAAGGCACCAAATCTCACACACCTGTGCTGCCTTTCCCCCCATGCCACCGAACACCACTTCCCCGGCAGAGGGAAGGGTCTTGACGGGAGGTGCCTGTGCTGGCACGTTTAGCACACCCAGCCTTCCTGAGAACTACAGGAGGGCAGGGAAACACCAACTTCTGCAGGCAGCCCAGCAGCCAAGAGCTCCACACGATTCACATGAAATCCCGCAGGGCAAAGCCGTGCCAGCGGGACCTGGAGCAGGCAGTGGTGGAGAGCCACCCACCTGTGAGGGATCTCTGTTCTGCCTTCTGAGGAAATGGGTGTTTCTCATCACTCTGATCCTGCCCACATATTTCTCAGTGAACTCAGATCTTGCCTTCGGGCACTTGGTGCTATTTGCTTTATTCAAAGGGATAAATCCCCCTCTGCTCCTTTCTAAGCTGGCACGCCACAAGTGCCTTGGACCTGCACGCACCAGGGCTTGGCTACACACTGGCCTTGAACACAGCATCCTCTGCTACTTCATCCTGATCCCTTCCCATTGCCCTTCTCCCTCCTAAGGTGACCAACCTGGAAGCAAAAATATATCCAGAAAGGAACACAGGCTGGTTCCCTCACTTGCGCTTTCTCCTGTAATCTCTTCTAGCCCTCTCTTGGCTTTGCCAGGTGCCTTATCACAACTCCCCACGGAGGCACCAGGCACTGCAGCACAGCTGTCACCCCCAAGGCCTCCCCGTGTCAGCCAGGGAAAGGCTCCTTCCCCAAGGAGCCAGTAAGGCAGGTTGAAGGGGAAGGCTGGAGCAGGGAGGGAAGAGGCTTGCTTGCCGCCTGCCGTCAGAAGCCTGAACTGAAGAGGAAGATCACCATGACCCCGATGCCTCCGCCAGCTAGTCCAGGCCTCGGCTAACCCGATGGGTAGCCAGCAGCCCACAGGACCCCTCCGCTCCTCGGTGCCCACCTCTCTGCTCTGACATGAGGGTGCACATCTGCATCTTCAAGGGAGCCGCATCACGACATAAGTTTTGGTTCTATCCATGTGACTTCCTGCTGTGCACTACGAGAAGCCTGTACAAGAAAACTGTGTTACAAACTCCACCTGCCCTCTACAACTTTCCAGATGGCCTGCATTAAGGAAAACGATGTGCATTTTGCCTATAAAAATCAATAATCTGAATTATAGTTTAACTCCAAGTCATAACCCAGTGCCAAAGCTCAGCAAATAAGTAAGCACAGGACAAAGACCTTATGCTTTTAAGTCACCTGGAAGGGCTCAGACCACTTTTACAACGGAAGCTTGCCTCCTGTGAGGTGCAACCCCCGATTCTGGAGGAATAGAGGGTTTCACCAGGAAGAGCTGTCACACCCCCACATGACATTGTAAGGAAGAGGTGCCAATAAGTGTAGCTATAAGTTATTTATTCTGCAAAATAGAGGTATCTTCTATGGAGTTGAACACTGGAATCACAGCATTATGAATTGAGTTGTGGAAACATGACAGCACGCACACGCAGGCACACACGCATACACCTACACACGCGCGCACACACACACACACCACCTTTGTACAGGCCCCTACTCTTGCATCATCCGGAGGGAGCCCTCTCTGCATGTCTATTTGCAAAAACCTGCAGCGAGGGTTGCATTCAAGACCCCTTTCCCTATTCACAGGGCTTCCCAGGGAATGAGGTTGGTCAGGATTGGGTGCATGGCACAGGCAACACGTGTGTGGAGAGCACTGCACACGCTCCCCAGCCCAGCGTTCAGCACATCCTGCATAGGAGTTAACTCTCAGCAGAACACAGCCCTCAGAGGAGCGCTCTGATTCTTGCCTCAGTCTTTGCTCATGTGGCCGAGCGCTGGATGTCTGGAGCAGGCAGATTTCCATGTTACGACACAGTCAGTGCTCCCTGCTCACCATGGTCCATGTTCCAAAGACGGTAAAACTCTGCAAAATCCACGTAGGGCTCCACACGCCCATCTTCATCTGGCTGGAGTGAGTGGGTGGGTCGGGAGCGAAAGAGACCCCCGTCTGAACTTGAGCTGCTGCTCTGCGTGTGAGTATTAGTCGACTGGAGTGTCACAGTTGGGCTTTGGCTATGGAAGAAAAACAGAGAGAGAAAACAAGCATCTTTATTTTTCCCCATCTGATGCTTTGGACAAGAAAAGCACCAGAACAAGTGCCAGCTTCTTCACAGATCAAGCTATCCTTAGCAAACAGGTAAAAAGTTGCAGTCTCTTGCTCTATCAAGAGCACTAGAAGTGTTGAGAACTTCTTGGAAGTGATGAACACCAAAGATAGCCAATGCACCTTTAAGTGGAAGGCCTTAAGTACAACCAGGCGTCTGAGGAACAGAGGAGAGGAAGCAGGGAAAACAGAGAGGCATGCACTCTGGTGGCCTCCCCGTACCCATACAGTATGAGCTTTATGGGAAGAGTCTGGCAGCAAGGAAAGCTATTCTTGCATGACCTGCGTTGCAGCCAAAGCAGCCCTAGTGCGTCAGCCTCACTGTTCCTGGAGCTACCAGAATACAAAAAACAGAGAGCTTCTTCACTTTGCAGCGTGTACACACATCACCCTGTGCCAAAGGCTGAACCTAAACCTGAGCCATTAACTAGTACGATCCCGCAAAACAGTTCTGAATAGGATACAGTTCTAACCTTTATCCTTTTTCTTCAGTCCTGGCCTCCGCCTCAGACCAAGCCAACTCACGCAGCACAGCCTCTCTAGCGCCACACTGATGGCCTGTGTAGCCCCTCTTCCTTATTAAAATGAAGGGCACCCATACTCCCTCCATGCACAGCACCCAACACACTTAGCACCCAAGATCCAAACAGAAGGGCTGCTCACTGCCAGCATGCCCTCCGTGAACAGCGGCAGATGCTGCTCCCAAAGCATGTTCCCAGAACTGGCTTCGGAGCTGCTCACTTTACTCATTCCCACCCTTCACACAATCGCTTTCCAGCTAACACTTTATGCAGGCTGTCAATACTGCAGTCAGGAAGGCCACGCTCCAGATAAGGGAATGATTGACAGGTAACTGGCAGGTGTTTCTCTGCTTTGCAACCACTTTACACAGTGTGAGGTGCAGGGCAAAACTGTGGGTATCGAGAGATCAGGACATTTACTTAGTGAGGGTGGGTGTGGCTTCATCCAGAGTTGAACTGCTGTGGGCACCATTGACCATCTGGCCTTGGGAAGGCATGACAAGAGACAGCGTGACACTCGTCTTGCTTGTGCTTTGGGAGCTGGAATACGGCACAGAGACTGGGTAGACACGGCCCCCTGAGAAGGAAGAAAACAGACTTATAAAAATGCAGTTGAGACATGAGTGACTGAGGGTGCACAGCAGCAAAGAAAGGTCAAAGGAAGGGCCAAAACACCCAAGAATTTACATTAAACTGCCTTTCTTAGATGCTGTACTGTATTCTGTCAAATTGTCACAGACTGTAGGTCTCAGAAGCCAACAGTCCCTTTAATAACAAAATTCCTTTTACACTGAGTATCTCCTCTCCCAGCATTAGGTCAGCGCTGGATCAATCAAGAGATCTTATCTTCCACCCTCCCCAACATTCTCTCCCCAACATACCTTGCGTTGGTGTCAGCGTGGGCTGGCTCATCTCACCCAGGGGGTACCCAAAATTCCTCACAAGCAGCGTCATGTCTTCATGCCGGGGACAGAACTTGGACCGTTCCCCACCACTAGCAAAAGTGTCGCAGTGGATCCGCTTAACCCGATCCACTACTGCTTGTGCCACAGCATCCAGCGATGTCTGCTTGGCAAACTCTGTGGCTATCATAGCTGCAATTTCCTGAGCAGAGATAGAAAACAAACAAAAAAAGAGGAAGATTAGATTTTGGAGGAAAACGTTCACTGCCATCTGATCTAAGAGTTTTTATGGCAACTTGTCCGACTGTGATGCCTGCCAGTCTCACCTGCTGATAGGCGCCCTTGTGCCTTGAATCATCCCATCCCCTTTAGCGGGCTACTCCTAAGGGACAGGCAGCGCTGCCCAGAAGAACTGGCTTGACAAAGCAGCTCCCATATTATGACAGACTGGAATGGGGTGGCCCAGGCATTCAACCTGGCCAGCACTCAGGACAGATAAGGAGGGAAGTATGAGAGTGGCTGACACCACGAGAGAGTCAACAGCTAAGGGAACGTTTCCTGTGTGAGCAGGCTCACCTGGTTGGCCTGCCCAGGCCCATGAGCGGCCTCCAGCGCTTTGTAGAGCCCTTCAGACATGAGCACCAAGAAGCCAGTTACCCCATCCAGCGAGTGCCCTCCATGGATTTCAGGCTCTGCTATGATGGGCTTAGATTTAGCAGCACTGGAAAGAGATGGTGTTATTTAGTGACATAGTAGGTGAGAATGAAGGAGTCATGAACAGGAGGGCTTGAAACCACAAAGTTAGCTTTTTCTGACCTGAGCAGTTCAATATCAGTATAGCCGTATTTGACTTTGTAATCTCCAATGCGCCGAGTGCTTTCCTGCCCACGGATAGTTCCCACTTGTTTTATTTTCCCTGCATCCAAGCCTGCCAGATTCAAAAGCAAAAAAGTTTAATTGACTTTGGGAAATATGCAGGACTTCCTCTGGTTACACTGTCATGAATAAGAAAAGAAGTATCCACAGCTAAAGAGAACTGTAAGACAAAACGAGATGCCAAAGAATTATCAGGAACCCAACAGGGAGAAAAGGAAGAGCAGTTTGCTATGTTCCAAGGGACAGCTTTCATTAGTTGTAATCTGGGAAGGAGAGAGAAGGAAAGAGATGCACACAGCCTGACGTGCGCACTCTGAATTCAACGGTTGGCCCCGAAACAAAGCCCACATCCTGGTCCAAAGCCACCAGTGGCAGCTGGCCTGGGCGCACAGGCTTTCGCTGAAAAGGCAGGGGAACATCTGTGCCTGTCAGCTCCGGACTGAGAGATGAGAGAAGGCAGGAAGGAGGAAAACATATGTGAAGGATTCTGATTTTTCTTCCACCTATTATTGATCCCTGCTGCTAAACTCCACTTGACAGTTTCACTAATGCACCAGATTGCAGAGGAAGAAAAGGAGAACTATCTACAAGAGGCAATGAATTTACTCAAGTGCTCAAACTGATGTGGGCTACTCCTAAAATAAGGACAATGCCCAAATGAGTATTTATTTAAATAAATTTAAGGGGATATACCTCTGGCACGGGCTAGGAAGGAATCCCATCTTGAAGAAGGTTCTAACAGGGACCATTTGAGGCAGGACTCAGAGCAGATGAGCCACTTACCTGGTCTTTTCTGGCAATGCCCCTTTCCTGGTTATACGTAGAGCTAACAAGCAGAAAATGTTATTTTGAGATTTTATCTAGGGATGACTGTCCTCAGTACAAGGTGAAGGCAGGGGTCCAACTGAAACTCTCCCCCTGAGTCAAACCAAGCCTTACTGCACAGATGGCTCCACACCTACCCCAGCAGTAAGACACAACTCCGCCATCTGCTGCAGACCAAAGCTGACTCCTCAACATGGCCTGGCTCATTTGCCAGCTCCTGGCAGGGGGATACACGCTATCGACAGACACAAACACAAGGAGGCTTACAGCACACCAGAGAGGTTGTGTCTAAATCACAGCAACTCTCCTGGAGCATGAACAAGCTGCAGTGCGCTGCGTGAAGAGCCACAAAGGCGTAAGACCTTTCCCTCCCTTCCCCCAGGAGAGGTACAACACAGGCATCGTCATGACAAACATTATCCCTGCTACCATCTTATCACTGTGCTTCAACCTTGCCCTAGAACAACCTTACTTGGGCCCCCAAAACAGCCTGTGCACACTGGCTTGTTCCACGGGCTCTCTTCTGCTGGGACTGCCAGCAGGAGAGCCACTTCTGCGCCAGGTTAAGGTCGGTATTTCTAGCAGATCCCTGTTCTGCTATGGACTGCAGCTAAATTCTGCATTTTTGGCAGTACAAAGGCAGTCAAAGGGGGGGTCTTTTTCCCTGGATTCTTGTATTCAGTCTTCTGTTTCATAGCACATACTCCTAGTGCAGGAGTACGGGTAAAAGGAAATAGAAGAGAAATCGGATAAAACAAGACCCAGCAGCAGAAAATTACCACACCAACAGCCTGGCCAGATAAGAATGTATCTGTTCTTATATGATATATAGAATCATATATGATGAACCTAATGAAGAATGGTGAACCTAACAAAGAATGCCAAGTTAGACCTACCTAAACGAAAGTACAGAACATAAGTATCTCAGTAAGAAGAATTCGGTTCTAGCAATCACACAAGTGGTCTGGGCTAGTTCTAGACCAAGAAAGAAAAGATGTCAAACTGTAAAGGAAAAGGGAAATTGCCTAAAGTAAGATGTCAGCATTAAGAGTTCAATAGTTACTGACATGAGAGCAGTAAAACCTAGCGCTTGGCATGGCTCTGTCTCAAGCACAGCTGCTTTTTCTGCAGCAGCTTGTACAAAGGCATATTGAAACACAGCACCCCGAGGGCGCGGCACCACACAGAACCTAACCCAGCATAACTGTGGTTTGCCTCCAAAGGAGCAGTCATATACCGTCCATCCTGCTTCTACCCTCTGGCTGTGTGTTTCTACTCCTGCCTTCCTATCGACTCCGGCAACCACACAGCTGGAGGGCAAATCAATGTCAGTTCGGCAGTCGGACACAAAACTAACTCTCAAAAGTTGGAAAAAGAAAAAAAAAAAAGGATAGATTTCTGCTGGTTCAGTGAGCTGAACCTACTCTGTAGCCTCACAATGGCTAGATATTCAGAACAGGAAGGCAACAAACTTGTCACGTGAAACCACAGTAAGCTTCTTTTTGTGGTCGCTTATTGTTTCCAGCAGCTTGAGTCATTCCTGGTGCCCCAGACAAACCGAGGCATGAGATGTTCTCAGATAAGAACATGAACCTCAACACTCACCCAGCTGGGAGAAGCGAAAAAGTTCATCCTCATTCTCTGTTGTATGATCCACGTTGAGCTGAGTCACCTGCAGCCCATCCACTGTGGACTTGCATAACAGTGCCCGATTGGTACCTGCAGTGGGAGCAGCGAGATGAGGCACCAGATAGCTCTGCCGTTAAAAGGGAGAACATATCCAAGTGGAAAAGGAACAGAAGAGGGGAATAAAGACAGAAAAGAAGAGAAAGGCTCATGTACTGTCTCATCATGTCTCCAAAAAGTAGCCTTGCTAGCAGCATAGTAGGTCCACTAGTCAGCTCTTCTTCCAGGCCTGAGCTGGTATCTCACAAGAAAGCTCTCAATTTCTCAGTGAACCTGCACTACTGCCTCTCAACCCATTTTCCCTCTGTTCTCTGGTCATAGACATGGCATCAGCCAACATCTGCAGAGATAAAGAGTGATTTCAAGCTCTCCTGTAAGTAACAAGCATATCACTCCTTGGCCACAGACCAAACTGTGGCTCACATTCAAATTTCTTTCACTTCCTAGAACCGCAGCCATCCTCAGAAACGCCTAGACTGAGCTGCTGACAAAAAACAACTCACCCACGTTGGCGATATAGAGCTTGTTGTTGAGAACAACAGCCACAATAGCCATGGCTCCTCCAGAGATCTCCTGCTCTACAACCTTCAATCTCTCCACAATCTTCTGGTATTGAGGCGGCAGCTGGTGGTGAGGGACACCCTGGAACCCAAAATGAGGGGGAAGCTTAAATGCACAGTCCACAACACAGAAACCACAGCTGGAATAAAAATTCTGTAGGGAGGGGACTCGTCTTGGCATGTCTTAGCCTCACGCCAAGACTGTGGAAGGCACACAATTATTTGTTCAATCCTAACAAATGACACTGCTCCAATAAGGTTCTGGAGATGACAGTCCATTTCGCCTGAGGAACAGAACCCACATGTGCCCAGATGCCATGCAAATTTGAGGCCTTGCCTCTCATCTGCGTCACATGGGTTTGTCCTGGAAGAGCCACACATACACGTTGAACTCCTCTCCATGATATGTTCAGTTCCTTACTAAGATAACCAATGATGGGTCTAAGTCATGCCAGTATGAACAGTGGGAACTCTGGGAAATGGACCAAGATGCTTGCTTCACTTCACACAAGCTCCCAGGAGAGAAACACAAGAGAAGCAATTTTCAATTACAGCCTCCCTTGGACCATACTGACTAATACGCCCAAACCGCATCCAGCAATCTGCAAGGTGGGACCTCCAGCAATCTGTGTTATTAAGGCTACATTACCTCTGGGAGCTGGGACTGCAGGCTGGCCTTCTCTGCCAAGGCATCATCAATGGACTCCAGGAAACTTCTTTCCACCACATCAAAAGCCTAAAAAGACAGGCCATAAAGAGAAACTAAGCTCTTCTCCAATGCCTACAGACCTTTGAAGCTACCCATCCTCACCTCCTTAAGACTGGCTCATGTGAGTGGATGATCACTGTACATACAGACATTAAAGGATCACTGCATCGCATTGAAACACAATTATTTCAGCACAACTAGTTAATAGCTTGTAAAAACAATCTACAACACCTCAAAACAGGAGACAAAAACATAAAAATTACATTCACAGCAACTGCAGAGACCTATCTGATTTTGTGTGTTGATTGTAAGAACTTGCCTATCACTCGAGAAAGAGCACTCACAAATCCATCTCACCACACATTAACTTCCCCCTTTCACTCATTGTCATCTACTTCACAGACTTGTTCCTACACGTCCAGTGAAGACTAGCTGCAGCTTCCTGGAGAGCTCTCAGCACTGTGCTGACAGAGCCAGGGGAACAGATGGGTATGAGGCAGGAGTGAAACAAAGCACTACAGCTGCTCAGGAGGAGTGCAACTGCAACCATTGGCAGATGTTTCCAACCCCCGCAGAAACCAGATGCTGCTCCCCTGGTGGCAAAAAGAGGAGGTGGGTAGCGTGAGAAGCAGGAGCTGTTCCCAGCCAAAGCTTCTTTACCTGCAGCAGAACTCGACGCACATCAGCATCGCTGTGATCTGCATGTAGCTGGCCCAACAGCAATTCTGCAGAGAGCCTCTGACCAACAAAGTTGGTGACTCGGTTGCCATCATAGCCATTGAAGACACCATAGAGGTAGCAGTTGTTCTCACTCCTGTCAAAGAGAGCAGAAGCAAAGAGGTCACAGGTGTCTGTGAGACACAGACATACATAACAAGTTCCTCCAGACACCTTCTGCATGTTCGGGCCCCACCCTCTTCTTCCAAGTCCTGTATGACAAACTAAATACAGGATGCTAACACAGGACAAATTAAATACAGGAGTCTGTGTCCCAGGTACAACCCACTTACCTGAATTTTAACCAGTTATCTTCCAAGGGGTGGCCCTCTGTCCCCTTGCCATCTGCACTATACGAACGGTTTGGAGCTGAGCCCACCCCAGAGAGATGGCAGGATGGTAAGTCATCTGTCCAACTGGGCTGCTGCTCCTGGGAGACAGAAAAAGGAAAGAGATCACGTAAACCCCAAGCAGCCTGAAGTGAGGATCCTAGTCCGGTATAGGTTACAAGTCCATCCCCACCCTCTTCTCAACCCTTCTCGCTTTGCTAACAGGGTAGCACGCCACCCATGCCAGTAAATTCATATTCCCTGCTGCAGAACGGGATCACTTACCTACCGCTTCCTTTCCCTCTGAAGCTGAGCTCTGGCTGCACCTCCAGCTCTTGCTAACAGGAAACCAGAAGTGAAATTTGCACCCGAGTTTTACACTCGATACAGCACAGCACTGGCTTAGCTATTCATCTGGTGAACCAGATCCTCACGCACCCGTGGCACGGCAGCACAGGGAAGGCTCTGGTTCCCCGGTGGAGTACGCTCGCCCGGGACAAGGACACAGACACACACAGACACCCCCACACACATACACAGATCCCCCCCCCCCCCCCCCC
>VZSC01008264.1:229676-251907 GCA_013398225.1 Steatornis caripensis
CCCGCCCTCGCCGGGCCTCCCCCTTCCCACCCGGCACGGAGGACGAGGAGGAGGAGGGGGAGGCGGCCCGGGTACCCCTCTCCCGCACCCACCTTGGGGGGCCACGCGTGCACGGAGGGGGGGAAGGTGCCACTCACACTCTGCAGCAGACTCCTCCTCTGCGCCGCCATCTTGGAGCAGGAGCGACCTCCTCCCCGCCAGCTAGCCCTCTCTCTCCGCCAGCTCTCCCCGCCCCCCAGAGCAGCCGAGAGGAGGCTCTCCTCCAGAGCAGCCGAGTCCACCGGATAGAGCGTGGCCACTCCTCAGCCAGCCACCCGCCCTCCCCGGCCCGGCGGCGACCGGCTCCGCCCTCCCGCGCTGAGGCGGTGTCGTGCGGGGCGGGTGGAGGCGCACACGGGGCGCAAACCGCGTTCAGGCAGCCCTGCGCTCGTACTGGAGCCGTCGGCTTTGGGGACGCTTGACAGCGTGGCCTGAGCGATGCCGGGGGACCCTCTGGGGCTCCCGAAGCGATACCCTGGAGAAGCGTGCACCCCGCTGTGGCCCCTGTGCTGCAGGGGAGCCTGCGGTGGTGCCCCAGCACGGTGCTCGCTGGCGTGGCGGGAGGAGGCAGGTGGTCAGCTCACCGCCCCGAGGAGAGAGATCCCACGGAAGGGAAAGATTTTAAAATTTCCCTGTCGTTACCCCTCCCTCTTGGCTAGGGGGAATGGAGACATCCTGATTTCTTACCTTGAGGCCTTCGGTTGTGTGAGGAGGCCACCACTGCGGGCGTGTGTGAAGGGGCAGGGTTGTGAGGATCCTGTGAAACGGAGTCACCTTGGGCACCAGAGAGCACTGCAGGAGCCGGGCGTCAAAATGTTTTCCTTATCTCTAGAGAAGGGTAAGCCCAAGACACCTGCTCTGAACTGCACTGCTGCTCCGTAGACACCACGAGAGCCGTCCCTTTATCTCAGTTCAGAGTCCGTCTCCTGCTGAGGCAATCCACAGCCCTTTCCTACCCTCTTTTGCAGGCCATAGCAAGGACGTAGTGGGACCATGCCCACAGGCCAGTGAGGGGAAGGTGTCTAGAACAGCTGACAGGTGGTTCTCAATACCGACCGCAGTTTGGAGCAGTCCGTAGTAGTCTTGGGTCACGCACAACAGTAAACCCACTTGCGTGCCTGCCTGAACAATACGGATACAGACAAAACTAGCGATCACTGTTTTTCCTCTAAGATCCTTTCTAGGCCGAGGTAGGCTGTTTCAGGAGGGACAGTTTACGTTGAATCAGCTCAGCTGGAGCAGGAGGAAAGACACAGGAATCACTCCCACCACTTTCTTAACATTGTAAGTCAGCGGAAGAGCCCTCCAAGTATGCGAGTGGCCATATCTTGAAGTGAGTGATGGCCGACAGACAGGCTGCAGCAGCAGGGGGCTTGGGGAAGGGCACGTTTCCCTGTGTGAACCGAGGCCGAGGCGCCAACATGAGAGATGCGCGGTTTCAGTCATGTGTAGCAGTGCAATTGTGGTGAGGGTGGGAGTGTTAAGTAGTCTTGACTTCCAGCAGTGGCTCGATACTCTTTTAATGACGTCTTTGCCACGTCTTTGTGGCAAATATATTAGATTCAGATGCACTTCAGAAATAATTGCCAGTTAATTAACCTCATCGTATGGAATGATGGTTTTCGCTGCAGGGGATCCTGCTGGAGCATTCCAACTCCCTTTCCTGTAAATCCTTTGTTGTTTTGCTACATCTCCTTCTTCCAAATACGCAAAGATTATAGATCCTCCCCCTTCATGCAAGGCTCACAAATATTCAACTATTCAATGACGCCTAATAGGCACACAGGCAGAATTACTTTTTTAAAGGTTATATTGGCCAAAGATAGAATAAAATGCTAAATTTAGAACCTCAGTCTACAAATAAGTTTCTGGATATTTAGCTTTCTGTGTAAGCTTGGTCTCACCGACGTCATTTGGAGTATTCCTGTGGATAAAGCTATGAGTAGGTACAAATAATTACAGGAATGGGTCTCGAGTCTGCATTAAAATTAAAAGTAGGAGGGACAGATTTAGTACTGATAAAGATTTGTTTTCTTACCAGTATCAAGAAGAATTCCTGGTGGTCAAGAAATATGTGTAGAACAGCACTGTCCATGTCGTTAAAAAGCAACAGGCAAGTTTCTCTGCTTTAAAACATGATGTCACTTTTTCAGCATTGCAGCAGAAGCTTATGCTTATTTAATGACATTCAAGGTTGCAGTCGTGCACCTTGATGAGCTCAGGCAGACCCTGTCCTTGCTCAGAGCGCCACTGAAATCAGCAAGGTTTCGGGTGTGCTCAGAGACTGCCAGCGTGTATCGCATTGCAGGACTGGGAATTTAGGAGTAATTTCCATCGTCTTATATCCATAAGTGAGTCCTTTTGAGACTAACAAGTGGAGTCTGTGTGTGGGTGCGATAGGGCACGTTATCTCAGTGAGAGAGCAAAACAACATTTTTCTAAAGGTACGAGACAGAAAAGCTGCCACTTTCCTTGTTTGTACAATGACTAGTCACCTCTTGCAGTTAAAAATGTGCCCTGTTCCTAATTTAAATGTCTGGCTTCAGCTCATAGCCACTAATCTTTGTCATTCTGGTTTATTTATTTTTCCTGTCCGTTTAGGATGGAACACCTGGTGCAAAACATTTTTTTATTGGTGAAAATACTCGTGCCAGATGCTGTCTGGATATTCCTGAGCTTCTGCCCTAACCTTGAGTGAGGCAGTTAACTACTCGGCCTGCAAAAAGTCAATAGTAAGATTTACCAAACGAGGCTGCTTGCAGTGCTAAATGCATATTTGTCCAGCACGTCACAGTCCTCCAAAGGAAAGTGCTACCAAAGCTGGCGTGCTGCTTCATGAATTATCTGCTCACAGAGATGCAGCACTTGCAAGATGAAATACTGCACCAACAGAGTTTTTGTTGGCTGTATTGATCAAGCTTATTTTATGCTTTATTTATGCTCCTGACCTTCTGTAAATCCTCTCAGAAATTACCGTGCTGTATTCTCATACAGCCAAAATCTCCCCAAGAATGCAGGATGTTGGTCACTGAACCTCATCATCCATGCACCAATAAATGGATCATATGATTCAGTGACTACCAGATCTACAGCTCCCTCTCTCATTGTGAACTCCCACATTTCTCATTCCTCTTCCTCTCTCCCCCTCTGCCTCTTTGTATATTTATTATTTCTCATTGCTTCTCTGTCCTCAATGCTAGGGATTATACACACAGGATTTCTGGGGCCAAGCTGTACTGCTGCCTAAATAAAACACATTTTTACTAATGTTTTCTCTGTAGAAAAGGAAGGAGCATGGTCACCGCTGGATAAAAGGTGAACACCACGACTGAACGACATCCCGTGGGGAGGGGGGAGCATAGGGCAGCCCCAGCGCAGTGCTCCAGTAGGTGCTCAGAAACCATACACAACGGGAAGCAAATACAGGATCGCCGGCAGAAGCCATGACATCATTTGGTTTCTCTCTACTGATTGCACGAGAGATATGTTTAGAGATATTTTTTTCCTCTTTGTTTTGATGATAATGGAGGCTGGGGCTGGAGAGGAAAGTCATAATTTTTGGGAAGGCTTGCAGGAGGTCATACAGAAGAAGAAGGGTATCTCTGACAGAGCCAGCTTGCTGCACTTGCTCCGCTCCTACAGTAGACCCTTACAGAAAGGGGTGCTGGAGGGGGTAGCATTGCAAGCCCTCATCTCACGCAGCTCCCACCCGAGCAATCCCCAGCTACCTCTACCAGCTTCAGCCTGATGCTTCCCACAGGTGCAGATGCTCCTCTGCAGGCCACTATTTCCAAGCAGGCTGGAATGGCAAAGAAATAGAGATGGAGCAATAGGGAGAACAAGCACGGAGAGCTGGAAAGAGCAGCTTCCTTCCCTCGGCACCCTCCAGAGAGCTGGAGAGCCAACATGGAGAGCTACTGCCAGGGCAAGGGGGAATGATGAGGGACTGCTGATCCCCCTGAGAGAGAGCCAAATATTGCTGCAAAACCGTTTGTACAGACCTTTAGGCCAGCTGGATTTTTGAGGGAGGGAAATGGAGCTGTTTCAGTTCTGCCAAAACATACAATTTATGAATTCTTTGATACACTAAACAAAGCCCCGTCTCCTTGAATCCTGGGATTATGTGAACTATTTAAAAAACCCCAATTTTATAATAGAATTATGCTTCTAGA
The DNA here is from genome assembly GCA_013398225.1 of Steatornis caripensis. Classification (NCBI taxonomy): domain Eukaryota; kingdom Metazoa; phylum Chordata; class Aves; order Caprimulgiformes; family Steatornithidae; genus Steatornis; species Steatornis caripensis. Next base: position 233,888 of record VZSC01008264.1, read on the forward strand.
TGTCATGGCTGCAGGGAGAAGCTTCAAATCATGACTCATAAGAGCTTGAAATACCAGAAAGAAAAATTAAAGAGATTTCAAATGATTAGAAAACACAAACAAACTAGTAACGTTTGAGTCTTACTCATCTTAAATGCTTGCTTTAGGCAACACCTTGTCTCACCAGTTTTTAACTCCACCTGTCGCCAACACAGATGTTTGCCTTTCTGTGGGCATGGTATCTCCGCAACACTTCCACCCCACAAGCTGGGACTGTAGCAAGGGTCTTTGTCCAAACACAGATTAATCAAGAAACAAATGAGTCTATCAACACTTTTGCATATAATCTGATGTGAAGCTGCAGTGTGCATGTGCTCAATTGTGGCCCCAAGAGGGGACACAGTTTGGAGGACTAGATAGAACTCGTTCACCATCTTGTACCTCTGCTTGGTTGAGAAATGCGATACTCGGGCACTTGGGTAACAGGCTCATAAAAAGAGGACGAGAAGGAAGCTTTACCCAAGCATCAGCACAGGGCGGGATTTTGAATTTTTACTGCAGAGCCCATTGAAATGAGGTAATTTTTAATGGTGGGCTGCAATTACTGACACCCACTGTCAGCAGTGCCCCGAGAGCTCCGGTTTCCCAGTATTTGGTTATGTTTTGAAAATGCGTACTGTGCGAGACACCTCAGTAATGGTCACACATAGATGAATAGAGTTAAAGACACATCAAAGGAATCAACAGGTCTGCTGCCCCGGCTGCAGAAATACTGATGTTTATTTTCATATAGGTTTGTATCCTATATTCCTGTATGGTCCCCATCCACACCTCCTATAGCTGTATCCCTTTCACAGTGAGAGTCCACTTCTAATATGGCACATCAAGCTCCTTCTTGCTTTCCTACTGATTAGGTAAGAGACACTTGACGGTGTGTGTGATTTGAAACTTAGGCCAAGAAAAACAAGCAACAATTAGCTCCCCCTGAAATATGTATTTCAATAAGGGAAGTTCTTTAGGTCTCTTTCCTCCATTCAAGCCACCCATGGTCACTAAACTTGCCGGCCGGCCGTGCATGAGCACAGGAGCTACGCTCTCGTAGCAAACCGAGTTAAAAAAGCCATCTCTCCCCAAAGAAGAAAATCCAGACCATTTTTTTTTTCCATATAGTTTGGTTATTTTGAACGTCATAACTTTATTGAGACACCAGTAGTTACCACCTTCACTTTGTTAACCACAAATATATAGGACATTGTAAACACAGGTGCCGAGGTGGTGGGGTTCGCTGCAGTTGGATTTCGGAACAGACGGGGGCGAGGGGTGGAGGGGTGAAGGGACACTCAGGCTTATACAAGACCACTCAGGGGATCCTGTATGCGGCAGGCCATCCATGAGTCATCGTATATACGTATATATGTATAGCTTTATATTATACATCTTTTTAAATATATATATATAATATATATACTATACACAGGCAGTAATGCAGCAGGGGAAGGGGCAGGGCAGCCCAGGTGGTGTTACAGATGCCACACAGGCAGCAGAGAGCTGTCTGGATGGATGGTATGGACTTGCTGCATGTGGTGGCCTCGCCGGGTTCCTTGCCTTATACCCGCTCTGGGGACCAGAGCTGAGACTGCTGTGGGCACTGCCCCGCAACGCTGCCTTCCTGGGTCCTCCCAAAAGCTTGCGAGTGTGCAGGGACAAAGACACCTCCTCCCCTGAGGGAACTTCCAGGAATAATGCAGAGGGGAAGGATGTGTGATGAGGTGATGAACAGTGTGGCGGGGACATGGGTGAGCTGGGCATGGGGACACGTCAGGGAACTGAAGCCACAAGCAGAATTGGGGCAAAGTTTGATCATCCCTTTGCCCTTCACAGCCTCTACTTCCACAAAACAGTCCCTTACTTGGGGGCTTCATAAGGTAAGACATCAAGGGGCCAATGCTCCCAACAGGGTATGCGTAATCCTCTGTAATCCGCAAAAATGGCAGAGGGGGAAGAAAGCCGCCTTATCGTTTCGCTTATACAGCCTTCCCTCTGATCTCCTGATCCCTAGAGTGGAGCTGATCTCACCCATGTTTAGGATCTAAAAGGGACATGTTCCAGCCAGCTGCTCAGGTCTTGCCTATGACGATCAGAAATAGGCAGCACCTTATCAGAAGTGCTTAAGATAAGATAACCAACCCTTTGGGTAGGTCCGTATCTCTCAGCAGCAGCAGAACCAGCCAAATGCCACTGGAAATTGCATTATGAAGAGCTGCATGCAAACAAGGAGAGTCCCACCCCCAGGGCTGTCACCACCAATGCTCCACTGCAAAGGCTGAACGCATGTCAATCCAAGGACAGTATGTCTCCTACCATGAGCAGAAGAAAGAAGTTGCCCAAGTATCTACTGTTGTAGTGTCCCTGCCACACCAATGCTTTTCTTATGACACAATGCAAGGAGGAAAGGGACAAAGAGATGGGCAGTAACCCAGGATGAAGCTACCTGACTGATGTCTGACTGACGTGCTAACTCTGAGGGGGAGGTTCATTCCTACCTCAAGCCCACCAGAGCCCATCAGCTGCTTACCTGAGGGAAGCAAGGCAAAGAGGATAAACAAAAGCTTGCTCGTTAGTCAGCCCCAAGTGATGTTTAGCCATCTACGCAACTCTGATGGGAGAAAGGGCATGTAAGATGCTTCTGTGCTACCCCCCAAAACAGAGCCCCAGGTATACCCCATTTATGGTCCATACCTCTCCTCACGCTCCTAGTTTCTCACCGAGGAGAAGGGACAAGTGATGGGCAGTTCTTCCCAAAAAGTGCAACACATTTTTGTGCTGAGGGCTGGTTATTTATAGCCTGCCCCTCCTCTAGGTTCTCCCTCCCACACCCAAAACAAAAGCACAAAGGATGACACAGATGAGTCTGGGTGAGTACAACTAGTTTTTCACCTCCTCCATCTCGTCATTCATTCTTTCCTCTCCCCTGGTGGGAGAGATGGACTGGAGGGAGCTCCCCCCACAGCCACAGTCATAATGAACCTCTGTCAATAAAGTAACCGCCTTCCCAAGCCTAAATATTAGACTCAGCCCACAGAAAAATAAGTCTGAAGGGCCCCCCTCCAAAAAATACCCCTCCTATTTACAGTATTGCTTTCGCTCGCAGCCACAGAGCAAGGCATGTGTGCCCAGTCCCTCCTGGTGCGTCTGTGAGGCTAGCTGGCCCCCCTCTCCCATCCTCACCCAGTGGTTAACCACCAGCAAGGGGGGCAAGCCATGGGGAGGACAAGCCATGGGGACAGCCACTGGCAGCAGAAGTCTGCTGGTAGGAGCAGGCAGAAATGGTGCCTATATACAGTGGAGAACTGCCTCCCTTCCCTCTTGGGGTCTGCAGCTCTATGGTTTCCACCCCTTCCCTATCATGGGGCAGCTGGAGAGGAGTTGTGCTGGGAGGAGGGGAAAGACTGGCAACCTCGGTGTCCTCCAGGTGAGATGTTCACACAACCACAGGCCAGACCTGTGTCTCATTCTCGTGACTCCTAAGGGTGCTACAGGGAAAAGGCTGGACAGTTAGGACGAGCACCTATGGATTTTGGATCTGCTCCTGATCTCTGCTACTGGGGCCAGTGTTGTGTGGAGCAGGGTGGCTGCCTGGGGGATGGAGCTCCTCACTGCTTCAAAGCATATCCCACTTCTTGTGCTCTGAGAGATGTCTGTGCTGGGGAGAATTGTCCAGGTAGATATTGCTGAGTAGTTTCCCTTTAGGGACTGTCTTCACACATAAATCTTACTTCTATCCTGAAATAAAGAGTGTGCTGTGGAAGCTCACTCTTTACTTGAAGCAAAATCATGAGTGTGGAATGATGTGCATGTGAGCTCTATCTGAGAGTCACTACTGCCACCTAGGCTTTAAAGACAGTCAGGACCTGAAATGCTGCAGAAGACGCACTGAGGTGTAAAGTACAGTTAAGACCAGTTTTCAGATAACTCAGTCTGGCCCCAACCAGTTCTCTGCACACCAAGGCCTCCCCACCTGATTGGGAGGCAAAGCACAGCCACGCGGGGCAGGACCCTTCCCCGCTTGGTTGCACCCCTGTGCAAGAGGCAGATGCATGCTGGCCGTCCCAGCAGCAGTATCTCTTTCCAGATGGAGTCCTGCTCCATTCCTGTATGCTACAAAAATGGTGCCAGCAAGACGCTTTGCACTGTGGTAGCAGAGGAACAGAAGAGGGTTCAGCAGGACCTGAGGGGCGAAACTGGCTTTCTTCTCTTCCTCCCGCCCAGGGTGAAATGGCAAAGCTCTCCTCTCACGCTCTAAACAGCCCAGCTGGGGATGAGGACTCCCAGGGCCCCCTAGAAGCCCACCTCTTCCACCCTTCCTCCCACAGGCACTGTGTCTGGGGGCCAGGGACTGGGCAGGGCTCCCCTCTTGCCTCACCAAACACTGGTCTGAGAAGAGTGGTGAGCAGCGCATAGAGATGAGTGGGACCATCTCCACCTCAGTCCAACGGGGCTGGGGAAGGAGTGACTCTCACGGCACTGCCCTTCTGCTCTAGCGAGCCTCTTACTGCAACCTACAGACATGCCTGTGGTTTTGATTGTACCTGCAAATCTTCTTCCTTCCCTTCCCATTTAATCTCTTTGTGCTCCCGCCCCCCAATACCACTTCTTCTCAAACCCTCTAAAAATAAAGCACCCCTACCTCACTAGCATGTGGCAGAGAAAAGCCTCCCTGTCTTTGCACCAGGGACACCGTTCCCACTCCCCTCCAGCCCCCCCTCCATCCTCACACTCCTGCTCAGTAACTCCAACACCGTGCCCCTCCCTGAGCCACCAGGCCCTCCTGCCCAGTTTGGATGGTCCCATATCTACTCCAGCCTTTAGTGACACCATCTCTTCTAGGAAGGTCCTCGGTCCCTCCCACTCCTTCTCTTCTGCCTCCAACACCCTGTCCCCTGCCCTGCTGGTGCCGTAGCCCCTCTCCTGCCCACTGGCCAGACTCTGCCCTCTGCAGCAAGGCAGGAGGGAGAGGAGGGAAGGGGGGACCTTCCTGTCACAATGCAGCGACAGATTTTGGAAGAATTTGGTTCTGGCAGATAGTTTTAAGGGGGAGAAAGAACAGGTGATGGGGAAACCTTTTTTCTTTTTTTTTCCTTTTCTAAAAATGATAAATAAAAACAGATGACCCAGAAGGCTGGAGCATAGCTGAGAGAGCCACCTCTTGTGCCACTACGCACATGTCTGGTTTGTGCCTTGGCTTTCTGCCGGCAGTGGGAAAGGGGGCAGAAGGGAAACAGGAAGGGAAAGGGGCATCGGTGACTCAGTAGTTCTGCGTTTGGTACCCCTGTGTCTCGGTGTCGAAAGCATCTGCCGGAGGGGGCTGCTGGTATGTCCCCACCGCATCTGTAGCATCCTCCTCATTTGTGTAGGGAGCATAAGGCATGCCGGAGTCCTGGCTTGGGTCCATGTAGTCCTGGGAGAAGAGGGCCGAATCGGCACCCAGCTGGAAACGCTGATACGCCAGGAATGCCTGGCCCACCTTTAAGGGAGGAGATGGAGGGAAGAGATGGGAAGCAAAGAGAGGAAGGGAGAAAGAGAGGGGGAACATACCAAGAAAGAGAAAGAAACAAACGTGGGGTTAGTAGTGGTTACGGATTAGTGTGCGAGGCCCACCTGGCAGACCGCTGGTGAAACACCCTCAAGAGCACAGAGGTTCAGGCTACCCCACAGAAAGCACAAGCCCACTGGGAGAGTGGAGAGCTGGGCAGGGATGGCTGCGAGCCCAGCTGGCTGCGTGCAGCCCGCCGGGGCTCCCTGCTGTCTCTGGGGTGTGCTGAGCACCTCCTGCCTGGCAGTGGGGTTTCACCGGCGTGGCACAGGTCGCAGAGGCTCACTTGGCATGTGGTTATCCCATTCAGCCCCTCCTGCCCCTGGGAATCCAATCTGCCTCAGCAACACTGCAGAAGGTTCGTCTGCCGGGCTGGATGTACAAAGCCGTTTTGACTGCAGAAGCCAGGAAGGAGAGCAGGATTTGACCCAAAGCAGCGAGGTAGTGGTCAGCCCCTGTAACCCCTTCACTAGCCAACATCCGCACAGTGCAGCACAGACCTTGGGAAGGAGCAGCACGAGGCAAGGCAGCTGCTTCCCAGACCAGGGGATGGTTAGCAAGCGTATTGCTGCCTCCTACCCCAGGCACTGCAGGCAGGACACCCTTTGGTGGGCTGAGGGAGCCCTGGCATGGGGTTCAGCATCATGGACCCTAGCAGGCACGGCTCGTTGTCCCAGAGCATCCCTGATAGACGTAAGGAGTCTAGCAGATGAAAAGGGGAGAGTTTTTTTGGTAATGAGGGCTGGGAGGAAATGGAGGAGATCAAGTGGTGGGGGCAGAGGGTATCTCCTGCCTTAAGTATTAGGTCTAAGCAGTCACAAAAAAAAAGGCACAGTGGTGTTACGCAGCATTAGTTAGGGTACAGGTGGGGGAGAGAAGGGAGCAGAGGAGGAGAAGAAATTGCCAGTTCCAACTCCCCAGAGGGAGATTGCCCGTTCAGTGGACAACTCCACTCCAGTTCAATGGCCCATGTCTTCCCACCCTCACAGTGACCATACATCCATGGCCAGGGCGTTGGAACCATCTCTGCTCAGTAGCCTCCTCCAGCTGCATCCCTCCACCCCTTCCCCGAAATTCCCCCATCAGCAAGGGACACTAAGGCAGCAAGGATGGGGAGTTAGGGAACAGGGTGTTGTATTCTTCCTGAAAAGTAATGTCTCTGAGTCTCCGGAAAGCCAGAAATGTGAGGAAGCCCTGTGAGGAGAGAGAAGGGTGTGGGGAGGAGAATCAGTAAGGAAGAGCAAACCAGAGCGTTCAATTGAATAAAAATCCCAAGGAGCCAGGGCAGGAGAACGCCTATTTAGCTGCTCGCAAGCTCATGCAACAGGGAGAACCACTGCAGGTGGTGGTACTTGAAAAAGGGTCCTGAGGGACCTCTTGCAAAAGCCTTTCTCCTTGTCACACTTTCTGCTGGAGCTTGCAAGGGGCTTTTGGCAGCACTCGAGTACAGGACACAGGTTGTGGGGACACACACGCTGTTGTCCCGTGCCCCTGATTGGTGTCACCTTGGCGAGGGTGCTGACTGCACAAGCCTGTGCAGACCCCTTCCTCTCTGACAGCTTCCTGGTCTTACGGCACCCTTCCTACCTGGCCTCTGGCCAGCGTCAAGGCCCGAAGGCAGAGGAGGACTTACGCATGGAGACTGGCCTAAAATGCTTTCCTGCTTGGCACTATCCTGTCACTTCAGACAAAAATCACTCTGGTTTGGTGCTTTCAGAGACGAGAGGAAATTGTGGGCAACATTTACATTGTGACCCCAGTTTTTTCAGGAAACTAGCAATAAAGAACTTCTGGGGAAAGAGCAGTCTTAAGAGATGGCACCATCACCTTCCTAAGAGGCGACCCAGTGAGGCTGCACTGCAGTCCTGTGTGCAGAGGGAGAGCCCCGAGGGAAAAAGATTGATGATCACAGCCTCTTGTGGCAACCGATGACATGTCACATAATGGAAGCAAACCAGGGAGGGAGGTGGGTGCAACCCCCGGCCTGGAGTTCCCTTCTCTGCTTCGCATCTGTCAGGTGAAAACGCTGTTAAAGTCCTCTGACGCACAGAGAAAATGATGCTTTGGGAGATGGCTTGCCCAAGGCCATATTAGAGATTTGTCCAAGGGCACTTCTTACTGGGATATGGGACCCTCTTTCCCATTGTGCTTATTAACATTCTAGCATCTTCTTCCATGTAAGTTTTTGAGTCCTTGTTTCCCAAGTTTACCTCCTAAACACCTCCCCTCCTGCTTTTCCTTCTCAGAAGCCATGTGAACAAAGATCCCACGAGGAATCTCTCTTAGCCAGTCACCTTTGATTCTCCACAAGCTAATACAGTGCAGAGGACACCTGATCCAACATCATGGCTGCTGTACTCACCCAGGTGAAGATGGAGAAGAACGAGAACGTGATGGCTGCTCGGGCTGCATCGCCTCCCTCATTCATTGGGTTGTCCTCTTCTTTTGAAGCTTGCCACTGGTTGGTCAGAAAGCAGAAGCCAACGAACCAGAGGAATGCCCAGAAGGCTGGGATGGACCACCACGAGCACGCCAAAGGGGAAGGGGAGAGACATCAAGAAGGTATGTGTGAACAGAACATAAACACATCACGTTTCTCTGGAAACTTCAACCCTACGAGACCCACCAGTGTGTTACAGGCTGGGCCAAACTCTGACTGCGCAGCCCTTCTCAGCCCAAGCGAGCTGGCAGGCTTGCTGATGGCTAAATTGTCAAGGTGATGATAGGTGTCTGCAGAAAGCACCTCAGGAGAATTAATTTGCTTGCGTTTGGATTGAGCACAGGACTTGGATTTGGCCTTGGGAGGGAGACTGAAGGGCTTCCAGTACAGAAATGATCACCTGGGGTCTCTGAAACCACCACTAGTTCACAACTGTGTCCTGCAAGGACAAGCAAAGAGCAATTCCTTCCAAGGGAGCTGCAGAGAGTGGGAAGCAGCCAGCCTGTAGTTGCACAGAGACCAGCCTTTGCTCAGGACAGCACAGGCAAAGGGACTCACACCAAGGAAACGTGCTGAAGGATCATTAACGTCCTGCACCCCTGGGAAAGGGATGAAGGTAGGGAGGAGCTCTGAGTCCAGACTGGCAGCTGGTGGGGAGGAGTGGGACTCACCCTCTTTGCCAGACACAGTCAGATACCTGGCAGCGAGGGAAACAGGCATTCCTAAGTGGCAGCAAAACGGGGCTCAGTCCTTCCCCTTCTCTTGTTAGCTGTACACAGGACAGGTAGGCAAGGGGCTAACCATGGACAAACTTGCAAGCCGGAAGTGCTAAACAAGTTCAGATGCTGCACCCTATCCTGCCCTCGCTCCACTTGTGGCTCCTTTTGACGAACTGTGCGGGGACCCTGATGTGGAGAAGTTTGACTGCATGGCCGGTGTAAGCCAGGAGAACGACTTAGGATCACAGCACGAGAGCGAAGTGCATCCTCCTGATGCTGCTGACTGGCGTTACACATGCATGTACACACGCACCATCACACTGTCACTTCAACACACTATTGGGGATGGAGAGATCTGACTATAAGTTAGAACAAGCCTCAGGGCTGGATGCAGTCCTGCACAGCTATTCACATGGCGAACGCCAGGTAACCTAGGAGGACTGCTTTAGTCAGCCTGCATGAAAGCATCGATGTTTTTTTATGTTAAAATATATAGGGTTCAATCACCTGGAGCTGAAAAACACGGAAGTACCATCTCCAGACACGGTCTTGGCCTTAGCAAGCACAAGCATGCAGGGAGGCAAGACCTAGTGATGCTATAGGGCTCCCTGACCTATGCTTATGGAGAACAGCAGAGAGGCATCAGCCAGGTTGGCTGAAAAGAGAAAGGGAAAGAACAGAAGAGAGAGAGAGAAAGCCTGAAAGAATAAGGAACCCAAAGACCTCCCTGCTAGCAGGGACCTGGCCTGCAAGGCAGCAGAAGCTCCCTCACTCTCCCTTGCCGGTGGAGGAGAGGAGCACTATGACCAACCGACCAGACAGCTCACCCGAGACTCCGATGTCCGAGAGCACTGCCTTCTTGCGGTCCTTGACACTGCTGATCTGCGGGAAGTAGGCATCCAGAGCCAGGTAAAGAAGGCAGCTGAGGAAGGCGAGGACACCCACGGTAATGCCATAGTTGCAGGCATTGCGATTGCGGTTGAAAATGCAGTGCTCTTGCGTCTCGTCCAGGCGGTTCACGTACCCTTCATTGACAATGGAGCCAAACACCACGATGGAGAACACCTGGTGGGGAGGGAGGCAGAAGGCACGTCAGGGCAATCCCCATCTCTCTGGACCACCACAGAGGAGCAGAGCTCTGCAGGGGACAGACACCCTTCGCAGGCACCTCTCTGCTCTGCTGAGCTCCCGTCCTGCTGCCTTGCCTGGGCTGTAGCCACAGGGAATTTACAGGGGAGATGGTCTCATTTTATTTCTGAGGATTAACTAAAATAGGACACTTTTAGATTGAGCCTTTTTATCCATCTGATCTAAAACGATGTAAAGCAGTCACACTCTGGAGTAAGGGTGGCTTCCTGCAGACACACAGGGAGGCGATATGGAGTGTAAATTGGGATATGGTTTTGGTGTGGGTGCCTGCATACAAGGGCTCCAAGTAGAGGAAATCCTCTTGGTCTGCACTTATTCTCCCACCCACTCCTTTCCCTTCTAGGAATTAATTGTTTCTACCACTCATTTGTTCACTAATTTTATCTATCCAGCTACTATGCTCTTTTCCCCATCCACCCTCCCACAATCCAGAGCCCTGCTTGCTCTGCAGCTCCATTCTGCCAGGCTCTCTGCTCTCCCCATCTCCCCACATGTCACACACCTCTCTCCGCCAGTTTTCCATCAGCCCAGCCCATGACACCACCTATCCTTCTGCCCACTCACCCGTATGCCGACACACTCCAACGTTCCCCACGGATTTCACAGGCCAAGCGTCCCCCACTCCGGGTCCACCTGGCAGGGCCACGATGAGTCCTCCCAACCCGTCACTACCACTGCCCCTCATGTTATTTTAAATTGGGTAGAATTAAGGATGAGTGCAGGTAGAAATGCCATAATCCGCAGTTGACGGTCTAATCTTTGCTCACAGGCTTAGCCTTCATTACCTGCAACAAGGCTGTCCCTCTTTGACACAGCAGGCTCACCAAAGCAGAGAGCTATTTAGAGCAGCCCCAGTCCTGCATCTCACATGAACAGCTTCCCCTCGCAGCCACAGGAGAAAGACTGGAAGATTAAGGCAGCATGTACAGATTTTTCTTTGCAGGGCATCTTGAGACCCTCAGTAGGAACAAGCGGTCCGCAGGCTGCCTGTGAGGGCCCCAGGCACATGGGGTGAACATACATATGACACGCACTGGGATGTCACCAGGGCACTCTGCTAGCCTGGGAGTTGTCTGCACAACAGGACCCTGGCACCCTTGGAACCACCACCCAATCCACAAGTAGAAGTCGCAAACAAGAAGATGAGGTAGCCAAGTGTCCTGCAGGGAACAGAGGTAGGTCTGAGGGTTTGCTAGGTCAGAAGGACCTCAGAACCACTCAACCCAACCAAGCACCAGAATAGGACATGGCAGGCAACCCAGAAAGCAGAGAAGCAGCTTTGTGAGTGCAGGGAAAATTTACTGTTAATTAATGCCAACCCAATACACCATCTGTCATCAGTGGGGTTGGATGCCTGGGATCCACAGCACAGACCTCTGCTGTTTGACCTGTGGCATCAAGAACCAGAGGAAAAACATTACTCACGGTCCCCGACAGCCCTTGGGAAGATACTCAACGCTGATGACGTTTCAGCTGCCAAATTCTAACAAATATCCACTGACACCGATACTGTGTTTTCACCCCAAGGCTCAAAATCAGGTTACACTTTGGTTGCTGAGATTGGGTGTATTTTTCACATGCTAGAGCAAACTAAAAAAGCTGGAAGCCAGTGCTTCTACACATGGGGACTGTATGTGTTCTCTGAAAGTTCACAAGAGATTTTTAAGCTTAAAGGTAAAACAACTGATTTGTTCTCCTTCTCTTCTTGAAAATCAAGATTGATCATACTTTGCAGAAATTGCCCATGAAAATTAAATAAAAATCTCTTCTGCCTGAAGCAAAGCTCTGGTCTTCAAAATTTCAGCCTGAATCGTTTGGAAAGCAGCGAAATTGCACACAATCACAGTCAGGCTCTTTCAGTTCCATGTCTCGCACACCTTCACAACGGGCTGGGCTGACAGGTCTGCCTGGGACCATCAGCAGTAACACCATGTTCCTCTAACCTGAGGGGGAGCTGACAGACTCCTGAAGTGACGCCACAACATGAGGCCATGACCAGTGCCAATGCTGCCACCAGAAGTACCAACCTCCATGTATTAGGATTACAAAGCGGGTGCCCCGTTATGCGCAGCATTAGACAGAAAGGATATCTTCTCTTTGGAAGATGAGAAACAGCCTCAAAAGTGGCACAGTGTTCAGTTTTGGTTTAGGGCTCAAAACTGGTAAAATGTTGATTCCTGAGTCAGGTCAACCCTTGCAACGAGCTGTATCGCGAGTCTCTCCTTACTCATTTGGGATGAATGAACTTCTGTAATGGCCTCTCCCCAGAGACATCTTTGTTTACTCTGCTCCTATCCTGATACACATCTTCTCTCTGCTCTTATCTTTGGGCTTGCTGCTGGCCTGGAAGATCTCTCATCTGTGAGCAAAAGAAGCAGAATAATTCCTTTCTGCATTTGCTCTTTCATACATTTTTATGCTGGGACACCGTAAAGACACAGCTCAGAGTCACAAGACCAGTGGGACACCTCACTCTCCCTAATTTTCAAGCAGAGGTGGTATTCCTAACTTCCTGTCTTCATCTTTGGTCAGCCAAGATGACACAACTTCTCTCCTATGAAGAGAAACCTGTTTCAAAGCCTGGAGGTGCCCAAGATATGACTTATTGGCAAGCATCTGATTTAAGATGATCTTAGGAGTTTTCTGGGGAGATTCCGCTAAGGGTGTTCTCAGAACAAGTCACTGCAGATGCTTATCTTCTGTGTCCTGAAACAGCCACCCCAAAGTACTCGTTGTCCTTAAGAAAGCGTTCTATGGACCAAAGCACAGTAGCTTAAGGGATGTCTCCTTCTATCCATGTTTTCCTCACTACTGGTATGAGCTCTGGTCCATGCTCTGCTCCCTGGTGCTGCAGAGAGGACAACGTTAGTGGCAGTGGGAAGGGTTTGCTCCCTTTGCCAGCCTACCACTGCTCTCATAGTAGAGCAAAACATCGTGAGGATCCGCTGTGCACGAAAGCCTTGAGCTGGACTGGGTAACAGAGACTGGGCAACAACAGGCAGGCTCAAACCAGAAGTTTCAGACCTACAGGGAGAGCTGGACAGCAGAAGAGGCGATCGCTGCTGCTGCTGCTGACAGACAGCGTCACCCATTTTATCCCCGTGATGTCTATACCCAGAAGCTGTTGTCATGGGTGCACAAACAATTTTCTAGAAAAAATTATAATTACGAGAGGCCAGACCCGGCAGCCCCCAGGAGAAACTGCTGTGCACTTAATCCATGGCCGCTACTTCTTGTCGGTAAGGGGGCGTGCGGGTGGAAGCTCACTGATGTAGGAAGTCATCTTAGAAAGAGCAAGTATTTTTTACGTCCCTGATTTCACAATCCATGCCCGTGCAAAGATGATCCAGGCAGCAGGTGCAGTATGAATGCTGCCTGGATTATAAGCAATGCACCAAGTCTGCAAGGATGAAGCATTTACATTCCCGTTCCCATCACATCTGCAGCACTTCTGAAGAAATGCCAGCTACCAGCAGCACTAGCACAAGCCTCTGGCCCCTCTGTGTTACAGTTGCTTGTTCCTTCTATCTGTTTGGCATAGCGAATCCTTGCTGCACAAGGCTTCGCCTACAGCCACTAATAAAATGGTCCAAAATAAGCATCCAGCTACAAAGAGGAGGCGAGAAGATGGCTGGAGCCTTCTCCTGACTGAGGACTGAGATGCAGGGAAGTGACTTGTCCAAAAGCAGTCAGGAGGTGGGCGCAAAGCGCTGCATCCCAACACTCCCAAACGCAGCCCATCCTTCCACTCTGCAGAGGGAGATCACTAGCCGCTTTCCTATGCTCAGCAACGAAAACCAGACAGCTGTTCCCAGATTTGCACACCTCAGAGGCCTCATTTCTTCAGCAAGGCTGTTCAAGTCAGTTAACAGGACTTGAAGTAACTAGATTTTTAGGTTGAGAGGGTTTCCTTAAGCCTCCAAGAGCAATGTTAATTGGGCAGGTGTGCAGCCTGTCTGGAGGTGCGCATTTAATAAGCGGTAATATATTCAGCTGCGCTCAAAAAAAGGGACAGAAAACAGCACGTGGAGAAGATCTGACCGACTCAGCGTTGCTGCTGGAACATGGCTTTTTTCAACCTCGCTGCTCCTTAAACATCACATCCACACAGGTTGTTGCAGTGATTCTCCTAGACTTCTATTTTCATCAAAGAGTGCTTAGACACCAAGCGAAGGCCAGAGCCAGGTATGGTGCAAAGCTGACAGAGACAGAGCAACTTGCAGAAAGACGCAGCAAAATGAGCGTAATGCTAAGCACTGTGGGGAGGAGGTGGGGAGAGGCTGAGAGTTTCCCTGTCCTGGTTTCTCAAGCGGCTTGTGCTGGCCATTACAGGCGTGTAAGGGCTGACTACAGCGAGAAAAGTGCAGAACAGGCTAAAGGCTGCATCCACCATAAGAGACTTTTTTTTTTCTCTCACTGAATTTCGTGATCGGATTTTGCCAGAGACAAAGGCGATAGATGAGCCTTCAGAGGAGACGCTCTCCGGTCCCTCCCCACCTCCCCGCTGCAGGCTCAGCCCCGGCAAAACCTCCTGAGCATCATGTGAGGCTTTCCACCACACTGCCCATCCCCAGCCGTGCATCAGATGCTCCTGAGCATCATGTGATGGATGCACAGCACAGCCAGACTCCCGCAGTGCACCAGGATTTTCCTTCACCTCATCCCAGGATGTTTGTCACGCTGCCTCCTGACTTCAACCCCGAGATCCCCACAACGGTTGTACCAGGGATGAGGCTGAAGAAGGTTTCTGTCGAGCTGCCTGCTTGGGCTCGCTGCAGTGCCCTCCAGTCATAGGCTCTGTTGCACTGCGTGTAGCTTCTCCCTTTCCCAACCCCTTTTTACTCTATTATAGAGAGGAAATAGTTTGGTGACATAATATTCCTCGTGGGACTTCAAATCAAATCCACCTCGAGCAGAATGAAGCAATAACCTCTTCTGTGTCTGACCTGGTAATGACCAGGAATAAATCTGTTTAAAAAGAAAGCAAGAGCAGGGGAGAGCGCAAACGATAAACTGGCAGCGATGATCTGGCTTTCATTTTCATTCAGCCACTTGCAAATGGAGTCTCTGGAAGCTCTGGAGAGCCCTGCACAGAGATGGATTATTATTATTATTATCATCATTAAATCTACTTGTATTTAGTTCATTTCGAAGAAAACATAGGCATCTTTTGATACGCATGGGACTGGCAGCTTGGAAACAAGCGGCCTCTATTTATTCCCTCCAGCCGGCACCATGCAAGCAGCAAATGACTCCTGCCCACAGTCTCGATGGCGTGTCTGAAACCTGCGCGGCTGCCGGAGGGGGCCAGCCTCTCCGTACCCATTTGTACCCAATTCCCCTGAGCACAGGATGGGGGAAGATCATGGGTATGACAGCACCTCCCTCCCAGCTCACCCTCCCCGGCGAGCAGCTATGTGGCACCAGCTCCCCAGCCAGGGCTGAGCCAGAGCAGGTGATGGATGGGAGAAAGGCTCCTCATCCCTAATTCCTGCCACAGGATCTGGGACAGGCTTTTTTTCACACATGGCTTGGCAGCCTACAGGCCAGCCATTAACCCTTCTGCCTCACAGCAGACCCGTGCCCAAGCCGATCTTCCCCAGACAGCAGCCCAAGCCCCAGGTGATGCTGGGGAATGCCAGGAGCCAGCAGCTGGGATGCCTCCGACAACAGCCAGGCCTGGGCTGAGCAACCATGCCTGCCACCCTGGGGAGGGAGTAAGAGCTTTGCCATGGGAAGATGCCCACTGGTGTAACAGGGGGCTGTGTCCCAGAGAGCAACTTCAGGAAGCTCTGTCCAGTCCCGCAGGTCTCGTGCTCTTCTCATGGTCAAACAGTACCTTCTGTCCCACCGCTACTAGTGAGAGTTCCCCATGGTCACACCTCCAAGGTGGTATCCAGGTCCTGTGTTTTCCAGATGGTCCCTAAATTGCCAGGTTGCTGCTCAGCGAAGTGGCCTCCCAAAGGTCACATCTTTTTCCATGAGAAAGAGTTCAGTTTTCTTTCTAGCAACACATCTCTCCCTCCTTGGCTTGGCTGCGCCAACCTAAGTGGAGGACGGCATCCACTGCCACCTGTGCCTGTTCCTCTCACAGCCACACAAGTCCTCTCTGCTGCCTTGTCTTGCCACAAATGTCTGCCTTAGCCAAGTCTCATCTCCATGCAGTTTTTCTGCTGCTTACCTGTGTGCCTCTCATGTTTTGAAATAGCAGATTACATATGATAATCTTATTCTTTTGCTCATATTTCTGACTGCCTTTGGTCCCTATGTGCTGTTTCTTAGATTTTTATCTGCAAATACCATTAACGAGAGATTTGTTCCTGCTCCAAGATCTTTCCTGGAAATGCTATGCTGGGAACAACGTGACCTGCTGTATCCAACCCTGAATCACCTCATGGCTCTGCACATCTATCGCTTGTCTTCTGATGTGGCCTCTCGCCCAATCCCAGTGACAGCAATCTCCAAAAAACTCTTTTGAAGCTGACCCAAGGAAGAAGACCTCCTGAAGAACTGTACCTAGGGCTTGACTCAAAGCATGTGCTGTGAACCACCACATTTCTTTCATTGTGCGCCAATGTATCTCGCAAGCATGCAGCCAGCGAACATGGTGGCTGGGGCAAAACTCACATGGAGGAGCAGAAGCAGACAGCGTGAGCTACAGTCCACGAACACGGGGAATATCTCAGCTAAATTTACTCGGGACAGAAAGAAGGTGTAGTTTGCAGCTGGTTTCAGACTAATGTGGTCCCTGGGCTCTAAGGCTCAGTTGAACTGCCATCATAAGCCCACGACGGGTGTCCTTTCCACACAGCGAAGGGCGGCTTAGGGGCAAGAGGCAAAGGGTGTTGTAAGAAGGGTGTCACCGCAGTGAGCCACGGCCCGCTGGCAATGCAGGAGACAGGGCTCCCTGCCATGCCAGGGCTTGCCCCCATCTTCCAGCTTGCAGATGCCAGCCTGTTGTGGCGAGGCTGGTGACACAGTTCGCATCCTTCACCTGCCTTGCCTGCTCAGCCGGAGCTGCCTGGGACATGTCATGCCTGCAAAGACAGCGGACAGCACTTCCCATCCCGGCTCAAAAAGTCTGCGCGCTCCCACCAGCCAGGGGACTGGGTGGCAATGGTAGCAGGTGAAGGAGGAGGAGATGGAGGGCAGGCAGTGCCTCTCCTCACTGAACCTCCAGCCGGAGGGGTACTGTCCTTGGCTTCAGAGAGAGATTTGGTGTCTCAATCCATGTGGCAAGTTTTAATGGGCTGCTTTGCCTACTTTTGCTGTGGTTGGAAGTACTCTCACTCAAGCCACCTAGCTGGGCTTGCTTCCAAAAAGCAAGTTACTTTTGTCTTGCTAGGTTTTTACATTGAGCAGTGCTTCAGTTTCTCTTGCAAGCCGGTTTCCAAGCAGTCAGGAGCGTCTCGAACAACCTGTTTCAATTAGCATTTTATTTATTTATGGAGCCAGCACTACATCCAACACCCACAGGTTGCAAAGCAGCCTCCCAGCTCCCCCAAGTTGGCTGTGGGGAGCACTGCGGGTCAGGGCGCAACAGCATTACGCAGGGATGTGCCGACGCTCGCCTACTTTATTTTAAGAACAATCCTGGAGCTGCACAGCTCCAGCTTGGTGTGGGTCACCCAGCTCCGCTAACTCCAGCTGTAGCACCACTACCTCCAGCTGTTGGGTCACCTAAGCAGACTGAAGGCAGGTCTATATGTCAAGGTGGTAAAAAAACCCACCCGTGTCCCATCTACTGTGGGGCACCAGTTGGCCATGCAGCTCAGCTCCGAACACGCCTCCGTGCTGCAGACGGCGACAAGCAAAGCGACAGAGCATGGAGCAATGCCTTGAAAGACCAGGACTCGGAGTAAGCCCCAGTCATAGAATCATAGAATCATAGAATGGTAGGGGTTGGAAGGGACCTCTAGAGATCATCTAGTCCAACCCCCCTGCTAAAGCAGGTTAGCCTAGAATAGGTTGCACAGGAATGCATCCAGGCGGGTTTTGAATATCTCCAGAGAAGGAGACTCCACAACCTCTCTGGGCAGCCTGTTCCAGTGCTCTGTCACCCTCACAGTAAAGAAGTTCCTCCTCATGTTCAGGTGGAACTTCCTGTGTTCCAGTTTGTGCCCATTGCCCCTTGTCCTGT
>VZSC01008265.1:0-35272 GCA_013398225.1 Steatornis caripensis
TGTGGCTGCACAACAGCTACTAGAAAAAAACCAACCAATTCCAGCAGGGTGGGATTTAACTTTATATATCAGGAGGAATTTAAGTTACTACACAAATTTGTAACTTATGTTCTAATTTCTGAGACTTCAGAACAAGCAATAATATCGGTGATCTTGTGTATTTTATACACATAAATAAATAATCGCATACCCACTTTTGAGTCTTGTTTTTGATAATGAATGATAATAGAATTTTCATTATTTGTCAAATTCTGAGAGATATTCTCTTTTTTAAGAACTCTGTGATACTTAAATACATGTCAGATTTAGAAATTACAGAAAGTGAGGAAGAGGAAGAGAAAGAGAAGAATTCACATTTTCTAATGAATGTTTGGTAAAGATCCACTCTAAAAACAATAGATACATTTTCCTGATGTTCCTGCAACTTTTCTTTTCACAGTGTGTTGTTATTAGCTTCGACCATTTGGGTTGATGGTTATTTGTTTTGGTTTACTTCAATTATGTCTAACATAATGGCATCTCAACCATTTTGTTGGATATATTCCTTAATGTGCTATAAAATTTAATCCTTTGTTCATTACTGCTGTGATTTATTGGATTTCAGTATGTGACTTATTTGTCACCATTATCTGTGCAGTTACAAATACACTGTTCTGTAGCCACAGGTTTCTCTGTTACTGAGTTAACTTTATAGAAACAATTTATTTAGTTTACTCAACTGGTTCAGGCAAAATCATCTATACACCACAGTTGAGAATGTGAATTAGGTCACTTAGTCTTTGAATATTAGTTCTTTTTTATTCAAAATAATAAATGAAGATGACACTTATATTTTCATGTTTGAGCATATGCTTCATCAGTTTCTTACAGTGGCATTTTTTTATTTCTCCTACAATACTATAGTTCTTACTCATCTGTGCATTGAAGACACTGAATTTCTGGAGACAACTTTTTGTTTTCCCCTTATTTTAAGCTTGAACTAGACAGCTGCTTCGGAATCAAAATGCTTCAGTGCTTTATGGAGATAAAATATGTGTTGAATAAGTGTAGAAATTTATTTCTATTTATATGATCGCACCCCATATATCTGCATTAATCACAAATATTTAAAACTAGGAATGACAAAAAACCCATCTCTGTTTTCATTGTCATTATTATGATAAAGTGCATAAGATTTTGTTTGTTTAAATGAGAAAGTGGATGACTTTGTATGTTACCTATAATGCATTAATTAAAAGAAAACTAAGAAAAAACAATATATTTTTAAGAAATATTTACAAAAGTATTGTGGGACATTCTTAGCTATTGCATGTCTGGATTCTTAATCCAGAGTTGCTGCACAATGAAGGTCTAAGGATAGAAATAAAGCAAGGGAAAGGAAAAGGACTACCTTTTGTTAGCCAAAGAATACATTTGAAAATCAAATAAAGTTTGGGGATTACTTTCTTCAGATGTTCTAAATTTATAGCCAGCCACTGCAAGAGTTTTGTCTTTTTTGTCTTCCAAATTCATGGGTCTCTGCACATTAAACACTTGATGAATTGTTTCAGATTAACAGTTATTACAAGAAGCCATGGTTAAATGGAACCAGGTGCTGCCATAGTTACCACAAGATGGATTACAAAATATATTTGAGCTACTTTCACATGAGCTACTTTCTATTTTGTAGAAAGACAGTAAAGAAGATTAAGATCATAATATTTTTCCATCAGTAGCTTTTCCACGGCATAGGAACTGAGTTCAAGCTCTAATANAGCTAGTTCTCTATTTTGTAGAAAGACAGTAAAGAAGATGAAGATCATAATATTTTTCCATCAGTAGCTTTTCCACGGCATAGGAACTGAGTTCAAGCTCTAATATCAAGATTATTAAATAGGAGCAGGGTGCCATACATGTGGTCTGGCTGAACTACAGATGTACTGGTACCAGTTTTGATAGAGTGGGAATGGTCAAAGGGAAAATATTTTACATTTCCTCCTAAAAGTAGCATTAAGGAATTTTCTTAAATATAGAAAATAAATACATAAATATATTTTTACATAAAAATATAAAATATAAATAAATATATAAATATAAAATATAATATATAACTATAATATATAAATATAATATAAAAATAATATAAATATATAAATATTAAAAATACTATGAGGGCTGGAAGCAGAGCTTTCTGTAATATGAAAAGTAATCAAGTGTCTGTGACAACAACCCAGAACTAGATTTTTATATTCATTAATAGGGTGATTGTCCAGTTCCAGAGAGAGCCACAGAACACTCGGTAGCACTCAGGTAAATGCATTAACCACTGTGCTACCCACCGTGCTTCATTCTGACTGCGCCTTCATTGGACATATTGCAGGTGTTTTGCATATCAAGCTCTTTCATAATAGAACTATAATATTGAACTTCTTGTTGTAATGATGAAAAAGTGATGCAATGCCAGTAGTTTAATTGTCTGTGTTTTACCAGTTTGAAACTGAGGAAATGTCTGTGTCAAAGACAGATAGATAAAAGAAAAATTGGAAGCAGTTATTACATTCATGAATTAAGATATTTCAGCTATTACTAAGAAGACTTCTCTCTTAATCTTAAAACTTCTCTCTTAATCTACATCAAATCTGAAAAGCATGCATTAGGGGAAAGTTCTATTAGCATGTTAAAATTAAATATTTTTTCTTTTATGTTAACATATTGATTTTAAATAATACATCCAAATTCCCATGTTATGATACATGAGTAATTTCACTCCCTACATGCACTAAATTCAAATCTATTCTGTTGAGATTAGAAGGTCTGTCAAACATGCAGGAAAGTGAAATAGCCTACCCTGGGGAAGCACTGTGTCCTACGCTGCTGAAATATTCTTGCTTTGCAGAAGCACCTCTTATGGCTGTGACTCACAAGAAAATAAATCCACTTTGCATTGGATTGTATTGGCAAAGTTTTGGCAGCTAGGAGGGCTAGAAGGGTGGCTTCTGTGAGAAGCTCCTAGAAGCTTCCACTATGCCCAATAGAGCCAATGCCAGCCAGCTTCAAGACAGACCAGCTGCTGGCCAAGGCAGAGCCCATCAGCCATGGTGGTAGCTCCTCTGTGATAACGTATTTAAGAGGAAAAAAGTTGCTGCATAACAGCAATTGCAGCTGGAGAGATGAGTGAGAATATGTGAGAGAAACAACTCTGCAGACACCAAGGTCAGTGAAGGATGAGGGGGAGAAGGTGC
Source organism: Steatornis caripensis (assembly GCA_013398225.1). NCBI lineage: Eukaryota > Metazoa > Chordata > Aves > Caprimulgiformes > Steatornithidae > Steatornis > Steatornis caripensis. The sequence goes on from VZSC01008265.1 coordinate 3,222, forward strand.
TCCAGGTGCCAGAGCAGACATGCCCCTGCAGCCCATGGTGCAGACCATGGTGAGGCAGGCTGTCCCCCAGCAGCCTCTGGAGGTCCGTGGTGGAGCAGATCTCCACCTGCAGCCCATGGAGAATCACATGCAGGAGCAGGTGAATGTGCCTGAAGAAAGCTGCGACCTCATCAGAAGCCTGTGCTGAAGCAGGTTTGCTGGCAGGGCTTGTGACTCCACGGGGACCCACCCTGGAGCAGTCTGTTCCTGAAGGACTGCACAGCCACAGTGGAGCAGTTCATGAAGAACTGCAGCCCATGAGAAAGACTCATGTTGGAGAAATTCATGAAGTGTCTCCTGTGGGAGGGACACCACGCTGGAGCAGAGAAAAAGTGTGTGGAGAAAGATGCAGCAGAGACGTGTGATGAGCTGAACACAACACCAATTCCCATCCCCCTGCACTGCTTAGGGCAGGAGGTAGAGAATTCAGAAGTAAAGTTAAGCCAAGGAAGAAGGGAGAGGTAGAGGAATGGATTTTAAGATTTGGTTTTATTTCTCATTACTCTAAATTGATTGGTAAGAAATTAAGCTAATTTCCCCAAGTCTGGTTTGCCCATGACAGTAGTTGATGAGTGATCTCTTCTTGTACTTATCTCGAACAAAGAGCCTTTCATTATATTTTCTCTCCCCTGTCCAGCTGAGGAGGCGAAGTGACAGTGTGGTGATGGTGGGCATCTGGCATCCAGCCAGGGTCAACCCACCATGCGCTTTTAGATCGCATGTTCTGAAACCAAACATGCTGAAGCTATGTAAGAAAACACTGAAGCCAGCACAAAACCAATCTACTGATTAAGAATTGTTTAAAAAAATAAAGCGTCAGTAAACTTTGTGTGAATTAAGTAGTCTGTCCTCGTATGCTATTGGAAAGCCAATAAAAACATAAGACTGTCATAAAGTCTTAATATTGAGTTTTGGCTAGTTGGATGGAAATGTCTATTCTTCATCTGCCTCAAATTTATGGTGGAAAGTGGTCCAGAGTTATTGTGCAATGACAGAGTAAGATCCAGTGACATTAGGAATTGCAAACAGTTTTTTCATCTGTTAAAACAAATACACAGTTCTTCCCTTAGTCCAGAGCTGAAAATAGAAAATTTGGATTAAATAAACTCCTGCTTTGTGAGATATTTTTAGCAATGCACTGTTTCCATTTTAAGCAGATCTGTTTTCAAGTGCAGTTTTCTATGTCTTCGCTGTCTTTGATCAGATGCATGAACATTTAAATTGAATTTCTGCATTTGTGAATTTCATTTTGAGAGTTTCCTGTTAATTAAATCAAATGAAATTAAATGATATGGCTAGTGTCCCAACATGAAGGCTAAGAACTAATGTAACAACATACAGTGAGATGCAAGGGATTGTTTAATTGCCAAGATATTTATTGTTTAGATATGGTGATTAATTAATTTGGCATTTACAAAGATGAAAATGGTAACTCTGTAATAAAGTCATTAGAGAGGGGCATATTGTCTTGAATGAAACAAGACTCAATCTGTAAAACTTGATGAACACAAGTTTTATCTGAATGGAATCTTTTCGAATTCCTAATATCTGATATTTTGTGATGAAGATGGTGATGTTTGCCCAAAGGACAATCTTTTGTACATGAGAATAATACTCCAATAGCACTTCAGCATTTCTTTTCAAGCAACTATGAGTTATTTAAACAAATTCCCACACACAGGAATATTGATCTGTAAAATAAGTTATAGAGGGGAGGAGGTAAAGCTTGACATTATTTATTCAGAAGTTGATTTTGTGACTTGCTACAAAGCTTGGTCAGATAAAACCTATTAAATAAATTTTTAAAGTCCCTATCTTTGATCACAAAATTGATTCTTCTCCATTCATGCCATTCTCATAGTGAGCATTTTGACTGAATGTCCAAACTGTACTTCAGGTCTTAAAGTGTTTGAAAACATAGCTATTTTTAATTTTTATATGTGTCTAATGATGTAGAAAATCAAATATTAAGTGTTTTTTGACAAATTCAGTGTAAAATATGCTCATTTTTTTTTTTAATCTATGGAGTTCTGGAAATCTGGGGGAAAATATTAACATCCTGTAGCAGATTTGAACGTTCCACAACTGTGGCTAATTCTATGGCATTAGGTACCAGAATATTATCTCTAGAATACTTGAATATCATCTAAACATTAATTATCTAGTAGTAGAATATTATCATACAAAATTATCTCTTTTTCTGTCATGCAAATTGTCACATACATGGAAAGGAAACCAGTATAACTTATATTTTAAACACACATTTGTACCATCACATCTAAGAATATGTTGCATCCAAGAATTTCTTGTTGGTCTACATTTTTCTCTTGATAATAAACAAGCAAGTAGTGGGCTACTGAATTCTATTTGAGTTTGAAATTCAGGCAGAACGTCAGCCAAAAATTTCCTTCGTCATATACCTACCCTGAAAGGTAAACATGGAAATGAATGTCTCCAGTGGTCTGTTAGGCTTCTGTGCTGCCTACAGGCTGATTAGATTTCTATAGTCAGAAGCAGAAGCAAAGCAAAATCAAAGGTTTTGTCGTTAATGTGTGTTCCAGGAAAGACCAGCCTTCTTTAAGTATTCTTAGAGTTAGACAATTTCATCTTTAAAGGGAAAAAATAGAATTGGATTAAAGTCAGTCTAAAGAAAGAAGAGAAAATAAAAATCTTGACTGTTCACACAATTCTATGAATTAAAGCATAGCTGAGCCTGAGCAAGATCTCAAACACTGTATCTTCAAACTGTCAGGTGTGAAACCAGATCAGAAAAATGTCTAATGGGATTAAACCTATATTTTGATTCAAAAATCCTTGCTTTCCGGTGAACTTTGGACTTTGAGTTTATAATGATGTATAGTATCAACAACATAAACATTCTTATTTGGAGATGAAAATAATTGTAAAAGATGTGATATTACCTTGGAGCTATAAGGTTCATTTATAGTCAAAGTGAACACAAATCTTTCATCTTATCCTTTGGTTTTTATTTTTTTATGATGGCATTGCCTAAGGGTTCCAGTGTGTAGTACTTTATTCTTCAATAATTTCAGCACTACCTTGTCATTGATACTCTTCTTAGTTTACAACTTAATGTGAGTTTTCAATCACAGTGGCTAAATTTTAAAGTACTTCAGAAAAGAGCGGGAATTCCTCCTAAAGAAAGAAATTCCTCCTAAAAAAAGAAACACAGGCTGCAAAAAAACGTTTGTCACCCTCTCCATCCCAAATTGTCATTGTCCACTCTTTTCTAATATCTACTGTCCTCCCCATGCAAAACTCATGAAAGTGCCTGATCCTTGCAAGAAACTACTAAGAAAGCAATAAGAAAGTTTGCTTGTACCTTCACTGTTATTTGCATATCTTTGCAAGGATAGTAATAATCTCTCTCTCTTAATGAATTCCTTTGTTAAACAGTCATCAAGACTTGAGGTAAGACATGCTTAACAATTTAGACAATCATTGCTTTGTTGATTAAATAAATACCAAATGTGGAGAGAGAAATTATAAATATAGCAAATTGCAGCCTGACCAAGAAAAGCTTCTAGATGCAAATCCCAATTAGGTAGAAACAGTAGTCTGTGAAAGAGCAGTCAATGGACCACGGTTCGTAAATGACCCAAAGGTCCCAAACTCTTCACTCAGGTATAGTGATCACTAATGTTCCCTTTGCAAGGATAATTACTGCAAATCCATATTTATTTCATGTTTGGCAGTAGGACCAACTGATTAACAAACTGATTTATCTACTGCTCGTGTCACTGCTGAACAACTGAAGAGGCAGGCTGTCCATTTGTTCTGTTACAGAATACAGGCATAGAACATGTCTTCCCTGCTTGGATTATAGAAGTAGCTAGACTCAAATTTATGAGTATTGATTCTGCATTGGTTGCACCTCCTTTTGTATGAGACAAAACCCATAGTCCTTTACATTGTCATGAAGTTTGTTTTCTTCTTTTCCATTAACTGTTCCTATTTTTGTAGAATCATAAAATGCTTTGGGTTGGAAGGGACCTTTAAAGATCATCTAGCCCAACCCTCTTGCAATGAGCATGGACATCATCCAACTGTTGTTTACAGTTGGAGTCTATGATCTTGAAGGTCTTCTCCAATGTTTCTATGATTCTATCTTCAACTATATCAGGTTGCTCAGAGCTCTATTTCAGGGATGGGGTATCTACCACCTCTCTGGGCAACCTGTTCCAATGTTTCACCACCCTCAACATAAAAAATGTCTTTGTTGTATCTAGCCCGATTTTACCTTCTTTTAGTTTAAAACCATTACCCCTTGTCCTAACACTACAGGCTCTATTATAAAGTCTGTCCCCGTCTTATAAGCCACCTTCAAGTATTGAAAGTCACTTTTCTAAGTATGAAGGATAGCTGTGGAAGATTAGCGGTAGAGGACACAAAAAGGTAATGTTACCGAGTTATAAAAAGATGTTGAATTAAAGCTAATTTGCTTTAGCTCAAATATCTCCCAATTGATACTAAGCTTTTATTTGAGTAGGAATCTCATTAGATTCAATATTTGAAGTTATAAATCAAAATACCTCCAAAATATAGATAAGCCTAGAGTTTGGAGTGCTTTATAAATGTCCATAAATAAAAGTCTATACATGATCTTGGAACCTGTGAAGCAGCACCTTGAATATACGGCTGTTTCTGGGTATCACATGTTAAGCTTTATCAAGGTCAATCCATCCTTTTTCTTTAGGTTCTAAACTACACCCCACTCTCAAAGGGACATTTTCACCTGATCCTTGTAGCAAAGACTCCATCTTGTGGTGTTCCCTTCCACAGCCCTGCAGCTAAATGGCAGCTTAGGTTTCCGCTTTACAAAGAAAAGTAAATAAAATCATTTTATATAAAAGGTCTTTCCTTTTGATAATTGTCCCTAGAAGAAGCTATGAAATCTTGAATTAAAAGAAAAATCATTCGGTTTTTACATTCTTCAACTTTTGTGCAGCTTATAAATAATGCTATAATAATATCTAAGCAACTATGTGAAAAACACTGCAAAGGGTCCAAGTTCAAACCCTCAAAAATTAGGGAAAAAAACAATGGATGATGTTACAAGTGTAATCTCAGTTCAGCAGGTATGCTTGTAAGTCTGACAGGAGCATGAGTCAAACAGAGTTTTGAGGATTTATCTATAACTTTTCATCAAAGTGAGTACCCCTAAAGCATCAAAAATCTTTGAACCACAGGAGCTATGTTTTCTTAGAAGTGAAATAAAATCAAGGAACATTTTTTAAATGAAGTAAACTTGGCAACAGAAAAGCGGAGCTATAAACAGATTATCCCCATCCACTGTGCCCTTGGAAGGCTCATCCTTCCCTTCAGGTTTGCTCTTAGTTCAACAATCTTTCATCAGGTTTCAAGAAACTCTGTATGCAGTCCTCTCTGTATCCTTAGGAAATATATCTTTCTTTTCATCACCTCTGATCCCTGACTGTTTCTGTTCCCAGACCTCAGAAGAGGTGGAAAAAGAGATACCAATATAGTGAACTACAAAATGACAAGCAAAACTGATGCCATCTGTCACTATCTACTTTAAGGACATATTCACACTACTGGCTTTAGATATTTAGCTTAGCTTTGCCAGGTCCCTGGGAAGAAGTCACCTGGTCTAACAGATTCAGAGTATACAAGTAAAGTCATTAAAAAGAGATCAAAGTACTTTTGAATGGCTATAGAAATTAATTGCCTGTGGAAAAATGAGATATGCTTATATAGTGAGCACAGAAGCCTGTGTTGATTCAGTACTCCTCTCTGCCATCCTCAGAAAGGAGCTTGCTACAGTTACAGAAACTTATAAAATGGGTTTTTCTGATTAGTCTGTCTGCATAATTATATGACACAACTGCATGCCTAGCAGTGGGTGGTCTCCAATAACACAGTGACTTTTCCATCCTATTTTCTATACTATATGACCTTAGCTCCAAACCAATGTCATTGATAATGCACTTCGTAAGTAAGGTTAGGGAAGTAGAGAGGTGGGGCAACAGTTAAGGTTTTGTGCAGGAAAAGAGATTTAGGGAAGAAAGATTAAATAGAAAAAACCCTGAAGATAGCTAATAGAATTTAGGAAAACAGGGAAGATTATGTCACTGAGCAAGTATCACGTTCTTGTTTCATTGTTGGTGAGAGAAGGCACATACTTATTCAGGCTGTTTGTATGAAGAGACAGGAAGTCTTGGTGTTGTGTGCCACATGAATGCCCCAATGACTTGACTCTCTCAAATAGCAAACAAGAGCCAGTTTTTGGCATTAGGGTTTTCCATTACAATTGCAGAAGCAGAGACCTTAGAATGATTGCTCAGCTGCTGCGCCACCAGTCTGTAGGTGTGACACAGCTGATGCCACACAATTCACTACTGCCTCTAGACCAACATGGGATCTTCTCCAATGCCTGCTGTCAATTGGTGGTGTGGCACCACAAACATGTCAGTTTATGACTTGAAATTAGCAATACACAGCTGATCATCTGTATGATCTAGGAGTATGTGGTCTCAGCAGTGGGATGTAATGATGTGTACCCAGACATACCATGATAAACAAATATGAGCTTAGGGGCATTACAACCCATCCATTAGAGAGTTTGTGGCTGGCAGCAGCAAGAGCAATGCAAGGGCTATACAAATCCTTGAAATTATGTGGGCATCCAGCATCAAACATTAGCTATTGCTCCCCAAGTTCTTCTCAGTGGTTCTCGCTGACTCTGTACTCCTCTCCAGAGTGTGTGACTATCACAACTTGCCGTTATTGCAAATGTAATACAGACATTGCCAGGCAGGAGGTAGAGGCTGTGCATGGATGGTTTGTGCTTAAAGCAATATGGACTGAACCTGAGGGCATCCTATTTTTTGCAAAGAGTGTTTCTCCCAAAGAGGTCTATGACCATCTCATTGTGTATGATGGGGCACCCCAGTCTAAAACAAGAACCATCTTTGGGAGCAGCCTGGCAGAGTAGCACAGATACAGCCACTGAATTTTTTCCTTGTATAATTATTATTCTCTCTTATGCTCTATTGCACACAACTTATGTCACTGGGGTAATTCCATCTGTTCTCTTTCATGCACAGTGATACAGCTGCAGATAGATATGTCAGCTTTAAAGAGAAGCACTTCCTACTGAACTGTTATTGTAACTTGTATTCAAAATCTTTTGAGTCATGGTTAAAGTGCAAGGTATTCCAAAGTAAACTAAAGCTTTTAAGGTTCAAACAACCCTAATCAATACATTGTTTGTCAGTAAGAACTTTGTGCCCTTTTCACCCTTAGTGGCAATACAGTTCTCTGAAGGGAACAAGTGTCTTTTTAACTGCCTTTTCCTAGATATAAGACTGTATTTCAGCTTGTAACACTAAAACAAAATAGATCTTGTTTTATGTAGTTTTCCAGTCATAGTACCAGATTCCTTCCTGGAAGGCAAAATGAATTCAACTGACCTGACAACTGGTGCCAATAAGATCCTAGTCCCTTATGGTCAAAATCCCATTTATAATTTCTACAATCTAGAAGGATTTTTGTGCTGAGCCAATGCTTTTATACAGGATCTTCACTGAACTGATTGTCTCTCCCTCCTTCAAGATTTCTGCATCCACAGGTCAGACTGGTTCTTTCACAAAATATAAGAAAGCTAATGTACCTCAGCCAGCTTTACAGTTTAGTTAGATATATTTTTCTAATCCTTCATAAAAGTTTAAACATTGCAAGACCCTGTCAGTATGATCATTAACCCATGGGTTTACTATCAAAGGAGAAACATAATTAGAGAGAATTGTCAATGATAAGAAACAAGGTAGTATTCTCAAAAAGCTGTCTTACAGATCAAATGTTTCTGTGATAATTTTGTATGAGTTGTAGAAGTAGTACAGCCTTCACTCTGCACAGCTATTCATAATGGAGGTCTCTGAATCCACGGCTTGCACCAGTACCTTAATAAACAGCCTCATGTTCACAAGAGGTACTGACTTTTAAGCACACTACTTGTCAAAGTGCCATCAGGAAGTGTGTTGAATGTTAACAATATACTATTGTAAAATAATAATATTGAATATCAAAATAATATCGTAATATCAAAAATCTATAGCTAATGTCACTATATCACAGAGTTAGATTAGTGTAGCATCATGGGATTAGAAAAGGAAGGTTGCTTGTCAGGTGTGCACTTTCACTTCTCAGATTTTTTGTGAAGTCTGTTCTATCACGTAGATTTCTCCACTTAAAAGCTCCTGTCTCAAGGTGTGAAGCAGTCTGGAGTGAAAATGGAGTCATGTGAAGCAGTCTGGAGTGAAAATGGAGTCATGACACAGCTTTTTGCCTCTCCTTTGCTTTCTTTCAGGATGTAGTGGCAGATAATTTAGATCTTTCCCACTAGATCTGTCAATGAAGGTGATAGAAGAAAGAAGTGCTGGAGTTTCCAAGGGTAAACTCAGAATTATTGCAGAACTGAGCAAACAAGTAAGGACTGCCCCTTATTGCTCACAGCATAGTGATCTCTGATTTGAATAAGCGGAGAGCTGGCAGGGAACTCTTACTACAAAGCCAGAACAATTATACTATTCTATCATTTCCATTACTACACTAATCTATGCCATTTTTGTTACGTACAGTCTACCAAGCTTCTCAGTCTTGATAATTTCACAAACATCTCAGGAAATTTATTTTGAGACCTAAAATAATCTAAATTTAACATGATAAAATTATTTCTTTCCCATTTTCAGAAGTCATTGTTATTACTCTATCCCCTCTAGATCTGTATCTTTCATGAAAACAGTGTGTCAAATTAGGCTGCAGATTTTATAGTTGTTAGAAGGGGAGAAAATAGGGGCCTTTCACAACAGACATGGTTAGAAGGACAGCAGGTCTGTGGAGCATTGCATTTATAAAGAAATTCGTAAACAACTAGTGAAGAACTTGTAGCAATCGACCCAAGCAAAATGTTCATCATACTAATGGAGTCTCCCCCCAAATAGTTTCTAACTGGACAAACATGCAGCAAGTGCAGGCTTTGCACACTATTCAGAGGCAGGGGACAGATGAAAGCAACCAATCTTCATTATTTCAGGATCTAGTAGTACCTACCATATGATAGAAATATAATTAGAGCTTCTCTAGTTGACAGCAGAGTAAATTTGAGGATAGGGCAGCCATTACCACATTCATCTGTCCCATCTTTGAACTACACTGAGATTACACATATGAGATGATTGAAACCACAATTTCGCAAAACGCTCTCAAACTTAAAGATATTAAGTAATAAATTAACAGAATGATACATTAACATAATGTATCAGCAGATTATTAAAATAATCTCTATCCTCACGTACTGTGAGTAGATTCACCTCATTCTAGTGTCTATTTCTAGAAATGACAGAGAAGAAGATGCGTATTTAGGGGGTTTTTGATGCTTTATATCAGTGGGACATAGAAAGGATGTATTTAAGCCCTAATCCTTTCCAGAATTCCATTCTGGTTAATTTGGATGGATTCACAGACCCCTTGCTGATCTGATTCTCAACTGTCAGCCTACCTTGCAAGCAGTCAGCAGCTGCTTTGGCTGCCATCTTGCTTGGGATTATGGCATTCGGGTCCCAGTGACACTTAAATAACTGACTGTCTATGCATGCAAGGGAGAGAGCACTAAAATATAAAAAACAGCTCCATCAGAGTGGTCTTAAACAAACCATGTTAATTTATTACAAAATACATTGTTTTCTTCTCTTTTTATTTTTTCCTGGGAGCAGGGGTCTGATGTAAAATGAGTCAATTGTTCTCATCTACCCAACTTTTCTATTCACATGAAAGCAGTAACAGCTTCTCTAACAAGATGATAATTTTTCAGGGAGGTGGGAAAGATTAAATTTCATTTCTGTGGAAATACCACTTGTAGTTAATATTCTAGTACTGTTGTTATAAAACATGAATCAACTTTGGAAAGCAGGTTCCATCTGACTGGACATTATTACAGAGCTTACAATAATAATGCTTTAGCTAGATGACTGCTGCCCTGAGCATATGAAAACTTCCCATGTAAACATCTAATTAACAGTCTTAAATTTACAAGAATCTCATTTCAATGAAATTAAAGTTTCTGCCGTTCATATTAAATTGCTGAAGTTAATGCTAACACTTCAAGCATAGCATAGTTTGGCTGTTTTGAGCTGTGTCTTCATCTAGTATGAATCAAAATAGATGCGTGTAGTTTAATTAAATTATGTAATTTTACACTGGTTGAAGATCTGCCCCCTTGAGCACTTGGTCTGTTTGAATTTTACCTGTTGCATACCAAGTCTGTCTTCAAGTGCCAATGTTGCTTTTCTAGCTAACAAGTAAAGCATGGAGATATCTTAAAGTAAATAAAGTTTTCCCATGTAGTTTTCTTTTCCTGAGGGAATTATGAAGTCCTACATGCACTTTATTATTTCTAAATCTTCTGAGGAAAATAGAATAAGTTAATAATTGATTGCTGTCACTTAGGAACGTGTTAAAAATTATTGTGGTAAAAGTCTTTTCCTTGAAAAGCAGGGACCTTATTTCTAAGTAGCAGTATATTTCTGACATTGAAATAGTGTGTAAAAAATATGAAAATATTTTAATTATTTTAAATATTAAAATATTAAAATATGTTTTAATTTTAAATGGATCAAGAGTATAATGTGGATTGTAAAAATTATAAAAGAATATTTTCATCATTTTAGAGTAGTTTCAGCATGTTTAGAGGTATATTGTCCTAAACACAACATATTTCATAAAAGATTTTAAAAGAACTTTTGGACTACAATGCAGAGCAGAAAAGACATTAAATGGCCTTTCCTACCTTGTGGGACACTTACCCTTAGATATCTTCTGAGGAATTCTTCCAATTTTTCTTCTTTACACAAGACCAAGCACATTTTGGGGCTTTTATATGAGCAGAATGGCAAGGTGCCAATTAGCAAACTGTCCTAAGACAGTTTACATCATAGCTTAAATAGAGCTGGAAGTAGTTTGCAGTACGTTATTTATAAGTCTTAGCATATATCAATGACCTAAGATAATCACACAGAGGAATTGAACCATTATAAATGTTTGAAAAGCTGAAATGAAGAAAATCCAAATATTATGTGTTTTGCTAAGGGACTGGGCCAAACATACTCTTGTTCCTAATTAGGTCAACAATATTTAAATAAAGGTCTCTATCTAGGGTGATAATATGAAAATACTATATCGAGTAGATTACATTCTGTTTACTTAAGTGATTTTACAATGGCAATAATTCATATCCATTTTCTGTGAGAATTAGAGGTTTGTACATCTATTATGAAGGAACAAGAGAAAGAAAGGGGAAATGAGAGACCCTGCAGTCATTCAAGGAGGAATAAAGGTTTCAACTATTTACAAATACTTGTTCTGATACCTTGTAATGTACATTAAAGGATACTGACAGTTCCCATACCCAAGCTGACGTGAAATGACAGATTGCTCAGATTGGAACACTGTGAGGGGCCACAGGATAAATGGGTCAGTGCAACTTCTCTCCATTTGCATCTTTAAAGTTATTTCCAACATGCACAGAAACCACTTTCATACTCCTGGTTTTAGACCCCAACGAGAAATGCAGGGGAAAATTTCTAACCACTTCAACAACTTACACTTTTTTTTTACCCAGTTATTAGGTATTAAAATTTGCCAAGCCTTTAACCAACTGTAATGCTTCCCTGATTGCTGTGATTATTTTTTTAAATTCTTATAAAAATTTACTTTAGTATGAGAGATAAAGTCAAAATAAAGCACAAAAAATAATTGATTGAAAACACAGAAAGGTAAAAATGTGTGTAACCTAATCAAACTGCTCATTGCTAGTTCTTCCTCCTCACCAAAAATGGCCGCACAATGGACTTCTGATTTTTCCTAATCTGTAAGTGTTATTTAAAGAATGTAAAGCTCCAAGGGTAGGTTGTCTGGCATTCACTTCTCTTAAGATTCAGACACCGTGTCGCTGTCTCTGCTACAAGTCCTCAGTAAAATCCTGAAGGTTGTGTAGCAATTGTAACTGTTGCTGCCTCAACTGCTCAGCTCCTTCGGCATACAGACTCCAGGGTCCACTGAAGAATTTTTAAACAATTTCTAGCAACAGCATCAAGACAGCTTTTGTGAGAATCAGCTATGAATGATGCAACGGAATGAAAATTAGTGTTTCCCCTTCTCATTATCTTAATCGTGATGGAAGTACCTGCTCACTGATTTTATATGTGATAGGAAGAACAAATGCACATCCTGGTCCTGGTGGGTCAAGGTAAAACTGTCCCTGGTGATAAAGAAAGCTGAGAATTGCCACCATCTAAACCAGTATGTCCTCTACCAGCTGTAAATAATATCTGGAAATTTCCATGGTGGAGGGTACCAGATATTAATGACTTGCTATTTGGTCTGTAAGACAGCGGAGCAGTAAAAGTAGACAGAGTACTAATGCATTTCATTTATCCTTAAGAATTAATCAAAGGGAAAATAATCGCAACATGTCTGTCAGGACAGACTTCCCTTTTATGTACCAGACAATGCTGACTGTATTTCCTGCTTCTTTATCCTTCCCCTCAAAATAAGACCAAAGCTTACAATCACTCTCACAAGTTTTCTGTGCATAAAACAGCAAGAAGGAAAAAGCTTGCTACTTCTTAATCAAAATACTGTAAAATGAAGGATACTTCTTTAAAATCCTGCCAAACTCCCCATATGGACATCCCTTAAATATCATATTCTACTCAGTCCTCTTCTCTAAATCACGTGAAGCCTAAAGAAAGCTGAATTTTGTTTTCACATTTGTGGGGGCCTTCTACCCTATTCACATCCATAAGCACTTTTCCTTACTTCTCTGTCAGTCAACACCGATTAAGAGAAGACATTTCTGACTGCCAAATAAAGGACTTGCAAACACCATCTATAAGCAGAGATCCAGTATTTCCTATGAGCCTAGTCTCAATCCCTCAGCTTCTCAGCAGACACTTGTTCTCAGAGAACGCCTTTCTGTTCACATCAACATCCCATATGCTAACAGTATGAACTTTCACGCTTCCAGATAAAACAGCACATTCTTTATCAAGGATCTCTTTCTCTCTGGTACATCCTTTATTGGTAAAAGAAGAACAAAATCACTGAAATGAGTGATCTGTGTGAGCTAATGCATTTTTGTTTAAACAAATGTACTAAGAATTTTTCCAGTCTTAAGTGTTACTGCTGACCAATAGCTTTGACTAGATTGCAAACATTTTTATATTGAAAATAATCATTTGGAAATATTGTCTGAAAACTATAATTACTGAGTATTTTGCAGCCTTCCAACGTCAATCTAAGTCCAATTCTGAAGACTTAAAGAAGAAAATTTGCACTCTCTTTCAGGCTTCTTTGGTTTTGTAACTATTCTCAACCTAGAATACTCAGTTGCACTGTCATTGGCAAAACTGACATTATAGATACTTCCAAAATTGCTGATATTCTAGACAAGAAAACCACAGGCATTGCAAGCTCAACGTCCAACAGCTGTGCTATTTCAGACAAAATCATAGTGGAAAAAATATGATACACACAGATACCAGATACACTTTGAAATTCACCTTCAATTTCAATTTAGCTCTTTTCATTATTAATTTGTGGGGGGTTTTTAGCTTCATGGGCATACAGCATGCAGTGAAACTTGTGGTTAATTGATTTCTGAGAGAGTGGGTGTTTAAGTTCAGAGACCAGCATCGCACTTGGTGCTCACCACCGCCATCATTAGCAGATTTATTTATACCCCTTAATTCTTTAGACTGTCTCTAATATTATACTATGGGCTTGAGTCACCTACCCCCACAAAAAGTCCTGCTGGTCTTTGAGATACCTACAGTGTCATGCTGGCTCACATCTACACTTCAAAAAGACACATTTACACCTGTTGTAAACCTCTGTGTCTGTGCTATAAGCAGTTAAGTCCTCATAGGTCCTGCGTTACATTTGTCAGCCCTGTGCATATGTCTTGGATACCTTACGGCTATTTCTGTATGTGTGGGTAGTAAGAATCAATAGGAGAAGCAAAAGTTGACACTGTCCACACTGCCTAATTCTGAGTTTCTCTTTGGATTATTTCTAGTCCTGTTCCACAGAATGGATACATATTTGTAGTTGAAAAGCAATGCACTCTTCAATTATCCTTCCCAGCTTAGTATCAATTGAAGTTCATGAGCTCAGACTGCTTCATTTTACAAACCAAAGCCACAGCAAGTGGGGACAATGGCAAAATTAATTTCCAGGTCATTTTCTTGATGTGACAGCAGCTGGGATTTTGCCCCTCAAATGATGTCAGGTCTTAACAAGTACTTACATCTGGGGAAGTAAATCCAGATTTGAGGGTGAGATGCAGTTCAGATCGAGATATCTGAGTTTAGATATCTACCATGTGAATTAGACATCTAAACTTTTTACTGTTAATAGAGGTTCCAGTGACTACTGACAAGATCCATGAGTCAACATGTGAAATAGAAACTCATCTCACATGCAGAGACCTTAGCTTTCATTTCACAAACCACCTCTAGAAGAAAAGGTTTACTTTCCTCCTTGGACACCCTGATGATCCTCTTGAGTGCCAGCTTGATTATGATTAATCTTTCTGAATACTGATGATCAAAATTCTCCTACATTCCATATTATGTTTCCTCAGCACCTTATCTAGGTCCGTAACGAGCTGCAGGTTGGTATGTGATATTTTCTAGGATTGCATTTGCCTTTGCTGCGTGGTACTGTTAGCCACATTCACTACTTCTCTATGAGTCTGGTGCTCGTCATCAAAGCCCTCCTGTTCGATATGCTGATCTTGCTGTGACAATGATCTGTTTCTTTCATCAAATCTCTAGCATCCTTGTTTTTCCATCCTGGTCATTATGAAAAATAAGATAATATTGGTCACGGCTTAAACCTGGGCTGGTTATTAAATGGACGACAGATGTTCTTTGTTAACTCGCTCTTTCCCCAAAAGGTGGGAAAGACAAAAGGTAAAGAGACTTACAGATTGGAAAAGTTAAAAAAGATTTAATCTAACTATAATAATAATGTATAGTAACAATAGGAAAAGAAAAAATAATTAACGAAAATATATGCAAATATATACGAAACAAATATTGAGCTCCCCCCCTCCCCAATGACGATCACACCACCCAGACACTGCAGGGCACACCCCAGGAAAGTCCCAGACTGCACTCAGCCGTAGGCCGGAACTTGATTCAGGAATGCACGGATCGGGATCGAAAGCAGAAGAATCAGACAGAATCCTCAGACGCTGACCATAGAAGAAGAGAGCATGTCCCTCACGATCTCCCAGCTTTGTACGGAGTATGATGCATATGGGATGGAATACCCCATTTGGTCAGTTCTGAATCACCTGTCTGACCCGCTCCTCCCCACCACAGGGTCACAGGTGGGACCCCTTTTCTGCTCTTTCGTTTCTGGTGCATAAGAAATTTAGCAGAAGAAAGCATCGACCTTGGTCTCCATAGGAATAGCTATAAGCAAGAGCCTTTCTGCATGCCATTCCTACTGATGTTCCAGCACTAACTATAAACACCAAGCCTTGTCACTGCTAGAAGCAGCTACTGTCTGGAAAAAACACGCAGTTAACTTCAGAGAGTGCAGCTTCTCAGACGAGACTTAACTAAAAAGTAAAGTTACTAAAAGAAAATTCGTTCTGTCATAGCCCAAACCAGGACAATAGTACAAAGAATGATTTCTCTTTCAAAAAACTAACTTTTCTCCTCTGTTCAACCAATTTCTTAACTGTCTTAAAATTCTGTATTAAACTTGTTTAACTAGTCATGTGAATTTCCATGAAAATCATGCTTGAAAACCATGTAAGATCAAATCTGCATTAATTTTCTCTAGAAGATGTTTCTTCTTATTAAATATTATAACAATTCAGTCTCATTCAGTTTGCTTCAGTTAAATCATGTTTAATTTTATCTCATGTCCATTTACCACCATACCTTGATTATTCTTTCCTAATAATTCCTGCTAAAATCTTTGTTGCTATTGATCTTAAGCCAACATGCTTATTGACTCCAAGACATTAACGCTCATCTCTTTTTCTTCATGTTACTGGACAGATAAAAACTCCTTTCTAGAGAGACACTAAGTTCATGTGCCAATTTTTTCAGAGTCATTGGGTGGACAACATCTATCTCCTTTGTGTGATTGTGATGATTTTTTCTTAATTACAATAATTTCCAAACTATCACCTTGACCTCTCATCCATCCTTTCTCTATCTGTTCATCTATTATCATCTTTCCCTCAGTTTCTAATAAATTTATAAATTCAGTTTTTTTTCCTGAATTATCACAGAATCACAGAATGGTAGGGGTTGGAAGGGACCTCTGGGGATCTTCTAGTCCAACCCCCCTGCTAAAGCAGGTTTGCCTAGAGTAGGTTGCACAGTATCTTTAACTCTACCCCAACCCTATTTCTTCTGTCTTTGCTTCCCTTTTATTTATGAAGCTGAAAAAAATTCTGCTATCATATTTTCTTATTAAAATATGTAGACGTACTACACAGGTGGTCTCTCCATGACTGAGAGATATTGGCAGGGAAGAGGGAGAAGTCTATGTTCCTGCTGTGTGCAGCAAGTGTTATGTGAATAAATAAAGCATTTCAGTTTCCATCATAACCAGCCTCTGGCTTCTTTCCCAAACACAAAAAAAGGGAGAACAGATGAATGTTAGGCATTTTAAGGAAAGTATTAATTTCTGAGCCAAATAATTCACCAGCAAATGTGTTTGCAATTCCTTTGATTGAGCAATTATTCTTTTCCTCACGGATAGCAAGAGCTTTTAGCTAAATAGAAATGTAGCTGATAATATGTGTACGATTCATTAGATAATCTTCCATATGCATCTAACTTCCTATTCCTCCAAGCTCTGAGTGAAAAACAGTTTTATATCAGGACTTATGCTCTGTATAAGCTTTTGTAATTTGTAAACACTGTAGGAATGTCCTTTCGTTTGTCTGATGCTGACAGTATATTGATGAAAACTATAACTGTTCTGTGAAGGCTATTGTCATACTAATGATATGATGTCCTCAGAGCATTGATCACACAGCATCTTGGTAAGAAAACAAAACTTGCACCAAGAGGAAGGGAAGGAATCTTACATCGCTGTCGGTTCCTAAAGTAGATTGTCTCTTCACAGGTGTGATATATTATAACAAGATTTCAGGCCTTCCTATTTGTCAGAAAAAAAAATTCAAAACCTCAAAAACTCCAATACAGAGGCATTTGATTTATACAATTATGTTTTCTATAAAATTACCTTTAGACAAATAATGTGACTCAAATACTAACACATATTTGTTTAGAGCAAGACGGGATATACATCATCAGATTGATTTACATTAGATATTAGCAAGATTCAGATTATTATTTAGATTTAGATTAGATATTAGGAAGAAATTCTTCACAATGAGGGCAGTAAAACACTGGAACAGATTGCCCAGAGAAGTTGTGGATGCCCGCTCCCTGGAAGTGTTCAATGCCAGGCTGGATTGGACTTTGAGCAACCTGATCTAGTCGAAGGTGTCCCTGCCCATGGCAGGGGGGTTGGAACCAGACAATCTTTAAGGTCGCTTCCAACCCAAACCATTCCATGATTCTGTTCGTGTGCTAGGGAATTTGAGAGTTGACATGTTCTTCCTCTGCCCCATTCATTTTTGAAGTTATTATTTTCTTTTGTCCCTCTGCTGAGATCAGTGAGTAGTTTCACATCTGAAGGGAATAAAGTACATTTTTCACTGAAATGAAATTCTGTTTTCTCCATCACAATGTTTATAAACCTCAGATAATAAACCACCATTTTCCACAAACAGAGTCAGAAAACAGGGGATATTATTCTTTTCCAGAAAAAAAAAAAAAGCTGTGCAGTCTCATATTAGTAATTTAGTTTGAGCATATTATTGAATTTTAAGCCTTTGGTAAATTGTTCCTAGTTTAAAAAAGAGGTAACTTAGCTTTGCATTTTAACACTTCCAGCCTAGAAAGGGAATTCCTTCCTTTTTTTGCCTGCTAAAGAGCCCAACACAGACCTGTTAATCGGGATGATCAAAGCACTTTACTCCTAGTTAAACACTTGTCAAGAGTAAGCCACAACATTGTACTCTCCATGATTTCTGATCATAGCCTCAATAGGGGACTCCCAGCAGAAGAAGGGATAGTCACTACATCAACAGATAGAAAGCTCTCTCTGGGGACTTGCACCTAAAAAAGCAACCATTGCTGGGAAAGAGCCACCCACCTACTTAGTTAGGCTCTTTCTCTAACACAGAGAGAGGTCTTACCTTACTTTCAAAATATAGGAGAAGGAATCACTCTTTCATCTCCTCCTCCCTGTCTATGTGATACCTGAAAGCACTTGCTAAGCATTATCTGCTTTCTGTGTCCATGCCTGCTGCAGGGCTTCCAACCTACATCTCCCATGTCCTTTGAGAGAGACATAACCACTGCCCACCTGAGAAAGGATGTACACCATCTGCAAGCAGGCCACAGATGAAATGCCACGTAACAGTTGCTGTCTTCAATTTAAGCTTCTAGCCCTTATCTGTCAGGAAAGGAGTAATAATTATTTACTGCTCTTCCAGGGCTGCAGCTTTAACATATAATAAATTCAGGGGCTTTGTCATTTTAGAACCGCAAAAATGTGTTAATTTTCACCTCTGTGTAGCTTCATGGACTTTATGATTAATACAGCGTAAGCGAAGCCAAAATTTGAAACTCCTAAATGTAAATGGTTGAACATTCCCCATGAGACGCTTCAGTGGGATTACTTACGTAGAGATGTAGTGGAGCTGCAATCACACAAGCTCAAGTAAAAATATAAAAGCTGAGCCAAAATAATATTTTGACCAGATACAATTAATTTTATGGTTTTTCTAGTCCTCTTTTACATTTTCCTTCTCATTCTTCTCAGCTTTGATTTTTAAGGTCACTTTTTCCTAAATTGAATAACCTCTACTTGATATTGAAATGTGATTTGACAATAATACAGCAGTGAAACTTTGAAGAAAAATTATGAAGAATCACCTTTTTTACTTTTTACAAATGGTTCATTAAAATTCATCACTGATAAGTGTCAAAGGATTCTAATCCACTGATTCTTTCCTGAAACTTCTTGAATTAAAGAAGAAGGGGTAAAATAGGTTTGTTACAGCTTTTTTGAAACAGAAGATAATTCAGTTATCATCTTGATCATCCCTTGCTACAGAGGCAGCAGTCTTTAATCCTATTTATTAGCTCTAAAAGATATCATCATGGAATTTGTCTGCTAGGACGGGAGATATATTTATATATTTATGTATTTATCCTTTTCAGGATAACTATTCTTCCACATGGGAGCCTGAGAATCCTGAATGCTTCCAAGTCCGATGAAGGACAGTACCTGTGCCAAGGTGTAAATGTATTTGGATCTGCAGAAATCATTGCGTCAGTGTCTGTTAAAGGTATGGAAAAATACTTTGATGATAATGATGATTTATCTTTACTAATATTTCATTACTGCTTACAATCCACAGCCAACCATACAACAGTATTGTACAGGCAGAATAAAAAAGCATTTCCAACAAACTAGGACGGTTAGCCTCCATCTGGTCAAATACCATATTCCTGCATCAGATTGCATAGTCCAGCTGTTATATCATAGATGTATGCCAGAAGAATTAGTATATATATTAAATCACTCAGATTATAAATTCCATAAATATAATAATCTATACAACCTTTCACATATTTCAGCTTTGGGAATTCACTTTCCTCTACCTCTCTCTGCATGGGAACAACATTTAGGATGAAAGTAATAATTGTATTAATATAAAATCTAAGGAAAGACAGTTCTTTAGAACAGTAACAATAATCAAATCGCTGAGTTGCAATTAATTTCTAAACCACAATTTTGTCCTGTTTCAGCTGAATTCTATATGATCATGGCTTTTGTTTTTAGATGTTCAAGCCTTTTGACTTCTTTTTCCAAGCTTCTTCCTATAGTTAGGGTGACCGAAAACGTCCTTTGCTATTTTAAGTGACAAAATTTCATGCAATCATAAGATTCTAGGTGCTGCAGCCTTAAAAAGAAAATTAATAGCTTTTTCTGAGGCTAATAAAATTAATTAATTAATCCATCTCAGAAGTCGTATAGATTGTTGTTTAGGATCCTGCCTTATTACTTCCATGAAACTGGTTGTACCTTCTGTTCATCACTGTCATGTCTCTGTGCATTATGAATGTGTTTCAGGATTTGACACAATGTGTTTGAAGCAAACAGTAAATGTAAGCTCGGAGTAGAATAAGCAGAACTCAATCATATTGTTTTGGCCTTTCAATGTAAATAAACTTCCATCTAAATATTCCTAATCCTTCTATATTTCAAGAACCTACAAGAATAGAGCTGACTCCCAAGAAGATAGAGTTAACAGTTGGAGAAAGCATTGTACTCAGTTGCAAAGCCCTTCATGACAGCACACTAGATGTGACTTTCTATTGGACACTCAATGGGCAGCCAATTGACTTTGAGAAAGAAGGTGGACACTTTGAAAGCATCAAGGCAGTAAGTGACCATGCGTTTCTCTTCTGTGTGCTGTGGAATGATAGAAATTTGCATGCTTTTACATGTCTCCCATTTACCAAATTCTGACCAGATTGAAAGATAACTGGTTTTGCTAACGTTGAAAATAAATGTTAGCTAGAGGAGGTGCAAACTGCAGATCACTAGAATTACCTCAAGTAGTTTTAATCAAGAAGATATTAAATGTAAACTCATACATTCTATTATTAGTGAATCATCTGATGATATTTGTGAGGCAACTGAAAGCAGTTTGAATCAAATCCTCCCTACATTCTTCTGCTGTTTTTAATATAGAAAGGATGCTGCTATAAACATTGATGTCTTTCTCACATATAATATGGCTCTTGGAATGCCCTCACCTCCCAATGCTTTTACTTGCCTAGCATATATTTTAATATCTGAATAGCAAGGAGTATACTTTATTTTCCAGCTCCCCTGCACGAGGTAGGTTCTAGCTGTGCAACCATTATTTAAATCAATAATAATAATATGCAAAAAATATCCATACCAATTTCAAATATTACCTCTTGATTGAAAAACAATTTAATATGATCAACTAGTATGATAAAGTAATTCAAACCAGTCTCATGTAAAATGGTTTGAACTTTTCTTAGCAAAAAGAAATCTCTTAATGTGAACAAGTTTGGAAATAGAATCTACAGTCATTTAACTCAATCTTCCCACTAATGAAATGTAAATCAAATGTCCATGCTGTGTTAACAGAGAAAAATGAAGCTCACAAAGGTCAGGAAATTTTAAAAGTTAATGCATCTAATTTGAGTACAATGTAGCGACATTAAATTTACGTTAAAAATCTTGTCAGCTGCAATCAATTTATTCTTCTACTTGCCTTTGTAGTCATCATACTACAGTCACTTTGTGGTGTGGGGATTTTTTTAAATTTTATTTTACTTGAATAAGCTTTTTAATTGAAAAATATTAGTAAGTATGTCTTAGTGTGAAGGTTCTTAGCATACTTATCTCCATATGAGAAAGTTCTATACTCGAAATTCAGTGTTAAATATATGGGAGGGAAAATCATCATTTTTTTAACTTCAAGGTTAAAATATTCTTTGATTCAAGATGATCACAGTTTAAGTTCAAGTCATTTCCAAAAATTTTAAATCTGAAATGTGCTACAGGTTTTCTTCGGTGCGTTTTAGCATCTTCTGTGCTGAAGAGAGTTTTTAATCACTGGGAAAAGTCCTCAGGTTAGGAAATTTCCAAAGTCATTTTTCCTATCAAAGTAAAGCCAATTTAATGCAGTTTGTTTTATGAGAACAGGATTTTGTAGTTCTTTCAAAAAAATTCTTCATTAATTTCGTTTCTACTAGAGAAAACCATCAAACTTACAGAAGGCTTATTCAAAGTGAGAACCCAGTAGATGATGTACTGGGACTGTTTTCAGACGTTCATGTAGAACTCACTCAAATTTCTGGTCCCTTTTATTGTCCTAACACGATTAAAATTTTGCCAAAATTTACCCAGCTATTTTGAGTTTATGATTTCCTTCTCACTGTGTTGCTATAGAGTCACTGCTACTTTACAAAGTGAAAATAGTATTAATCACTTATATAGGAGTCAATACTCAAAGTGTAAATGACTAAGCAGATTAAAAAAAGAGGTTTTTATTAAGCAAAAATCTAGTATCTTTCTTTTCAAAGGTACGCAAATTTTTTTTCCTAAAACATACTCTTCTACAAACATCACGCTTCAGCTGATCAGAAAATAAAAAGACGGCAACGTGTTTTGCAAAATATTACAAAATTAAATCCTACTTTATCATTGTTAAACCCATGTTGAAATAACGAAATACTATGCAACTCTAAAGAAATAGCAAAATTAAGTGTCAAACCCTGATATTTTTAGACTAGACTAGATTCATTTAGCTTTACAAGATTGCTCACACAAGAGATGGTCAGGCCATGCTTCATTTACTTGCATTCCTAACTCATTTAAATGTGAAGATATTCCTTTTCTGGTTTTCACTCTACAGAGAGAATGAAAGGCTAGGCTTGGATCTGCTGGAAGAGGGCTGAAAATACCAGTTAACGTATTACAGGCACGCTGTAGGGAAGAACGCTCCTTTTCAGAACAGAGATAACAAAACATATCTCCTTAGCACAATCTTTACTGGAATTTTCTGATTGCTCTTGCAAACATAATATAACACATCCCTCTCCTTCTTTGAAAGTAGTACTTAAAATATATGTAGATCTCCATTCACCAAAAGGCGTATCTTGATTCTTGCATTGTCCCAAAACAATCAGCTGAGAGACGCAAAACTCGAAAGTAGTAATTGTGGTAATACAGCTTTTTTTTTTTTTTTGACATAAAAATTCTGTAATTCCCATAACTACTCATTTGTGGAATGTTTTCAGTTGTATCTCAATATCATTTCTGTTAACCACATAATCATGTGAAATTAATCACAAGGATAAAAATGTATTTCTTTACCTTGTTAAAACCTGTTGCATGACCAGGTACTAGGGAAAAGCAAGATAAAATAGAACTGATAGAACTGTTATGTTTCTCCTATCGTGTAGTCTCCTTTAATCTATCCACTTTCTAAGGAGTGATACACAATGTGATGAAGACACAAGTTTAAGAATGCAGAAAAAAGGAACTTGAAAATACAAACTTGAAATGTGATAGAATACCATCTATATCCTTTATTTTGCTTTTCTGAATGAGACTTCTTTTAATTGCGTATATTGATCCTGAACAAAATGCTTTTTAATGCAGTAAATTTAAGAAAAATTATATCCTTTGTGTGCATGAAGTTATAGATTTATACGTCTGTTTTGTTCTGCACACACTGATACTTCATAAAATAAAAAATGTTCAGGTTTGTTTGGGGTTTGTTTATTTGTTTGAAAGCCTAACAAATTGAACATTACTTGAATGGGGTTTGTTAATATCAAAACCATTGTCAACCTCTGTCATCTGGTTGCATTGCTCATACTTTCACTGCGGCAGACCCAGGTGTTAAGTATGATGAACATTCTGATGTTTAATGCAGCATTATAAAAGCTATCACCAAAGAATACAAGAAACATTTATTTGGGCTGTAGATAAATTTCCACTTGCTGAAATTGCATGCTACCTAGTAATTACAATTAAAAGGAAAAGCTTCTCTTAATTAGACATATTACTTTGCTTGGTTTTAAATTACATCTGTAGCTTTGTACCAAAAAAAAATTTGTCATCATTTTTCATACTGAGAACTAATTTTTATACAACTTGAAGGTGGGTTTGCTGTCATTTACTTAGCTGCCAAGGATTAAGTACCTATAGCAATTTAGGTACTTCAGGGACTTGCCTGGCAAGAGGATAAGCGTGGTAAGTATGTCAAGTTGAACAAAGATTTGCATGAAAGGAATATTAAGGAAAAGAAACCGAACTCCTCTGGAGGGACAGCAGCAGACTGCACTTTAGGAAAGGAAAACATCTCAAGTGTTGCGTATGCATAAGTCCACAGTACACTTGGTAGGAGAACAATAAGGCAAAGGGTCACATATACCCAGAATCCTTCAGCATTACAAGAGACTTTCTTTGTCTATCAAAAGACTAGATAACATTTTAGGGTCTGTGAGGTGTAACCTGCATAATTAATAGAAAGGATTTTGCACGGAAGTCTGAATTGTCAAAACTTCCTTCTAGCAACACCACCAAGCACTGGAGTATAGAAGATCTAGACCTTCATGCTTTTATTAGGGTAACTTTGATTTGTCTTTTGTGCCAAATCCAGAAGTCCTGTTCAAAATTCTATTCAGAATTTTCTTTTCTAAGATCTCCACTCACCTTATTTTTGTCCTGGAGGTATCCCTTTTCTAGCTAAAAACATCTAATTTTGCAAGTATATTTTCATCCAGCTACCAACAGTTGGAAGTCAATACTGGTTTTGTGGCAGCCCAGCAAAATGATTTATTATGGCTATCCACAGACTGGTGAGCAGAAGCGTTGCTCTTAGTGTCCCTCACCTTGACCTGGATGAGTATCTTTCAGACTCAGGAAAGTGATTTAGTCTCAATATCTTCTTGGTCTTTGATCTTAACTGAAATTGCCACCATGGGAAGCAATAAGCACAATTTGTCATTTTATATTTTACAGTGGTCATTTGTTCACATGGAAGTGAATTGAAATCTGTTTCACTTAGAAAAGGCCAGTATCTACAGACCAGACAATACATTAACTACTGTCCAGCACTGGAGACTTCCATCTGATAACCTAGAACCTTTGAGAGAGCATAATTTTGCATCTTTCCTTACGTTTTCCAGCCTCTCCTTAGTTTATTGTAGTATTTTAATCATATTTTACAAGTTAAGATTAAAATTTCCTGAGCATTTTCTAAATAGGCAGCACTAAGTTCTACGCTGCATGGAATCAATTAAAACAGCAGGCCGTTAATAATAATGTCTTTCCTCTTTATTGGACATAAAACCAAACAAGGCTAATTAAATAGGGGTTTTATTTAACACCCTCCTTTCTCCCCACACTGAGGAAAACAGCAAGAGTTGTCAAAAGTCTTGTAAAAGATACGTGCTCTGTGCAAAAAGAATTTCTGTTCCGGGTAATGCTGCTGTATCAACCTCATTGCTATCAAATTGTTTCACTGCTTGTCGCAATACCTACCAGCAGATGGAAGAGGCTGAATACAGCCATTACTGTCAACTCAAATCTCCAGATATTTCAGCCCTATGCTCATTACCAGGTTTTGCCCATTTGTCACACTACAGCAGATAACTACTTGAGTGATCAGAAGCAGTTTCAAAATCTATCTTGTCTTCTGGTAACACAAATTTCTTGTAAATTAGGGAGGGTACAAAATGGAATAAGGATTTCTGATCAAAGAATTTCAAATGTGTGTTTTATGACTGGTAACTACAAACCAAAATCTGAACACAATGAAAACCACAGTCTAAAAAAACCCCAAACCACACACTTTGCCATGTGTTGCTTCCAGGATATAAATAGTCCCATTGAACTGATTGAATTTATAGACATATCTGTATGCTGCATTAGAACAGGACACTCTGAACATTTCCTAGAATCAAACAAGCATGTAAACTGGTGTGTCCAAGTGCTTGTGGCTTTGGCTATGAATAAAGAGTAAGGGAGAAAAATGGTAAGTAACAACTCCTCTATTTAGTTTTACTTTGGAGAAGGGAGATAACTGAGCATTTTGGAAAATCTGAGTCTCTCAATATTCCTTAATACTAATTACTGTAAATAATGTTTCTAATAGAAAAGTCATGAAATACAGTCAGATAATTATTGCACTCATTTATTCTATTAAGGTACATTGCACCTTCCCTTGTTTACAAGAAACATTCTAAAGAGAAAAATCTCGGTGTAAATAATAAAAGATATTTCACGATAGTCCATTCTTTCCCCTGTTTACTTGCAGCTGATGTATCATTTAGTTGCTTGGCACAGTGTTAATCTGGGTTATAACAGCACAACCGTTTGCTTGAACACCTGATCAATATAAGTCTTCCTAATGTTAAGGTCTTCCATTTGCAGGTCTGCTGTCTATTTTTCACTTGCAGCTCTGCAACCTTTCTCCTGAGCTGTTGTGGCAGTATTTTCCAGAGCCTTCCTGTCAGTATTTGTCCCTTGCAGTTCTTATACTGCTGATCTCCTGATTTGGTTCTTGTGGCCCTACACCTGCAAACCCCAACCGTGTTGTTATGGTGGGGTCTTATGGGAAGAAGCTCCCACTGGCCTGAAACTCACCCCTCCCTCTCTTCCCCATTTCTTTGTCTCTTCTTTTGTAAACCAAACCACAGAGTGCAGAGAAGTAGATAACAGTCATGTAAATACTTAAATATTATCCAACAATATATGTGCTCAAAAGCTTAATAATAAATCACTGTGCAACAACTGCTCTTAATTAACATATTCCAATCAACATTATTGTATAGGAAATTTGTGTAGGTGCCAAAGAAAATCATAGAATCATAGAATCATAGAATGGTAGGGGTTGGAAGGGACCTCTAGAGATCATCTAGTCCAACCCCCCTGCTAAAGCAGGTTAGCCTAGAGCAGGTTGCACAGGAATGCATCCAGGCGGGTTTTGAATATCTCCAGAGAAGGAGACTCCACAACCTCNTTATCCTCATCATCATCTTCCTTGTTGCCGCCTATGGCACTGGAGAAAGCCTCTAGAGGAGAATACGCTTTCTGGCTGGCCACCAGGAAGAGCATTCCATTTTGCTTTTCTCTCTCTCTCTTCTCATTGCTTTTTTTTATTTCTCACCTAGGCAGCTTTCCTTGCTGGAGTTGATGTGTGCCATCAACTATGGACCCTGTTAATAAATCTCTGTTCACATATGGCTGTCACGACATGCTCTGTGCAGCACGTTAATGAAACCCCTGTCACAAGTCTGCTCTTCATGCTTCCTGTTTTGATGTCTTCTCAAAATGGCACACTTCTCCCAGATGGGTTTTGCTTTCATTTCTGTCATCTTCGTTCATCACTATCACCACTTTTCCATTCAAATCATATGTGTAGCTCCATGCTCTTTTCCCCTCTTTCTGCATCTTTAAACAGGAGCACAGGTACCCTGTATTATCTGGTCTTTTCTCCTTTTTTTCTGCTGGTAATAACAACTCAGGTATAGAACATGAATTTAGCAATATGAATGTAGTGGATTTCTCTGTCCTGAAGCTTGCCATTTCATATACCATCTTTTTTCTCATTCCTTCCCATTTTCAATACTTTTTCTATGTTTTCTTTAATCCCTAGATTTCACAAAACTACCCCAAAACACAACATACTACCTGGCATCTGATACTCATTTAACTTCATCTCTTCCTCAGCCTTCTCTCGATAAAATGAATCAAACTCACTTGCAGCAATTGAAGACACATTTTAAAGTCCTCACTGTCCACTCCCAACATCCAAACACTCTCTGGCATCTGCTACCAACCACCCAAAACAACTGTTCTCATTATTCTTGCTTTCTCTATGTAAATTGCTCACAAATACTGCCACTAGAAGGCTCCACAACTCCCCTGGATAGTTCTTATGGATCCACAAACCTCAAGACCTTGGAAACCATCCTTTTACTTTCTATATATGAGGAAAATGCAACTAGCATATCATTAGATATCCTTCACTAAACCTGTATCATCCTGGATACTACTATACTACCATTATTATACTACCACATACCATTAATCACAACAAAACCAATGGAAATAATTTCATTGCCTTTGTTCCAAATGTGCCTATATAATTAAAAGGCAGAACTCAGAATCTAATTTTCCTTTATCACTACATCAACAAAGAAATCTGCTGCTATTTAACAGATTAAATATTTGCAATTTGTAAAGATTATAAGTAGTACGCAGGCAAGAGGTTGATGTGTTCAAACCTGAGAATTTGCATTAAATGGCACTTAAATTGTCCTAAATATATTAGGAACAGAAGCTGGCTTGAAGCCAGCAATCCATCATAATGCAGATATAAATTGTCAGCATAATTTAAAAGAACTTTATTGTAGTGCTATTTTTCACTTACTGTTGATGGTACAACGCTAGAATTGCCGCGAGGTTATTCTGTAAGATTGTTAGTTTCCTTCAGATAAATTCACCAAAAATAAACACCATTGCTAATTAAATACATCAAACAATCAAGATTCAAGTGTGAAATAATTTTTCAGTTTAACTGACTGAATTTCATTAATAAAGGCTATTTTGCTAAATCAAATAATACATGAGTCAGGAATTCACCTAAAGTGTTATCTGTAAAAATACTCATATATTCTAAATAATCATTTAAGCTTAATGAGATAGCATTAATAACCCAGGTCATTCTTGTTTAGGATCAAATCTCAGTCCTATTTAATTATAAACCATTGTTTTACTGTTCTCAGTTTATACAGAATATAACGTTATTTAATGTTTAGGTACTTTTCAAGATTTTTGTACCTCCCAAGTATTCTCTTCTGTATAGAAACCCCTTTGTAGGAAAACTTCTTTACCTCTTACTGTCAAGAGATTTAGATGACAGCCAGCAAGATTTGGTAAACCCTTGTAGTCATAGTAAAGAAATAACTCAAACACCCCTTAGGCTTTCATCATAAAAGTTTTCTTGCAATAGCAGTCAGTGTTTGCCCACTCTTTTTTCCCATTGATTTAAGCATTTGTTGAATCATGACCATTTATAATAGTCTCACTGCCCTTTTAAGACATATTCTTCCCAAGCAGAGAGAAAATTTTCACTGCATGTTTCCCGCGTTCCATTCCCAACCTGAATCCTCTGTACAATAATAGGCAGCCTTTCTAGACCCCAGGCCTTTGCAGTGCAGAAGCTGAGAGATGCGAGTCGCCACATGGTATCTATTGACTACACAGTATTTTGAACTTCCTTACCTTTTTGTCCCTCTTTCCAAGATAAATCAGAGCTACATTAACAGAACTGCAGTCGGAGTGTGGAAGGGAAGTATGACGATCAATGCAAAAAATGAGCAGCATTAGAAATAGATTAAATGAAAGCTAGGATTGATATAATGACAAGAGAATGATTTAAGGTTCCTAGATTTCATACATATTTTCCACACATGATTCTGTAGTTTGCATATATGTGATAAACTGTAATAAGCAAACCAATATTTAATTCTTCCATGGAAGAGGTAGGCAGAAGTAAAGAAGAGACTTACTAGGTGTCAAAAAAGTACTCTACAGTGTAACTGTGAGCTCCATTTCAAATGCAGGCAGATTATAGATTGTTCTTGTGTAAAGCCTTCAAAAGAAAAGGTTGGATACCCAATGAACTACTTTGGCTTAGAGATAAAAACTCAGCAAATGAATGGACAGATTAACAAGGATGTTTCCTAGCAACTGCTTCAAGATAATGAACTCGTTCTCACAGGAAGAATAAGTGTAATTCTCTTCACTTGAAGAACCGTATGTAAAAGTTACTTTACTGCAAAGCAGCTCACAACCTCTTAGGATTTATGAAATGGATAGGAAAAAATCCACATACATCTTTCTCTCTGTGGAGCTGAGGGATGGATGAAGAAGTATTAATTCACAAACAGTAAGTTTTCTGCAAGTTGGCTTTTTTTTTTCCCCTCTGCAAATCACCAGCATTAGGGCAATGGGTGCGACAGACAAATCCAAGAAGGTAATTCTCATTGAGCAAAGTATGCATATTACAAGCTCCTTGGAGCCTTTTTGAGACTGGGGAAGTATCTCCACATCAAAAGCAAATGCTATGCTAGGTGGCACTGATACTTGTGAAAAATTACTT
This sequence comes from Steatornis caripensis, assembly GCA_013398225.1. Taxonomy (NCBI): domain Eukaryota; kingdom Metazoa; phylum Chordata; class Aves; order Caprimulgiformes; family Steatornithidae; genus Steatornis; species Steatornis caripensis. The sequence goes on from VZSC01008265.1 coordinate 33,139, forward strand.
CAAGCAGTATCTTGAGGTAAAGCTGGTTAGATACATTGCAGACAACTATGACCTCAGATAACATGCCACGCTGGAGCAAGTAGAACAATAGATTGACACAGCACTCAGAACCGGAGCTGCCTAGAGCCTGATGAACGGGATACTCAGGAGCGTAATATGAATTATACAGTAATTTGTTGTCTTAGAGAGAACCATTAGTCATGACAGATAGCATTGATAGCTGCATTATTATTTATTCTTTGCTTAATGAAGAGGAGGAGTGTGCTCAGTGTTGTGGTAGGTCCATAGCTGTTGCTGGCCTTGAAGGTTACCTTTAGCCTTCCTTAAAATCTTCAAAAGTTGGCTTCTAATAGCTTCTAAGCCTATCTGTTTTGCTTTGTTGTTTGGGGTTCTTTTGTTCAAGTCTTAGCTTCAGTAAAGTACAAGACATATTCCACACAGTAGAAGTTTGCACTGAACAAACACAAACAAACACAGTTACACAGGTGTGCAGATGAAATACATATGTTTTTCCTGATAAGAATATTAGGATTCACACAGCCATGAACCCTGTAGAAGGTAGAGCGGCAGTCAAGATTTTTAACAGATCCTGAGCAGTAAAACCAGACATTTGCTATCCATTATAAATTTTCTCCCATTTAACAACAAAATACACATTAAATGTAAATTACCATCAAGAGAGAACAAATGTGGACTGCTTCTGGTCTTATCCTTCTAATAGCTGAGGCTTTGTACCAGAATCACTAATCATCATAAACAATCCATGTTTCATTGGCTAACAAATGCTGGTGTGCTAGACAACTTAAAAAATCTGTATCCTGAAGTTGACTCCTGGTAGGAGTGTGTGCTCTTCTTTTGCATTTAGAGTTGCAGAATACTGAGATATTCTTTTCCGCTGTTCTGATGTCTGATATGCCAGAGGAAGATTACTGGAATTGCGTTATGGCCTGACTGGTCTGAGTGTTTTCCCTCCAGCAATGTCATTAATGAGGGCACTTCAGAAGGCAGAATAATACCATTGTATTCACACCCCTAGACCTACAGGGTTATTAAGCTATAGATCATGTCCACGTTCACTTTGGTCTCAGTGGCAACCTTGATGTTCCATCTCTCTTTTCCTTCTTTGCATGTGAATATGCTTCAGTAAAGGTTTTGCCTTGGTGCTATATGGAATATTAAGACAAGTTCAGTTCCAAAAATGCAAATTAAGAGAAGATTGGCTGAAGAAGGTGTGCCAAGATATGCTGAAAAGGAATTCTTCTGTCTAGAAAGAAAAAACTAAATTATAGAAGACTGGATCTTGGAACCAATTCTATTTCATATTGTCTTTAATGACCTTGGCATAATAGATCGATGTATGCAAATGACAATTGTATGGTACAAAATTGGATGTATGACCAATACAGTGATGAAAATAACACATGGGAACAGACAAGAAATGTAATGCCTTAAGGCACAAGATCATGCACATGTGGACAACTAGTTATAAAGTGGGAGCTCAAACTTGCAAATGATTGAGAAGCATAAAGATCTGAGTGCAACTACCTGAGCAGAGAATANAGTATGCAAATGACAATTGTATGGTACAAAACTGGACGTATGACCAATACAGTGATGAAAATAACACATGGGAACAGACAAGAAATGTAATGCCTTAAGGCACAAGATCATGCACATGTGGACAACTAGTTATAAAGTGGAAGCTCAAACTTGCAAATGATTGAGAAGCATAAAGATCTGAGTGCAACTACCTGAGCAGAGAATAAGTATGTGCCAAAAAAACCCAGGTGAATATGAATCTAGGTGAAGTCAGTGACATATTTCCAGAGCAGTTAGAGAAGTATCAACATGTACCATCCTAGTAAGACTTTATTTTGAATGCAGGATACAATTCTACTCATTCAGGATCAAAATAGCTCAAATTAGAACCGTTGCAAAGGAATATTATGACACAGGGAACATGACATTCAAGGAAAGACTGTCAATCATTGTTTGGTTAGCAAAGTAAATAAAATCTGAGAAGGGAAATGCCTGTACTCAATAAATGTTTCCTAAAGTGAAACATTGAGTAGGTGCATATAGACACTTGTATACAATATACAGTAACATATATTATATTAGCTATATAGTAATC
>VZSC01008265.1:35557-53931 GCA_013398225.1 Steatornis caripensis
TATTATACATTATAGAACTGTAATAACTGTGTATTATACATTACATAATTATATTCACAATAATAGTCCTACGTAATCTATAACATAATGTTACAGAAATTACATTAATGCTGCAAAAAGTGAAGATGTTACGTTCCCATACAGTACCAAGCAGCAATGAGAAAGAAATTGAGAGATATTTGCAGGGTATTTTGTTTATCCTCAGTTAATACACTAAAATTGTTTCCATTTGATTATTAAGAGAAAAAAATGCTTTGAAAGGAACAAAATTACTTTTTGTAATTAGTTAAAAAGATTGTTGCTTACATTAAATCAAGAAGTTGCAAGCATTCTCAGGACACAGAATTGAGAAAGTAAAGTAAACTGCATTTCCTACCCCACGTGGTCAGGGCAACTTGTTAGCACTTACCTGTTCTTTCCCTGAGTGGCGACTACATTAAATCAACAATATCTATGGACTTGGACAATATCTGATGGAGCAACATTTATTGACTCCATTAAGTTTGGATATAACAATGTTTTTGTACATGCAAAATCTAATATTTTGCTTGAATTTATGAAATAATACAGAGATTCTTAGCAAAAGCCTTTTATCCTCCAAAAGGCTGTTCTACTTTCCAATTTTCTTTTTTCTGCTCATAATTTTGGGACATTGTAATTACTGTTGGTTAGAATACTAAAAAATAAAAATTTGAACTAGCTCTCTGTGTACACTCATTCAGGGATTACATGTTTCAGGTTTCAACAGGAAAAATGAGAACTGGTTCATATTTCCTCAGTTATATTCAATATTAATTTCCTCTATGTTACTAAAAATCAGTCAACATTATCTTTCAAGCTATCTTAATTTCATTACAGCAGTGAGATCTACTCCAAATGTCACTGCATTGTAAGGAAGAGAAAGAGGAAGAAAGAAACTTTCATTTCTAAGAGGACTTTTTTAACACCAGGGATTGCATCCAAAATATTTCTGTTCATCTCCTTAATGAATTTCTTTGTGCTGGCTTGGAATAATCTTCTTTGAGCATGCAAATATGCACAGTGTGCTTTAAGCAAAGTCAAAGCTATTAAAAACTGAAATCCTCTTCTTTAATCCCTATTAATAATTATATAAATGCAGTGTTCTGATAATCCTCCGAAGAGGGTATTAGGGCACATTACTGTTGTAAGAGGAAAGCTGCAATCGTGAGTTTTTCACACTGTACAAAACACCCTCATGTACTACCTTGAACATAGATTTTTTGAATTTTAAACTGGCACTTCATTGCTATTTCAGCAAGCGTCCTCTGCAGATTTAATGATCAGGAACATCCTCCTGATGCACGCTGGGAGATATGGCTGCAGGGTTCAGACGGCAGCGGACACCGTGTCAGATGAGACGGAGCTGCTTGTTAGGGGTGAGTATGATCGCAGCGCCACCTGAAAACACAATCACCAGAAACTGTTGTACCAGGGAATCTAAATATGTGGGCTTCAGGGACACCTGTGATATGCATTATTCTTCAGATTTTATACTATTGAAAACATTTGTGATTAGCTTACTGTCACTGAAAGCAGTTTCACCATAAACTGACCTACAGACATGTAGACATGGCAATGAGAAACAAAAGACAGTTAATGGACATACAGTCTTAGGAGAAGTGATAGCACAAAAGGTATACCAAATTAGCTAAAATGTAGACAATTAGCATTCACGGGCCTGTCCAGGGAAGGTATGACGAGTTCTGTGCTTTTTTATGCGATGCCTTACATTGCATCTTACGGTCAAACTGTTCTTTCAGGTTTTGTGGATTAGGAATATTCACTCACTTCCTAAAATGAGGGACCATGCAGCATTTTGTAAAATGAGAGATATGCACAATGAAGAAAAAGCTGCCTGATATGACTTTTTTTTTTCACACATGGAATTGTCACCACCAAATTTTGCCTGCATCTTTAGACCCAGTCCTGTCACCTGTTGCGTTGTTTCACGTGTCATTTAACGTTCCTGACTATGCACCAGAACAGAGAGTCATTGTCCTGCAGGATCTCAGATCATACCTAGGACACGAGCTAGCTTACAGTAAAGCCATATGTGCATTCTGTTAAGCATAGTATTTCTACATTCTGCATTACTTGTGTGTGTGTGTGTGCATGCACATGTGTGTTCAGTGCCTGATGGGGCACAAGGATTTACAATCCACTTACTGGTATTATGACTGGTAGGTCCTGCAATGTCAAGATAGATGGATCCCTGCTAGGTAGCACAGCTGGGTATCCTTACCGTGGACTGTACATTTTTTGAAAGAATAAATCAAGGTAGGCATTTTATTAACATTTGAAAAACTCCAGATAAAAAAAAAAATCAAAACTATTTAGAGATTATATTCTTTAAAAAATACTTATTCTGTCACATTCCACCACATCTTTAGATTTGATATCTTAATATCCATCACTTTTAGGACAAAATGTACTTTAAATGATAAAGAATATTTCTGGCTGACTGCAGGGCTCTTCCCATTTTAATGAAAGTAGTTTTTAAATATTTCCATAAAGTCACTTTGAGGACCATCAGATTTCTATGAGCTATGACACCGTTGGGATGGTGGTATTCAGTTGCCTCAACACAGACATGTAATGCCATTTTAGCTGCCTTATGAAATCTGATTCATCTTTATGGGTTACGCAAGACCTTATATGTTACCTTTATCTCTCTCACACAGGAGCTGGAGGCTTTATGAGTAGGCAAGGCAATCCCAACTTTAATGCCATTGAACTTATTAGTGACAAAAATCTCTTATCTTGCTGTTATCTAGGACACTGCAGACTGGCTACAAAATTATTTTTTACGAATAATGGTTATATACATGAATTTATTGAATTTGATGTAGAAAATGCTTCTCTAAGAAAGAGGTTTGAGATGAAAAAAAAAAGGACATTGTAAGCAGTATCAGACTGTATGTGTGTAGGTGTCTCATTACCATGCCACCTTGCTGATGAAATGAAAACTGTAACTGCTTTATAATGGAATTTAAATTCAAATATATTTTGCTTACAATGTTCACCTTTTCTTGTTCCTATAATTGTACAATTACAGGATACAGTAAGATATTTTTGCATCACTTTCACAAAATGTTTTTTACTATGTGACTGCTTTTGTCCTGATGTAAAATTCAGTTTTCATTAAATGACAGGATATGATTGATTTGTTGAAATAGGTAATTTCCTGAAGATATCTGTAAAACTTATGCAAATTACGGCAGTAAGATCCTGCATTGTCAGTATTGCTTTCAGCAAAAAACGGGTTTGTTTTGTATTGCAGAAAATGTTTAAAGCATATTCAGTGCAAAGTTGCTAATGATTACCCTTTATAGACTTCAGCATTTCAAAAATCCGAAGTGTTTAGGAAAATCTAATCTGTCTCTCCTTACACTGTTACAGGCATTTCATTTTCATTTCAGTATCTCTAATTCTTTTTTCTCCTTCTATCTCAGTTTATAGAGTGCACTCAGTGGTCTGCAATTTGACATGGGTGATCCCAAATTACGCAATCTTTCAAACTTCTTTAGGTTTAACTTTTGGAGATACTGGACATTGCTTAGGAGACGAGACAGGCAGCAACAGATGTTTCAGTAAATATTTCAGTAAACTCTGAAGAATTCTACCTGACAGAGGAAGCCATCATCTATGAAGAAAACCCATTGCAACTATGCAGTAAAGTCTGAAATCCAAAGCTATATTATTGTTTATTTCCAGTACAGTTTCTAGGTAAAATAATTTCATTTTATGTATTTTACAAAACATCATTATGTTTTAAATGTTACATCCCATGGCCAGACTGATAGAGCAGAAGCTGTGTTATGAACTCTGAGAAGTACTGATATAAACAAAGTTGCAGCACATCCTTGTTCTGACCTTACTCTCTCTCCTTTTGCCTCTGCAGAAAATGCCAGTCTTGGATGCTGATAATATCATAACAGCATATAACAGTATTTCAATCATTAGTTACATTGTAAGGTTCAGCTGGTATTTTTGATAAATCGTTGTAATTTTGTACTCAAAAAATTGTTCTGCTTACACCACTTCTACAGGAAATACATTGGAAATACAGAATAAATTAAATTAAAATCATATAATTTTCCACCCTTTAGATACTCATGAGTATCAGAATTATTGTTATTAGCAAACTGACTAAATTTGTACTGAATTATTTATTCAACTGGTGCATTATTTGTAAGTCAAAGGACAGTTTTCTAGAACTTTATTAGAAGTCACTTGGAAGACAATTATACCTTGCTGCAACCTCTTCAGATGAAGAGACAAAAACTCTGCAGACTCGTATTGCTCATAACTAACATGCTGATCTTCAACAGACACTCACCACTGCATTTTCAAGCAATTGCAATGTCTCAGTGTCATATATTCTGCAGAAAGTATGGAGTAACCTTAAGCCATATTTATCTTTTTTGAAACCATTCTTGCTAGCTGCTGTATTGGAAGATCCCTTGAATATATGCCAGGAAGATAACTGTGTCATGAATTTTGCCCTTGTTCTTCTTTCCTCTACTTTATGCAGTAGAAGTCAAATTTCAAAAATGTCACCAGTGAAAGACCATCTGAAGAACAGAGAATGAATAGTGCCAAGTGAATCTCAATTCTTTTGAGTCTAATTACTTACAAGAAGCTAATTAATGGTGTAAGAAGATTTCTAAATTTACTACATATGTACGTATATGTGTGTGAACAACAAAAGAAATTAAGATAGCAGCAAGTTTCTATTCTGCAACTTTATACAATGGGTTACAGATTTTTTAAAAACCATTTTCAAATTCACTACCTCACAGTTCTTGATTTTAGGTAAATTGCAGTGAAATAAATCTCTAATGCTATTTCCATAATGATTTTTATCTAGTGAATCTCTTTCAGGAACATTTCAAAATTAAATATGAAAAGATATTCTAGATCACGTTTGGACAAAACTAAGATTCAAGTTCCATCAGCACCTACTACTCAAAACAATAAATAAATACTTTCCTAAGTGCCTTGAAAATGTAATTAACTTATGTATACTAAAGCAAGAAACAACTTTTTAGTTGTCCCTATTAATTTCCTAGCTCCTTAAATGCTCTTTTTCTATCCCAATTTATTTATTTTTCCCATTCTGTTTCATTTTTCTAATGCTACCGATAACATTTATTTCATTAGGCAGAGATGTTCTGCTGGCTGCTGGACTTGTCAGGCAGTACATTAGCTTTCCAGCTTAAGAGTCTTGCATTTTAATCTTGGAATGGGTTATGAATGAGAACCATTTCAGTAGTCTCATGCTAGTCAACAGTGACCTTCAGAGTACTGCTGTCCTCACATACCTGACATCATCTGATTATATTCACGTAGGCTACTACCTAACTTGCAAAAGTATTTCCTTTTCAAAATATGGTTCTACAAAATCCTCTGCAACTCATCATCACAAGTCATTATTATTAGGTACCTAAAGTCATAAGTCATGATCTTTTATTAATCCATCTGAGATACATCATCACCTCTAGATAGACACTTTGACTCTGTGAAAGTCCCTAGAGAGGTCCTTTGCTCTCTGAATATGGAGAGGATTCAGCACAAAGTCCGGGATTTATTTAAGGCAGAGGAGGTGATGCCAACCACTTACAGCTTAAGCTCAGTAACTGCAATGCTCATCTACGAGACAGGATATCTCTTTTTAGCTGTCTCAGACCCAGCCTTAAAATCACACTTGCCTCTCAAGAGCATAATATACCTGCAGGCAGTAGATTAGATGTGTTTGTCCCCCCTTCTGAGACAGAGTAGCCAGGAGCACAGAAGTCAGAGGACAAACGAATGAGAGCCTGTCTATATAGGGCACAATTTAGAATATCTCCAGCAACCCAAACATTTGCTTCTTTCATTGAGTTGACTGCTGCCCAAAAAATGAACATAGTCCTCAGGGGAACCATTGTCAACAGTTTAAGTCAATACACTGAAGTATATATTGGGAAGGGGAAAACCTAAATGACAGGCATGCTGCCTTTGCACCAGATTTGCCCTCCCGCAGGGCAATGAGGCAGACAATGGTCAAGCCTTAAATACTATGGCAAGATTTTCTGGAAGACAGTCATCAGAGCCTGTAGCAGCAGCAGAAGTCATACAGGGCAGACTGATACACCTCAAGGACATCCAGAAGAGAAAACAGCTTTTCACATAGGGTGGTAACTATTCTGGCACCAGGCCCACACAAATGTGCTACTTCAGAGGAATCCCGTAACAGAAATTATGTGTGTGTCGTGGTTAAAGAAATAGCTTTAGTGGAGTGAATTAATACAACAAAAATCACAGCTATGGACTTACATTCCTGACACCCAAGTCATTGTCCGATGTCACTTTATTTATGCCTTCTATTGTTTGCTCACCTAGGGAAAATTTGTGCAGAACAGCTGTTTGCCATGCAAACAAGGATGTTTACAGGAGAATACAGATATTTGCTACACAGTTAACAAACGTCTTCTTCAGCAAATGAGGTCATCAGCCATTTAAGAAGCAAAAGTGATTTATTATTTTTATGAATGTCAATCCCGTTCTTGACATCAGTCCAAGAATAGTTTTCCCATGTCACATGCTTTTTCTGCCTACCAGCCTTTATTTATTCACCCAGATCTTCAACTTTCAGTGAATATTAAGTAGCAGAGAAACAGAATAGCAGCACATTTCAGCTTGGCTTGTTTTCCATCTATCATTGGCACACCAGTAGTCGAGATGTCTCTACACTGATTCTTCACAAAGAAGTGATTACCAAAGCAGAAGGCTCTAATACAGAATAAATATGCATGCCGTGATTTCATACTAATGTTATGATCACAAACATAGTTACCAAACACCCAAGCACCAGCCAGGAGACTTGCGTCTTACAGATGTCTCAGGTGATCTTGGAGACAGCAATGTGTCAGGTTTATTCAAGACAATGCCTGCTTGTTAAGTTAATTTGTTTTTTACAGCCTGTCTTCCAAAAATAACTTATTATAATCTTATTTCCCCATTATGCTGTAGAAATTTGAAGCAATCTATACATTCCTATTTTCATTAAAAAGGATATCTTCATGATCCTGTGCTTCTACCGTATCTCACTGTAGAGATATCTAAAACACCAAATACTTCTGTCATAAAAAAGGTTGACACCATGAAGTGGCTAACCTTTATTACCTTACAATGATCCCATCAACTACATTAAAAAATATCAACAGTGTTTTTCAATTTGTGTTTATTTAATTCATCAGTACAAAATCTGTTACTCATAGATGGGGAGGTTTTGAACATCAGCAGAGCTCATAGATAAGAGCAGAAGGCTACTTCTTATATTCACTTTTGGCAAAAATTATTCCTTTGCTGTTGAAACACGCAGTTTCTAACCAACTTATTTGAAGCGTTGCTTTGCCATAGGCTGCAAAATGGAGAAGCTTGAGTAAAAAATCTCCTTCCAAAACCAGTTATTGTATAATTCTTGCTCTTTCTTCTGCAAGTTTGGAGGGTTGGCTTTGAGAAGTACAGTTTAGCAAAGAAAAGTAGTGGGAGTTAGGAAAGTCACACAGGAATTTAACATGCTTTCACAAAGACCACTGTGAAGGTCCCTATAGTCTGTTAAGGGTAGAGATCCCTTTCACCTGCACTGAGGTGAGTAGTACTCCTGGTGCAGCAGCAGTTTCCGAGAACACCAGGGAGTTTCTTGCAGGTTAGAGGATCACTGCAAAATTTACCATGATACTATTACGTCATGTGGTTAGGGACAGTGCTTCAAACATTTAGAATTGAGTGAGTGATTTTTCTTGTGTCAACTTCTGTATTGTTAACAATGACAGCAACACCACAAACAACAATGTAGGCTATTTTTCACGGTCATCCCTTTCTTGAATCACATTTCTTTTTAGGATCATTATGACTGAGTTAGGAATACAAGGTTGTGAAGTTAAAGGACTTCTTTACATCTATTAAAGTTTCAGTGCCTAATTAGCAATACCAAGTCTCCAATATTTTAATATTTATTTTACAAATGAAAGCTTTTTATCATAATAAATTACTGAGTTCAGTAACTTTAAGTTGTCGAATAAAATCCATCTTTAAGTCCGATTTGTAAATCAGTCTTGCAAAGCTGGTTTACAGTACGTTATACCCAAGAGACTAAGTAGCATTGATTGCAAACTACTCAGACAAATTCTGGATGCTGCATTACACACTGCCTTACAACAGCATAGCAAGGTGTCAACTCATCCCCAAATTACCAAAACTTTCTTTCAGATTGTTCCACTTACTTGTTCTAGATACACTGCAGCCTGAGGGTACTAGTCCCAAAATGTCTTATTCAATGTTTGACTTTGCAATGCAAACAGTGTAATCTGTAACCTGTAGCAAAGGTTGTCACTACAAGGTAACTAAGTCAGGGAGAGCGCAGCAAAGAAAAAGGCTATTAGCTCTTTGCAAGGGAACTACAGTAATGCAGTAGCCAGGCAAGTGTGCTCAATTTTTTAATTTGAGGTGCTAACTAACAAAAAGGGCCATGTTCCGTAACAAAAAGAGGTCAAATAAATAAAATGTAGATAAATTATTTCTGCATGTTCCCTTGTATTCGTCAATAATCACATAAAAGATTGTTTCGGCACATCTAGTAATATTAATATTTAATATATTTATATAAAATATTTTATATATTATGCATGTTATAAAATGTTTCAGGAGAAACTCAAAGATAAATAATTTGTTGGTCTCAGTTCTGTTACAAATAGACCTGTGCTCTCTAAGCATTAATACTGTATTTCCAGTAATATCTCACTGGTCTATACTTAAGGGTTTTAGTAGATTTAGGTGCCAGATATTTTCTGGGTATTTTAATAGTAGTTTGTTCACTGCTATTTGCTTTTATTATACTTCTATCTCTTACTGCTCAAAAAGTGTTTTCTATTGTTATGGATGTCAATAGAGTTTGTGCTTTTCTACAGGAAGAAAAAAATAATATCCAGCCTTCTTAATTCTCTGCATCAATGCTGTACACTCTTGGAAACTTATTAGCATATACAAAACTAATTAAAATTCTTTGAGCTATAATAATTTAGTGCAACATTTATGGCAGGAAGATTCCTTAAAAATAAGCAGGTTATCGGCTTTCTTCTACAATGAAAAACATGTATTGTAAGACTGTGCACTGAAACATAATCAAATGCACTGTGCATGCCTACTGTAAGCAAAATGAGCGTTAAGATCAAACAGCTACCTGAAAGCTGTAAGATCTTGAAATGGAGCAGAGAGCAATCCTGTAGTGTGAAGGGATGAAAGCCTTTCTGACTGCAAACTGTGGTTTAAGAGTACACATTTTGTGGTCTAAAAATAAAAAAGAGGTTGAAGCTATTCATCTTGTAGACAGGCAAAACTACCAATCTAAGCAAGAAATCCACTCTCATGATGTATTTTTGGAGAAGTAATGTTTCCTCTGAACGCCACTCACCTGAAGCAAATATAACGCAGGAACTGCTCGTTAGCTTGACCACACTGCTCCTTTCAGTTGTGATACTGCCAATAAAATTTAAAGACGAGCACTTGGATTTAAAGGCCATCAGACACAAGATTATCAAATGGAATGTAAACAAGGTCAGCAGATTCTTGCTGGTCCTCGAAATTACGTTTGAGCTGTAGCAAAGGCCAGGAAGGTGCCCTGAGCACAGATCCCATTAATTGGACTCACAGAATATGTCCATAATAGTAAACTACTCCCTGCAGCTAAGGGGTACAGCAGAGTTCCCATCCACACAGCTAAAATCCTGGGCCCCCTCCCCTCTCAAAACAGAATAGGCACAGCAAACTGCCTGTTGGAATATGCCCCAGCCCATGGTAATCCATTAATTGTGCCTAGGCATTTGTTGGGAAAGTCAAAATTGCACAGGTTTGAAATTACGATAGCGACTGGTGACAACATAACAGCACATAGGATCAGTGCTAGAGTTCAATTCTGTGCTTTAGCCCTTTCCAGTATATCCGTGTAGCTGAAACTTTTACAATATTGGAAGATAGTATATTACTGTAAATGGAGCATTGCCCATTAAATTTACAGATTACAGACTGAAAGACTTCCAGTATTCTGATCTTGTAACTGGACCTTTGTTATGATATCTGCAATGGTGTGAAAGGAAAGAGATTCATATATTTTAAAAGGTGGGGTTTTTTCAGAGTTTAAAAAAGAGCCCTTTGTTCTGTCTAAGAAACCTTACAAATATCAACTTATATCTATAACTTCAGTCAAAAAAAAAGCCTAGAAACAAGTACAAAAATACAAATCAGATGTGGAGACATTCACAAACAGTGCCTGAAAGAGACCCATGCAGTTCCGGGAGTGCTCATGCCCGCAGTGTGATTACAGAGAGTGAAGGAGGCAGTGTAGACCAGAATTGGGACATCTGGCAAGTGATGCCCTACAGTACTGAAGGTAGTCAGTAGGACATGCCAATGAAAGAGGTGTGTCCAAAATTTACTTTCTTATGCTATTTGGCATCTGCTACTTATGTGATTCATAATGCAATTCATAGGCTACTCATACTTCTCCTCCCAAGGTGAAATCAGTTCATGTTCCCTGCACTGTCCATATATTTTGTGTCAAGTCACAACTGCCACAACACAAAGATCCAGCTCAGAGGCTCTGGACTGGATTTTGGCGTCTGAGCTCACAACACTCAGCAGCTCTCAAAGTGTTCTTGTACAAATGCTCTATTTTTAGGTTTGTACAAGGTAGAGAAGTCATCAGGGCAAAGGAGCAGAAAGTGACATATGTACCACCAAAGGCCTTCTCAGGCAGGACACCAGGGATTTCTCCTGACCCTCATCCCTGGAATGAGTCAAGGCTATTCAGGCTGAAACACCAAAGTCTTCTCTTTCTTACCTTCCATCCCTGAGTCTAACCTCCCTGTCTGTTCTGCTGTTGGTTGGGGTATAACCTCTCCATCTGCCCAGGGACCGTATGTAGCTACCTTACAGAAACCACTTGGGTACACCACACGTGGAGCGAATGGGTATACGAATGTATCCACTAAAGCCATGGTGCCTATTGCATTTACTATGCATCAAACTTTCTCTCCATTGTGTTGTTCCCCACCATGTGCAAACACTTCATCTGCCATAGGTGGACACAGCAAAAGGGATTAATGCTACAAGAAACAGTCAAACTCCTATTTTCTCAATCATCTTTTCCATCATTTTCTAGTTACTGCTTCTTTCTTTTCCACTTTTTCCTGACCTCTCATCTTCTTGATGACAAGCCAATACACCTTGTCATTCAGAATGCAAAATCTTCAGATCAAGAAATTTGTGTTCATGAACCGCTACATGTCAGGCTTCTTAGTTGTTTGGCAAAAGTAAGTATTATATCAGTCAGGCTGCAGTGGAGTAAATTAGTGCATATTCTGGGATTCGCAGGAAAGGACACCGCCTCACTGAATGACTACAGCTATTATTGGTAATAGTCTTTCACGAATTCTCACATTAGCATTGTACCACAGCAAGTAATCAAGAGGGCCTCTCAGGCTGATCATTCCAACAATAAAAAGACACGTAAACCAAGTTTGCCAAAATGCAGTCACGGGTGTCCTAAAGTGAAGTATCAATCTATGGAATTACTCTGAAAGAAGATAACTGACTAATATCTTTGATGCTGGGTTTCTAGTGCTCCTAGAGCTGCATAACAGCTTATCACAACCCCAAATGTCTTCTCTATGAAGGTCAGCTGCACTGTAGTGCATTTATGAGCAGTCGTTTTCTGTGTAGTTTCCAAAGAAGCATTTGAGCAGACCGTGCATTTTTTCCTCAATTGGCTATTCTCAACTAAAAAATTGTTTTAGAGATCCTGAACAATAACACAGCCCTTGGGAGAAAAGCTTCTGTGCATTAGCTATCCAGCTGACACCATGAATGATTACATTCAAGCATAAAATTTAATGAGATTTCTACAAAAATGAGTGACATCTGCATAGCACTCCAGTCCTGTCTAACTGTCATACATTTGTCATCACTGAGGCTTTTGTCCTTTATTAATCCGCTTTCAAGAATGCCTGCTGTTGGAAGTGGAAATGCTTTTTAGCAGTCATCCTGCAGACTGTGTAAGAGCACATATCTTAGAAAGCATAATGACACACTGTCATGACTAGGAATGCATTTAAAAGGTTTAAAAAACATGAGAGAACTCCGACAACAAAATATATTGAGAATTTAGCAGGAGATGTCTGCATAAATATATTTTACATATTTTTATATAAGCACGATGCTTGTTCTTTTGCCTATAATACAGTGGCTAGAAATGCTTTAACAGCATTCAATGTGCATGGGAGAAATATTGTGGTAGAGGAAAAGTACTAAAATATTTCCCTTTAATTTTGTTTGTGCTTGGGACCATGATATAATTCTGGGCCTAGGGCTGCAACTCAGTAGAAGCATATGATTATATCAAGATCCTAGCTTTCCTTCAAACTTTCCCTCATGGCTACAAATAAAAATTTCACTGGTATTTTCCTACATCAACAGATAGCCTGAAACAATATATGATGGAGATTGAAAATCAGCCTATTTTATTACATTAGCCCCAGGACTTGCTATTCTGAGACGAAGGCCTGACCTGGTGCTTCCCATCAAAGAACAGCAAACACTTGGCAGGAAGGCAGGGGTGCAGAGGACACATCTTTCTGCCATGTTTTCTCCCAGGAAGAAAAGCAAGATCCTAAAACTGCAAATCTAGATAGGATTCCAGAAGGTCAAGAGTCACAAGATGTCCAAGAGGTGGCACCATCTTATTCCAGCGCAGTTTGTAGCTCGATGAAAGGCACCCACAGCAACAAGTCAAGCCTGCTGAGCTGGCAGAGAATGGGGAGAGGAGACTCCCATTACTGAAGCTGCTCACTACCCACGGAAGTGGAAAATCTTGTTCTTCCCATAGCCCAGAGCAGTACCCTGGGCTCCTGTGAAGAGGACTGCAGTGCATTGTGGAGACAACCTTGTTCCATTATACATCCTTGAACTGAAGGAATTGAATCCCCTGAATTCCAAACATTCATTTGTCTTCTTTTGTTGCTATTATTTCTAAATGCCATGTATTTCCAACATTTTAACATCAATTAGTTGCTTGTAGATCATTGCCAAGCCAACAGAGGCGATTTAAAATTGGTAATTTGCTTTCTCATTTAAAGGATTCTGTCTCTCTCACTCTGAAGCTATAGATCTTAACTATTCTGAAATTCTGATCATACTGTTGTCATAGTTTGTGTAAACAAGCTTTTATTGAAGGCATATATGAGAGAAACATAAAGCTGTTTGTGCTGCAAATGACAAAAAAATTCCCAGCAACTAAAAATATTTCAGTTGATGGGGTTTTTTTAGCCTTTGATACTCAGATAATTTTTTTCTACTCATGGACTAAGGATTCTAGCCAGCAAAAGATTTGATTGTGCGAAATAGCACTAAAAAAATAATAGTGCTGCGCTCAGTAATGCAGAAATGCTGACTACAACTGCGACTTCTACTGGAGGCTCCAGATGCAAGGGCTTGCATCCCTGATACGCAGGTGCTGAGCTCTGACAGTTCAGCNTGTGCGAAATATCACTAAAAAAATAATAGTGCTGCGCTCAGTAATGCAGAAATGCTGACTACAACTGCGACTTCTACTGGAGGCTCCAGATGCAAGGGCTTGCATCCCTGATACGCAGGTGCTGAGGTCTGACAGTTCAGCAAGTGGCACTGTGCAACTCACCACAGCTCGGGAATGGAGGTATCCAAAGGATCTGCTCCACTACAGCTCATGATACATGCAAACAGTATTGGGCTTCCGCAAAAGTGTAGCAGCAATTGCTTTCTATTAATAACGTTGTTTTCATCATCACCCTTCTTGCAGTTTCATTTTGGGACGAAGTGTCCAGTAGTGCATTCCTGATTTCACAGGCTTTCATCTGTGTAGAAGCAGAAGTAAACCTGTAGTCTTCAACAACAGGAGGATGGAAAAGAAGCAGAAGGGTCTTGGATGCCAAGAAAATCCAGATTTGTCATAATTATAGCTATTCATAATATTAATATTTTACAGAAGTACTAAGTCCTGTCCTTCAGGACTTACATAAGGTTTAAGTATAAAAAAAACAGAACAGAGGTCTGCATTTATCCATGACAGAGATGCACATTTTCCCCTGAACATCTGAGTACAACAACTGTCAAAGAGGATCCTGAACCAGCAGAACTTTGCCTCTCATTTAGTTTGGCAAGTGCAAATGGACAATGTTTTCAAACACTCGTAATACCAGTATAAGGAAGAATTAAAGAAGGCAATTGGGGGTGTGAGAAGAACATTATAGCCACATTTTTCTTTACAAAGTTGTGTTTGCTACCAGAGACCTCACTTATTGGATCAGTCATGTGGCCTATACAAATGGCCATTAGCGTGTTCTCATTGGATGCAGCTAACTGGAATAAATACTCCTTTCACTTCTCAAGCGAGAAGTTGTTGTGGATTTTGTTTGTTTTTAATGAAACCATAGCAATTATCAGCCTTCAAAATATTTGAGTTTGGGTTTTGTTTTGCTTTTAATAGCTTTCAATCAAACACTTAATGGACTTACAGCAGGAGAGTAATCCAGGAGGTTTCCCTGAATGAGTGAATTTGAAAAAAAGGATGAATGTTGTATTCAATATTCAGCTATTAGTAATATTATTGTTCTTCAAGGAGCACATCCACATGTGCTTCATTTTGATCACTATTTGTCTTTCCTGCTGACAACTCTCACACAAAGAGAAGATGGGATTGCGACTGTTCAGTCTAGCCTGGATACTCCTTAAAGTTTTTTTCCTTAAATTTTAGGTTCAGAACAACTGTAACAGAGGATTTTTTAAAAATTTGTTTCTATTTCTAGTTCTTCTGCTATCACTCTGACAAGTTGATACTCACCCATGCAGAATTTAGAGAGTAGAAACAATCACAGTTTACCAGCAGAAATCATGGAAATGAGGTATCTCCATGATGCTGTAATGTGCATTTTGACCCTTGTGTTTCATGGATGTTGAACTCCACTGGGACCCTACAGAACACATCTCCTGTATTGTTGCTGCTCACCTGCGATGATGGTGTGGTCTGTTTGATTATTCCACTTTATTTCTAGGTCCTCCTGGTCCCCCAGGGGTTGTAATAGTGGAGGAAATTACAGACACCACAGCAACACTCTCCTGGAGTCCTGGGGCAGACAATCACAGCCCTATCTCCCTCTACAACCTGCAAGCACGCAGTCCATTTTCTCTTGGCTGGCAGACCGTAAAAACAGGTGAGAAAAAGTTTCAAACAGCACAAGTAGACTTCAAAACTCCTGCTCATCACAATAATAACCAACGGCAACTGCAGGAACAGATACTCTTAAGAGAACAATGATAAATTAAAAGCACTGATTTTTTTTTCTTTTTTCATTCCTTTCACATTACTTAGCAACAGCTCTGAAAGGACAGCACAAAGACACCTGCCATGATGCATCTGTAAATAAGCAGAAAATTCTCCCCTATATCCTTCAATCTACATCTTTTCAGGAGTACTACAGTGCCAAAAACCTAGCTGTGATTTCTGACATATTAGAAATTTGATGTCTAACATTGCTGATGGCCATATTATATAACAAAGTCCACTTGCCATTGAGACATCGCATGTGAGCTTCCGATTTCTGAGTGACCTACACATTTCTTTACTGTCTGCAGTTCCAGATGTGATAAGTGGTGACATGGAGTCTGCTATGGCTGTCGAACTGAACCCTTGGGTGGAGTATGAGTTCAGAGTTGTAGCGACCAACAAAATTGGGACTGGAGACCCAAGTGCACCATCACGAGTGATAAGAACCAACGAAGCAGGTAAGAAGAGGATAGAAAGGTTAATTTTCCAGGACTATGAGAAACAATAACTATTTTAATATAATAATAGAACTATTTTCTTTTCCTTTGTACACATCTGTGTGTTCGGCCATCACTGTTCCACAGTGATAGTCTTTGTGATGGGGAGCCAGTTTTTTTTTAATTATAAGAATATTGTTTAATTTACAGAAATTTCAAATAAACACATTCTCTGCTGACTTAGTCCATCCGGGCTGCTTACTCTTCATCTCAGAATTAAGCCATTGCTGCCTGTCCTCTGCAGGCTTCCAGAGCTCTTCAATTGTAGGCTGCTTCTCAGTTTCTTCATACAACTGCTCTCAAACAGCCTCTCCCCGCTTATTCTTCATAACTTATCTCCTTAAATGTGCACAGATTTATTTTCAGCAACATTGGGAAACCATGGGAAGATGCTTTATTTGAAATACCTTGTGCTCTAAGTGTTTCTTTGTCATGCACACTCTACCATGAACTGTTAGGGCACTTAAAGGAATTTCATTATATTCTGACTGGGATGGCACTGTGGGAGCCCAGAAAAAGCATTGTATATCCTATTCAGGTCTCTTGAAAACTGTAGTGGTCTCAGAAAGTTTGGAATCATTGACAGTAAATTGGGCAGAATGAAGAGAGACAAAGAAGGATTGGGAATGTGAGAAAAATCTAGGAAGCTAGAGACGTGTTTCAAGAGGCAGAAAGAGATAGAGATAGGGTTTGAACAAAGCCCCAGAAGATAATAGCATTTCAGAACACTTTGAGATTATTCTTCATTCTTTGTTATTTAGGAGACCTAGAGAGTTTTGATTTTGTTTTAATGTTTCTTCATTTGAATGACTTGTAAGTAGCTTATTAACCATACAGAATAGAAAAGAGTCAAGTTCAAAGATTCCACTTGAATTTGAAAGTTTAACTGATTTTGTAGCTGTAAATATTCTGGACAAATACAGCAGTTGTGTTGCACTCTGTCTTCTCATTAAGCAACATTATAAGAATTACAAGTGGTAATGCCAAAATGTGTCTACCTCTCTCATTATGAAATAAAATTCTTATCTTTTAAAATATGTTAATCTTGTACCTCAGCTCCATAGTTCACTGGTCTGTGTATAGGCCACCCATAAATATTTACAGCAGAATGTTCAGACTGATTTTCTTAGACATAACCACAGAATCAAATGAATAATTTGGACTGGAGGAGATCTCAGGAGGTTTCTAGTTCAGCCTCCTGCTCAAAGCTGGTTAAACTGACTTCAGAGCAGGTTGCTCAGGGCTTTGCCCAGTTGAGTCTTCGAAACCTCCGAGAAGGAAGATTGCACACCCTCTCTGGGCAACCTGTGCTAGCAGTTAACTAGGATTAACTAAGATTTTTCTTTCAATATATCCAGCCAGAACTCCCCCTATTTCAGCTTATGACCACTGTCTCTTGCCCTCCCACCCTGCACTACTACAAAGAGCCCATCTCTGTCTTCTCAATAACCTCCCAGAAGGCACAGGTGCTGCTGTTATGTCCCCCAAAGCCACCTCTTCTCCAAGCTGAACAAGCCCAGCTCCCCCAGCCTCTCCTCACAGAGCAAGGGCTCCAGCCCCGCCATCCCAGTGGCCTCCCCTGAACTTGCTCTAGTTGATCAATATCTTTCTCATTGTGGCACCCAGAATTCAATGCACTATTTCAGATGAAGTCTAACAAACCTATCTTCAGTTGTAATAAGACTTTTTTTTTTTTCTGCTTTAAACAGCTGTGTAGTAGCAACTTGATACTAAATTTCACTGCACAATCACAGAACTGCACTGAAGTGATTTGGTTCCCATTCAAGCATGTGGAAGGATGCTTCCTTTCCAAATATCCCCCTCATGTTCTGCAAGCTCCCTACAGCGTGAAACTCGATAATTTTATAGCAGAAGATTCAGATGCTACATACTTTGTTCCATTAAGAAAAGGAGGAAAGGAAAATAAAATAAAAAACTTTCATCTCAAACAATTTTCAAAAAAATCTTATTTCATCACCATTATTCTTTCCTTGATTTTGTATCATATTTCATTGACAGTGAAAATTCTGCTGGACTCAAATGTTTGAATGACTTCTCTATTTATTCAGGTGATACATATCAGAGAGGACACAAACATTCTGGAAAAAAATTATCCTGTAATAAGTTGCATCCCTGGGATTATGTTATTTCATATTTATGAATAAGTTCCCTGGTTTTAAAAAGATGGTTCAGGATTTTAGTCGAAGAGATGTATTTAAGCTGTGAGTGAATACTTTTCTCACAAACTGAACTTTGAAAATGTTAGATTTCATCTAGCTGTTCTTCTTTCTAAGTGTTTCCCAAACAAAGACTGTATTTATTAAAACATTCATACAACTCTAGTGAAAGTCTCCTTCATGCACATCCATTTTCAATATTCCTTTGGACAATCATTTCAACTTTACTTCTGTAAAAATGAATTCATAAATCGTAATAACGATCAGTAAAAAAAAAAA
>VZSC01008265.1:59955-97490 GCA_013398225.1 Steatornis caripensis
GTCTGTTCAGCCTGGAGAAGAGAAGGCTGAGAGGGGATCTCATCAATGCTTATGAATATCTAAAGGGCAGGTGTCAAGAGGATGGGGCCAGGCTCTTTTCAGTGGTGCCCAGCGATGGGACAAGGGGCAACGGGTACAAACTGGAGCACAGGAAGTTCCGCCTGAACATGAGGAGGAACTTCTTTCCTGTGAGGGTGACAGAGCCCTGGCACAGGCTGCCCAGAGAGGCTGTGGAGTCTCCTTCTCTGGAGATATTCAAAACCCACCTCGATGTGTTCCTGTACAACCTGCTCTGGGGACACCTGCTTTAGCAGGGGTGTTGGACTGGGAGATCTCCAGGGGGCCCTTCCAGCCCCTGCCATGCTGTGATTCTGTGACATAGTGGAACTCTGGAAGGAAAGCTAATATCTGCCCTAATGTTCATGGTTTCATAGCTATGATCTTACCTACCACTTCCAAAAGCTTTCCCAAACTTTGCATTTAAATACGGATTTAAAATACATAGGTTGCATTGTCAGCACTTTATAACCACTGCTCCCATACATAACACCCTCAGCAACATCAGTTCTGTGCATACATTTTGTCATAAACAAAACCCACTGATTTCCATGCATATTTATCTTGCAATGATGAGATACACATGAATTACTCTACAATTGGTCATGGCTTCATGTACAAGTTTTATCTTTCAATACCACCTTTTCTTCATTTATATTTTAAGCACATTGTTAAATGCTTCGCAGGGCTGCTGAGGGCTGCATTCTTTGTACCTATTCTTAGAGAAAGTGTTAAAGGTGTTTTTGCTTGGGTTAGGGCAGATGATAAGTTTTAATAGGGTTTAATTTCACTTTCATTTTCAGCATATCACAGTACTTCAGTGGAAATGGAAAACAATAAGAAACAAATCATGCTGTGTCTGATCAAATCAAATTGCTGGCAAAGTCATTTCAAGTTTTATGTGTTTGCCTTAAGTGGAGGTTTCAACATTAACGTGTACCAGTGTACACCCATTATTTACTGTGACTCAGATCTAATCACCATGTCTTTCAGAACACAATTTTAGTACTATTTCTTGTTCACATTACCGCAATGATGGAAAGACCTGGCTTCTAACTCCCAAACTTACCAGTGGCTGAAGAAACAAAAGAAAAGAAGATTTGACTTGATCCCATAGAGCTTATAGTCTAAGAATAAACCAGGATACATTTGAGAATACGTAGATAGCAAAAGGGTTAATGAGAAGGCTTTGATCAGACTTACAGACATACAATCAAGCTAAGTATAGTCACATTTTATGATCCTAAGGATGAGTGTTAAGCCAAAAAGTGATTAATTTTCCAGTAGGTGACATTCTCTTACCTTCTTGTTAAATGAAGCATATTAACACAGCAAAGAGTTCTTTGCTACTAGTTGGTGTATGTTTATTTGGAAGAAACAATACCGAATTTCTCAACTTTGATAAAACTAAAGAAAAGTGGTCCTAATGTCCTTGGCCCCCAGTCACATGGATCATGCATCTGGGAGCCAAGTTTAGTCATCATACTTGCATATTTGCTGAAAGTGGATCTCCATGAGTGTCACTGCCAAGAATTAACAACTTAAAGATTGGGAAGTCACTAATTGCATGGCGATAAATTTAGGCTATGAGCGAGTAAATTCAGATATAACGCTGATATAACACTGATACTGTTGAAAGGGTTGCTAATATATAACCTGAGTGCCTGGCAAAAAAATGTTTTATTTTAATATTTTTCTTCACTTAACAGTTACTTACTTCAAAATGTCTTCCCCCTCCCCAACTGTGTATGATCTGCTTTGCTGCAGTGCAAAGGAAGTTTATTCGTTTGACATATTTATTCTTTTAACGGTTATTCATTTGAGAGTATTTTGCTGTGTGAATGTACATTTTAGTTTGGTGCACAAGAAATTCATCGTTTTGACAGTTTTATTCTTTTAACGTTTATTCATTTAAATAGGGTTTCTGTCTGCAAAGCTGTTAACAAGAAAACTCTAGAAAGAGGACACTGCTGGTTAAATAAGTCCATCATGTTGAATGCTTCAAAGAAGTACAGCATACTCTCATACATCAGTAACATGGTACCTACATAAAAACTTCATTGATCTTTATATAACTTAATGAAAAAATATCTTAGAAAGACAAGAGAAAAGTGAGTGCTAACCAAGGATTAAATATGCTCCATTAGAGATGGCATCATAATGTTTGCGTGTTAGTTACCTGGAAGATGATTCTTCATTTGCATCTTTTCACTGTATAACATTCATCCCAGCGTTAAATACTGATTAGTTTTATTATCCTTTTTTTTTTTTAACCAGAGGGCAGTTCCTTGTGATTCAGTATTGTATAATTCTGTTTCTGAAAGGAAAACTTGAATAACTCTGCCATGTAAAGATTAGATCTTAATTTAAACTAGTTCATGTCTCCACTCAGTAGAGTCTAAACAATCCTCCCCCTTATTTAGACAGTTATCTTTGGATGGGACTAACCTCCCCAAAGCTCTGCATTCACTGGAGAAGAAGCCTGGACTACAAGTTCAGCCTGGATACCTGGCTTCCCACTACCTAAATTTAAACTGCAAAGCAATTCAATCAATACAGAAGTGAAGAGCTTTCTGCAGAGAGTAGCTATGAGGAAGGAAGGAAGGAAGGAAGGAAGGAAGGAAGGAAGGAAGGAAGGAAGGAAGGAAGGAAGGAGTCGAAGGCATCATATTTGCCATATGAACACAACTTTATTTGAGAGAGATGTCTCACACATTAGAAATCTCCCCTATCAGTCTGATAAGAATCGCTCATAAAAGGGCTCTTACCTCATTTGCAACAATGTAAATCAGAAGCAATTCATAAGCTTTGTGGGTTTGCATCATTTATGAGAAAAAATGGAATTGGTCTTAAGTTCTTTAAAGGGGAGTTGAGAGTTAAAAATGACACTACACAAATGAATTCTGAAATTTTATGTGAACTTCCAGGATGTGGTAAAAACTGCACTTTCATTGAACTTAAGCTTTTAATGATCAACATGGGAAATAGAGAGAGAGGACTGTGTATTTTTCTTTGTATAGTTCAAAGGCACAGTGTTACTCGATAAATAATCTAAACAGCACACAATAAGGCCTTAACACTGAATGCTTCCCAGTCCATTTTTACCAATGACCTATGTACTGCTTTAGGAAAAAAAAGAGAATGTTTACATCTTAAGACATATTTAATCAAATAAAGAATGCAAGTGTTACCTGCTCACAGTAAATAAACTCAAGACATTAGTCATTTTAGGAGCTTCATTAGAGGTACTAAGAAAAAAGAAATTATACAATTCCAAAGGAACAAGTAAAATTTCAGAAGTTTTGCAAAATATGATAATCCAATTCACAGTGATGTTGACAGCTATAATTTCTTTCAAAGAATTTAATCAGCTCCTTATATGTGTTTTTAAAGCCATAATGGTGGTCTCAGTTTTTACAGAACTATGGGTAGTACTGCTTCCAGCATTTTGCAAGAAATTATAAGGGGTATTTAAGGATGGTTACTTTAAAAGTTCTGAAAATTGGCTCCCTGGTAAAGCATACAAGAATAGATTTACAAGAACTTAAACATTCTAAATCACTAATGACTTGGGAAACAGTAGTGACATATTATTTATGTCCAAAGAGTTTACCTGAAGTCTGAAATATGTCAGGTTTCCTGGCATTTGATTTTGAGTTGTCTATTCAAAAAATGCAAATGTTAACAAGACAATTTCTGTTTTATCTCTTAGATGATCTGTACATTCAAATTTTGACTAATATGCAGAAGGCATAGTGTTTAAGCTTTTTATTCCAATATTATTTTTCTTCTCAAGATATGATTTGAGTTTACCAGATTAAATGTGGAATTCTCTGAAATGAAACTTGAGCAAATTTTCTTTACCAGAGAGTGCCATGTTTGTTATTTCTATTCTGATTTAACAGCCTCATGTCTTCTGCAGCAACTTATTACTACGGGGAAAACTTCAATAACTTGGACATTCTGTTTTGGGTTTTTTTTCCCTTTTTTGCTCGCAGTTCCAAAGACACATCCAGCTAATGTAAGTGGCAGAAGTGGAAGACGACATGAATTAGTAATAGCATGGGAGGTAAGGGACTTTTGTGATTAAAGGTTTTGTTTCTTGTTTACCTCTTTGAGGGCAAAGTAAAGAGTACCGTACTGCGGTTTCCTTACAGCAAATCTTGGCAAGACATGAACACAAACTACTGTTCTTCAAATATGTTCTAAAGTTTCAAAGTAATGTGCATTTTTATGTGGTTTGAGTAAATGGCATTATGGTGAATCCAACCCACCTTGCAGCAGCTCCAAAGTTGTGCTAATTGATCAGTCTTTCCTTCCTGAACTACTGCTTGCGTTGATTTGACACGTCTGGATCTTACGTAAATGCCACACCAGATAAAATAATAGCTAAGGGAAAAGAAAGGAAGTCTTGTTAGCCTAAATTAAGAAAGAATTAATGTTTTTAAGTATTTAATAAAAATATCAAACTGGAGAGCTGAAATAGACCTTATTTTGAGAAGATATTTTGCATGCAAGATGCAGCACAGATGTATGACCATGCCAGTGGGCAATTGGAGGAGTGGGAATTGCTTTCTCTGCTAATCATAGATGAGAGAATTTTCTTGAGGAGTTTTCAAAACTTCTAGATTCATCACGAGGAGTTTCAGATTCAGAAAATATATAAATATATATATGTATATAAAACCAAGAACAAAACCATCAAATAAAGACGTGTGTTTAATGAAAAAGTTTTAGCCTAGCCAACTTGAGGAGAGATTCAGATGGTAAGAGACACACAGAATTCTGACTAACTGCTTAAAATGGCAAATTTTAGGACGTCTGAAGAGGCTGTAATCTGTTGGCATGTTTGCCTTCTCCAACACCAGCTACCTGAGACAGCTGAGACAGAGCTGATTTCAGTTTGCTTTATACCCTGTAACTATAAACAGCAGCATCTCTTCTATTGGGAGAGAATTTGCTGAATCCCAAAGTAAACATCAGGTTGCTAGAACTGCATCTGATATAAACTGGCCTAGTTCCAGTCCCTAATATGATATATTAGTATGCAGTATTCATATTAAGTGTATTTATAGTGTTCCCCAGATGACTTCAGTGGGGGACTGCTGGACTGTGTTATGCCTCCCTCTCTGTGAAGGGTTGAAGTTCCCTTCCAAAAGAAACCAGACACGCATGGGTGTCCCATCTTGCAGTACAGATTCAACAGGCAATTAAGAATTAGCAATAGCCATAACATAACTTCCACTATACATTGACTTTTTTCCCACAAAAGCCAGCTAATGCTTCTTCATGTATAGCTAAGGAGTGTAAATTGCCATTAAGGCAGAAGGTATCGACCCTTCCCCCTTGTATCTGATTAAATTGTTGTTTCCATCAATACCTAGTGCTGTTCTTCCTAGGGTTAATAGTTTCAGCACACTATTGTTTCACATACCTCTTAAATTGCATAAAGTCATTAATCAAATTAAGATCACAAAAACATGATATTTGATCTGAGTTGAACATAAATTGTGAAGTGGGTATATTTACATTTCTTAGTAGTTTGAAAAATTGCTACCATTTCTAATTATAGTCACTATGTCTCTTCAAGAGATGGTACAAACAAAGAGCATAACACAAAAAAACATGCAATTAAAAGTAAGCATTGAAATTTTGGCTAAAGAACTAATTGTAGTGCATTGGATAACACTCCAACAACTCACTACAGACTACTGTGTTGTCTGGTTTAACCACTGAATTTCCATAAGGCATAACCACAGTGTAAGTTAGTATAGCTCCAGCACCGTCAATCTGTGCTTTTGCAGGATCAAAAAAAGACTTACAGGACTTACACAAGCAACGGGAATTCAACAAAATACTTGAAGCCTGAAGAGATACTGAGATGGTATATGAGTCTCTGGGAATTCAGGAAAAGACTAACTTACCTAGGATCCTGAATTATACTCAGAAGGTTCAAACAAAATTTTATTCACACAACTTTAATTCACAGACTGTGTAGCATTTGCAGTGAAATACAAAGGTTCTGCTACTTCTTTTGTATTTCTGGCTTTTTTTTATAGAAACTGTCTACTGCCAAATCCATTAGTGTTGCAAAGAAATGCAAAGGTCCTCCTTTGCAACTCAAATCACTAGATTACAAAGTCTGTTTTGTTTTTGCCTCCTCTACCTTTGTAGCTATGATATACTTTTTTTCTTGGATGTGCAGCGCACAGCTTCAGAAGGATGGGTAGAAAATTGTGTCTGCAAGTGAAGTGCCTGGCTATGAAAGATTCACTTGCAATGTGGCAGGGAGAGAATTCAGTGTCCCCTGTGCCCCTGCTCTGATTCATATGTTCATTACCTGCAGATCTAGGATGCGTACTTCAAGAGAGGGAGTTTAGAGACCCTTTTTTCAGCATTTCCCACAGGACTAATATGCTGACAGTTGTTAAACATAACCTAATTCCTAAACTAGTCCATTGACTTTGTAAGAAATGTAGGCAGTAAATTAGCATGAAAAAATCCATTCCTTGAGCTGCACATGTAAGATTTAGCTTTTGCAGTGCTCAGCCTTTCAACAGATAAATCCCTTTGCTGACTGTCTGCTTATGGCAGATGTGTCCCAATTTAAGTGGCTAATTTCACAGATCCTCTGAGAAGAGAAAAGCAAATGAGATTTTTTTTTTTTCCAGCAAGACTCAGTTTGAGAGTTAGGACAACTAGATTTATTGCATTATATCCTAAGTCTCAAATTGAACCCTAGACTTATATCCCTAAGACTTGACACCCCATTTGGATTCAGAAATTAGACAGGCTGGCACATAAAATGCAAGAGAATGCCACTGTAGTAAGTGTCACATCATATTTTAGGAGCACTTATCAATGTGTTGTTTTATATTTTTAACAAGACCACTGGAATGGGTTATTTCACTAATACACTGATGGTTAAAGCATTAATCACAAAGTGGGAGATAAAGAAGAAAAAGCTTTCTGAGCCCAAGAGTTTATTCAATCCTAGGACAGTGACATAACTATGGTAATCAGGTGAAGAAACTCTCTTACAAGGTTCCTTTTCAGAAGCAATTGTCCCTATGTGTTCCCAGGCATGATAAGTAAAATCCTATAACGCATCTGTAAGGGATGACCCTCACACAAGTAGTCAGATTATGGTCAGCCACTGAGTGACTGCTTTCTAAATTAGTAAAACCATGTCTGATCATTACCTGAACTTTATTTTTTAGCCAGTGTCAGAAGAGTTTCAGAACGGAGAAGGATTTGGATATATTGTAGCTTTCAGACCCAATGGAACACGTGGCTGGAAGGAAAAAATGGTGACATCTTCAGATGCCTCAAAGTTCATCTACAGAGACGAAAGTGTGCCACCTCTCACTCCTTTTGAGGTAAAAGTTGGTGTTTACAACAACAAAGGAGATGGTCCCTTCAGCCCCATTGTGGTCATCTGCTCAGCCGAGGGAGGTAGGTTCAACATCAAGTTAACTTGTATATTATGAACTATATCAGGCTATTTTTATAAAATACGTCCTGTTGTACCATACTTTTTCAATCTTAAAATTCAAAATTCTTTGCAGAAATGCTAAGAAGCATTAAATAAGTTTTGCAGACAAGAAGGTGAACTAACTTGCCAAGGTTACCCAGAAAGCAAGTGACAAATTCTAGCAATAGACAAGCCACATAAATCTTAACCAAAATAATCTATTTTAATGAAGATTCATCCCTAATATAAAATCTGCAGTCTTAACTTTAAGCTGGGCTTCTCTAACAATGAGCAAAGAAAGGCTGATATTATCTAATGCTTCTGAGGTTCATGATACTTTTTTTTATGAGCTAATTAGACAACAGCTTAAAGACTAAACAAATCCATTTATGAATGTTCATTTCCTGGTTAATGGATACTAAGAGTGCAGAGAATGCAATTTTGTTCTTATTTTTATTCTTTTTTTTCCTATTATTTTCTCTCTTTCTTAGTTCATTAGTGCAAAATTTCTGAATTTATGTTAATGTCCAAATATTCAATGTGAATTATATGAATAGTTCAACAGAACAAATGAAAAATATTTCTGGAAAATTACTATGTCAATTTGATATAACTCTCACCAGTATTTTGTGGAGAGAAAAAAAAAGACTGATTTGTACTAGTAAAAGAAGTTGTTCTGTGTTGAAGCCAGTGTATGGAAATTTCCATACACACAAAAGGTAAATAAATGTTATCCACAGGAATATTTTGAGCAGTTCCATTACTGGAAGTCACATACTTCAGTTCTTTTTTTCTGTACTATCTCTGAGTTATCCCACTGTCTCCTGTTAGGAGAATAAATAAGTACAGTCCTAGAACAGGTGGGAGGAATTTCATACTATTTCTACAAAAATGTAGTGTGAAGATAACGGTATTTCATGTGAAGCTGGAAAACATGAAATATTATTCCATATTAACCCACAATAAATACGTAATTTTGGACCCATGATGTAGCAGAGATTATCTACTACTATTCTCTTACAGTAATTATAGATGTTGGGAATGCTGTTTTGGCTAAAAGCAGTTCCAGTAACTTGTTTGTGTTCCAATGTTTGGATCAGCATTATCAAGAATTCATATTATTATATAAACCAATTCATTTTAAAATGTAAAAATTGCCCAGTACAACTTGGACATTATTACAGTTGACTTATCTGTTCCTCAATGGAAAATGATATGGTGAGACCGATAGTGATGTTTTTATTATTTAACAATTTCATACTCTAAACAGAAAGTTCAATAAAAATAGAGTTTTGCAAGAGAAAGGAGACAAAATTTTAATGGATATTTTTTATATAGCAAAAGTTATTTCAACAAAAGCTAAATGCTGAATTGTAATAGGTAGTCCTCTTCTTGTTATTTAGACAAGACTGGAAATGGAACAATCAGTAATATATAAATCAATTTTTCTAACATTTATTTTAAAATCTGAACTTTACAAGTGATCTGAATAGCATTATTAAAATTAAATGTCTTGCTATGCTCCCAGAGACAATCTCTAGAAACCAACTTCTCTGATTGTAATTCAGTTACTTCAAAGTACCTACCCATCATAGCTTTGTTAATTCAGTTTTTATGTGTTTCTGTACATTAGACTTTCTTTTGGTAAGAGGAATTCTATGGGGCTAAATACTTTATAAGACTTATATTTGGGGAAAAAATATGGGATGCTGTAACAATACAGTGCTAAATCAATTTATAAAAAGCTTTTCTCTAGAATAACCCTAGGTGATATACTGAAAAATCTAAAGGAGCAATGAAACAGTTTATTACAGCTTAGTTCTGGGCAATACGGAGACTGAGGACAACAGACATTTCAGCTTGTTTTTTAAAGAGGCACGGACTTTCAACTGCAGGAGCTAAAAAACTGAAAAGCACATTTTCTCAAGGATTTCAACTGAAGATGAGCTATTAAATAAAGATTGACGGTACCGTACATCATGGTCCCAGGGTTGATCCTGCAAACTCTTAGCTGACTTGATTTTCATCACACACTCAATTCACTGCTTGCAAACATCTAGAATAAAGGCCTAGGATAAAATTACTAAAAGTTAAGGAAATTTTATGTTACATATTAAGAGGTTTCCTACATCTACAGATGGGCCTACAGTTGTTTATTGGCATAACAAATCTGTCTAAGGAAGTCTCAATCCTGGTGCCTCTGCTAAGCACACAGGAAAAAAAAAAAAAACAAAATTTTGCATAGGACAGATTCTGAACAGAGAAGAAATTTCCCATCTATTAAGAATGAATACATCTCTCTTTTCTGGATGACTGTGACTGCGTCTGCATATTATGTGCTCTCTGATCTGCATTGAAACTCCACTTATGGCTTTGAGTTTTGCCTAGGCAAGCAGCTTTGCAGGTGATATTAAGATGTTCTGCTCTGTGAACACAACTGACTGACCTATGATTACATAAAGTGCCTCTGAATGAGGCAAAAGGTTTAAAAAATGACCTTCCAGTGAGTAAAGAATCTCAGCAAATACAAGCAAAACACTGCGTGCTTTTTCATAAGTACCTGGAGTGGCTAATGCTCTTATCTCTATCTGTAAGTCAGCCAAGGCTGGTAATACAAGCTTTCACTACCAGTGAAATCATACACAGTCTCTATGTGTGGTTTTAATTCAGTGGAAGGGGAAAACTGGGAAAATCAGAAATACAGTAACAGAGAAGGAAATAAGAGAGCATAAAGGTATGATTGCAAGAAGATGGAAAAGGCTGTACTGATAAGAGTGATGGCCAGGTAGGCTTGCTCCAGGAAACATCACTAGACAAAGTATAAGCTACATAGGAAAGACAAAATAAAAGTAAAAATGGTTGGATGTCATAACCTGCTGATGATGTGATAACATATCAGGAAATGCAAAACCAGTGTTTGAATAAAACAGAATATCCTTGAGTTCGGTGTCATTTCGGAAAAGGACAATTAAAGAAACTAGGAGTCAAACTAGAGGTCAGTTGTTGATGGCCCTGATAAATTTGGATGCTGAGAAAGACCTTTCTAATTTTAGATAAATATTACAGGACACTGTTATTTATGAGAGAATTTGGCTGCTCAGAGTAGTTTGAAAAGTAGATACATCTAATGACCTTGTGTTCTGGCTGTGATAATTGGCAAATTCTTTATCCTGTACTGACTAACGGAGAAGAGATAATAGTACTATATTCTTATTTTGATAAATAATTAAGACACTATAAGAAAGCTGATCATAACAAATAACAGTGGAACAATTCATCATTAAATAGTAGGAAATTATTTAATAAGCTGGAATTAACAACTGAGACAAGATATGAAAGTGGTTTGGAATGTGTCTGAGCCAAAGGTATAAAACCTACCTGAAGTTTATACTGCAAGAAATTGTGCATTTCTAAGGAAGTACATTATATCCAAGGATCTAGAGATGTACCCAGTAAAGGATATTCAGAATAAGTAGAAAGCATACAAAATAAAAACAAAATGATGAAAAGAATAAGAATAACACAAGTATTGTCAAAAATAAATGTGAAAAAAGATTTTAAAAGTTAGGGAAGTACATAAAGCAGGAGAAAATGTGAAGGAAATAAGGTATTGATATTAAAGATAATCAAGGAATGGATCAACAATAGTGAAATATTTTATCATTTATTTTGAATAAATGATATGGACAGGGTAGCTAATAAGAATGTGAAAGTCTGCAAATTTTTGCATCTGTAGTGAAAAATTCTGATACTGTCAAGTGCTCAGAAATTCAACCCTTTCCAATAGAAGCAATACAGAATTTGCTGTTCAAATGTACCATAAATGAAAATTAATCTCATTTTCTATCCATGACTGCCATAGATAGCGAGACCTAGTCCCTTTATATGCTCAAGGACCTGGGGCAAGATCTTTTCTATCATAAAATAATGAAAACAAATAACAATAGGCAAAAATAAGTCTTAGTTTATCTATGAAGGAAAATAAAAATATCTATCTAAGTGCAGAAAAAAAACACCCTTTACTACCAGACTTGCGAACGGCTTGTAAGGCTACTGGCAGAATTTCTAAAGGATCAGTCTTAGATCATATATATTGAATATTCATAATGCTAATATAGAAGAGCTGGGTATGATATTGCTGTTATTACATCTTCAGGATGCACTGTCAATACAGGGCAGGATCTGAACGATACATAGGAAAAATGCGAATTAGAAGACTAAAGGAAAAAGAACATGAATGACATGCAAGTTCGAGGTCAAGTATATAAGGAGTAGTAACAAACCAGTCCATTACGAAATGGGAAGCTAACAGCTAGAACATACACACAAGAAAGACTCAAATGTTTTAATTTGTATGAGGGCATCAGTCTGATAAAACTATCACAAAGCTTTGCTAAAATCTTATTTACACTTCAGGTTGCTCATGCTCAACAAAGAACTCAAGATGATACAGGTTCAAAGGAGTAACAGGATCACCAGGAAATGAGTACAAACCAGAGGAGTTTGTTTCTTTTGTTCTAGTTTTAAAAAGGCTGAGTTTGGATAAGATGCTGTTTGCAAATCAAGGAAAATTTTAGGGATGGTGAAGAACTTTTAAAAGTAAAGGACACTGATGCTTCATCTTGCTTTTTAGCAAATAAAACAAGCCAGCCATTCTTCATCCTTAAAGCTAACTGGCCAAAAAAAGTTCACATCTACACACTTGAACACTGTCACTCTCCAGACTGTGGCTGCATCCATACACCTTTGGGGAACTATCCTGGGCCAGGCAACAGCATTTTCCTGGGCACATCTTGGGGCAGTACTAGGTGGCCAGAGTTAATACTTCACCATGGATCATGCTAACTATTTCATGCTGTGGATAACTGTCTGTCCATGTGCAGGCTGGTGCCTTGTCTTGTTGTCCCTGTTTAGTTTACAAGTATAGACACAG
The DNA here is from genome assembly GCA_013398225.1 of Steatornis caripensis. Lineage (NCBI taxonomy): Eukaryota > Metazoa > Chordata > Aves > Caprimulgiformes > Steatornithidae > Steatornis > Steatornis caripensis. The sequence goes on from VZSC01008265.1 coordinate 72,420, forward strand.
CCTATCAGCACAAGAATAAATACAAATTAGAATACATGCAGTATAGAAAAACGTGAGAATATAAAAGGAAATAAAAATAAGCTTCTAGGAGAAAGAGGGATCCCAACTGGTTTCAAGATTAGTTAGATCTTTTATAAATTTTTTTTTCTTAATGATTGGCACAATGGGAGATACAGAATTCTGTTAATTTCAATGTCTATCTTTTACTTCAGGAATCTGACAAAATTATCTGCACAAAAATGGAAATTTTTATAATTTTGATAAACATTGTAGTGAATACTACTAAAAACTTCCAGGTATGAAAAAGAAAGCCCTGAGCAGTACAAGAAAAAGCTTGAAGACTCTCAGTCTTGCTGTTTAAAACCTCCGGAGTGACCCCAGATGCACTTTTGTAATACGTACAAGATGTAATGATACCATACAGAGCTTTTGTTCTTGCTTTTGATGGATTTGTACTAATTCATTGAGCCAATGGAGAACCAAAGCTCTCAGCTACCTGAAAGGCAAAGGGCCATGTAACAGCTTTTGCAAATTTATTCATTCATAACTTTAAGAACTTTTGCATCAGATCAGCTAGTGGGTAATGTGATGTTAAACAAGACACTGCAGAGTGAAGGATCTCCCATCTCCCCTCAGTTTTTACCCTGAGCCTTTATTTAAACAACCAAATAAATTACCCTTTCCTTTTCATTTAGAGAGGAGAATATGCAATTACACACTTTTAAATACAGCCTCCGTGTCTTTAATTAAGATCTTACATTCGCGAAGTGAAGTCATGTGGTTCATTTCATAGCTAAATCTGAGCTATTTGGAGTTTAGGTGAACCTGAAAATAAATAAATCAGCATATTATCTGTAAACTGCAGTGTATTATTTCCTGTTTATGCCAGCTGATCCGTCTGGATTAGATTCTGTAAAAGTTCAGCTAGAGCTCTCTCCACTGATTTTTTAAAGAAAGAAATCACAATCATGGCATGTGAAAGTTTATTAAGCATTCCTTTGATAAATGCCACCAGCCCCCATGGGAAGTCAGATGTGCAATCAATATAATAGGAACAACCCCTCCTCACGTGCTGAGGGTAACTATGACTGCCACGCCACTTGGTGGAAATGAACCACCTATATTCGCAAAGATGGCAACGCTCCTCTGAACTTTCAATCTAACAAAGCCTGAATTTTGTCAGTCCACTTGTCCAACTTCTACTCACATGCCAAGGTAAGCGAGCCATATATCAGTAACATGCTAGTAAAGCCTTCATGGAATAAGCCAGCTCCTTATTCCCACATGACACTCCACTGTGTAACAAATCCAGGTTATTCCACGGAGAAGGGAGAGCCGCAAGAGGATGTATGCCATGAGCAAGTGCAAAGGAGAGCAGCATGATGGGAGTAGGCTTCAGAAGCTCTACCCGACAAGTAAGGGTATTTCACCACTAAGTAAAAGAGGTCTAGCTCAGAGGTCAGAACTGCAGGCCTCATCACTGCTTCACTGCTAGCTCATTTCCTCACTCTTCTAATTTTTCTCTTTTTTAAAGTCCTCTGCAAAGACACTGGTCAGAGAGAAGGTGAAAAAAGAAAGGACTTGAAAAGTGAGAAGTCCGAGAGTCTATCCAAGAAGTAATCAGTCATCTCAGCTTTGGTATTTTGGAAATCAGACACCTTTTCCCTTTCTAGTACAAGATTCCAGAGAAAGTCTTATCCTGCAGGCAGCAATGCCACCACAGATCTTGTGGAGTCCCAAAACCAGGGACACACATCAAACCGGCTGAGAGGTGGAGCTGAGCATAATGTTCCTTGGCCTTTCTCAGGAATCGAAAGAGTTTACTGGAGGTTCCCTGATTTGGAAGATAGTCTCTGTGACTATTACCAGCAAGGGAGCAAAAGGTACCACTTTCTTTATGTACAGATTGACATAAGAGGGGCAACTCCTTGTGATTTTCCTTCTGATAGATCTCTTTTGTGGCTTTTTTCACAGAAAGGAGTTATCACAGCAATATGTCCTGGCTGAAGCCCCAAAATCTCAACTGTGTGGAACCACCTGGAGTCATAATGCAATTACCCAGGCTGAGATCCTGAGCTTCAAATGAGAGCTCAGATTTTGAATTAGGGAATTGTGTAAAAATCCTTTCTGGAGTCAAAATGAGAAGTGAATGGATATTATGCGATTGAATGAGGAGTCCTGACTGAGGCTCTGTTCCGCAAGACAGTTGAAACAACATGAACATGAATAGGCCCTTGGACTTGTTTTTTAAGTTAGACATGCGAAAATCTTTAAGGATTAATATTTCCAGAAAATAGATCAGTTTACAGTCATAAATAGGGAGAACACAATGAGGGCTAGTAACTAACTCTTCTTTGTCTTACTTGCTCGTATCAAAATTCAGGATTCAGCCTGATGATTGAACATCTGATCAATGCAATCAGTGTAATTCCTTGTCCTGCTTCATTGCAGCCTTCCCAAAGACCTACGGATTGAACATGGTTCCTTAAAGTGTGATTGCAGCACATGGAAACACAATGTTTCATGGACATTGCACGCAGCCTTTTGAGAACTTGCCGTGCTGCATCTTTAATTCAATCAGGGAATATTGAAAGGACCATTAAAGACATTGGCTCTTTTTTTTTTTCCATCAGTACAGCCTCAAGCAGACAACAATAGGTTTAGCACAATGCCAAGGTATTAAAAAACTAATATGATTATCACATCAGTGACCATTATAGAAAAACCTAATGAACCTGTCAAACTTATCATTAGTTTTAGACACACAGAATAAAGCACAGCATTGGAGTGAACCACGGACTGTATTATATCACCCGAAACTATATGGGCCTCATCCTATCTGAATCAATAAAAAATGTTATTTTGTATCCATAAACATTCAGACAATCATAATATACCTTATTTCTAAATAGATAATTTCTGTTCTTTTGCTGAACACTTACATCCTCAATGTCTAATATCAGTGAAATTGCAGTGAATAATTTCTGGATAAGTAACAAATGCGTTTTCTTCACCTAAAAAATCCAAACTATTTCTACTCCATTTGTTGAAAACAATTTTTTAAAATACAACAAAATATTCTATGCTCCTATTTTGAGCAATACATAAACCACTCCTAGTGAATGTTATGAAGAGGAAATGATTTCTGCATTTATAGAAAGTGTAATGGCTGCCAACAAACAGTTTGTGTGCATCTCAAATTATTTATCCCACTGCAATCATTTCTGACAAGGTAATTGCTTCAATAATACAAAACCTAGAAAATAGCTTTTGCCACACAAAACTTAGTAGTACATAAAATAGAAAGCAGGGTGTAACTATTGAACAGAAAATCATATTATGAGGAATATATTTCTTCATAGCACAATTCTTTCAGTATGGAATTCAGAAGATCATTTCACTTATTCCTGGAGATATTTTTCTTTATTCTTTATTACCTGAAAAGTTCTATATATATTTTATAGTCATTTGTAATACTTGTTGGCGAACCATTTTGCATCACATCAGAAATGCTTCTTTTCTTTGGTCGTAAATAAAAAATAAGATCAAAAAGAGTTGCAAACATTAAAAATCTGACATCAAAAAGGATGAAAAATTCAGACAAGCCATATCGGAGAAAAAGGTAGGGTAGCAGTGCCAGAACAATGTCTGCAATATGATCAGAGAAAGGAGGGCAGGTAATGAGTCAAGACATCTTACTAAGACAGTTTGATCATTGAGAAAAATGCATCATTTTAACTCAGACTGTTCCATAAGGAAACTCCTTTTCTGTAACCCTGTTAAATGAGCCCCCAAAAACCACTTTTTAGAAAGCTCTTTGATGTGCCTCCCTATACCATAAAAGCCAAGACCTCTGCCTGCCCTTCAAGAGCAGATCAACCCATTAGAAGTGTAATAAGGAATGTTAGGCCAAGGAAGAAATTGCGGGATCTGCAACTGTGGGGGAATGTGATTTCACTTTTTTGCTGAGAAAATGAACTACACCAGAATAGTGAAGAAATACTGCTACTATGTGCTTCGCTGTCTGTGTTCAAGCCTTGTCTCTAAAGCTTGTCTTAAGCAAATTTTCACTAATATTTATGTAATAAAGCAAAAGAGCCAAAAGATTTTCTTAAGTCATGTCTCAGTTTGATATGCAGCAAGTTTTGGACACTCTTCACTCCGAATGCACTAACTGGTGATACAAATTGGTGTTACGCTCAATGGCCTGTCGTGGCAGGTCCCTATGTACGTTTACCCAATTCCCAAACACTGAAAGAAGTCAGATCTCTGTGAAGTGTTCAATGATATGAAAGTGAAAATTAAAACATGCCTGTGGCAACAGCTGGGCAGGTGTGATATGTAAAGCATCCTGCAGCCCTAAGCCTCCAGTGTGCACCCTGGCCATGCCCCAGCAGCACTGAAGGTCACCTGCCCTGGCTGGAGGGCAGGAAGGGTCCTCTGCTCCAGATAACCAGGAGATCAGGACTGCAGAATGTCCTATGAATAGCATGGAGATAGAAACACGGACACAGGGCCGATGGTAACAACACAGGTAATCAGAGGGACAAATCCTAAGTCTTAATGCTTTCTTCAGAAAAGTGTGCATCCCAAGCCTAAAACAGTAAATGCTTCTCAGCAGAGAGAAGACAGCATGCCTCAAACCGTGGTGCCTGTGACTTCAAGGGCATAATAACATAGATTTAAAAATTTCTTTTACTTGGCATTTTGCTACAGCTCTGGGTATCACTTCTTACTCTCTATAACCCTGGAGCAGGACTGACTGAGCATCCTAGCAAGGTATTGCTCATCCTGAGCGGACACAATGGTACTAAAAAGCCAGGAAGAGAATGAATGCTCCATTCATGCTGAAGTTAGGCTGATTGGGGGTGGGGGGAATTTACAAGTATTAATTTTTTTTTTTAAATCATAGACGAGATTCTGTCACAGTTTGCTGCGCCTGTCATCAGTGATGAGATACTGATGAGGCATGACACAAATAAAGAAATACAACAATAAAAGTCTCTTCATCTTTTCCAGTTTTTCATGTTCCCAGTAATGCCATACCTTCTTGTGAGCATTAAGGTAGAATAAAGGAAGCAAATGACAGTTTCAGATGGAGTATTTTTATAGATGCAAGTTGTTTACGACAGAGGTTTATTGTTTCAATTTTTCTTAATACAGAACCCACTGCTGCTCCCATCGATGTCAAAGCTACAAGTTTGTCTGTATCAGAGATTCTTGTTGCGTGGAAACATGTTAAAGAAAGTCTAGGAAGACCTCAGGGATTTGAGGTATGAACACAGAATATCATAATGTGAAGTCTCGTTATTTTTGCTAGCGTTGCATTCTGTTAACATGGGTAGTAGTGAAACTTCAATAGCAATTATGCTCGTTTTAGCATACATGTGACTAACTGTGAAACAGCGGTCACAGCTGTAGCACCGGCACATCTTTTATTTATTTGTGCTTGAAAACACTCGTTCTTATAACACCTCCTCAACACTTCAAAAAGATCTGAAAGAACTGCAAGTGACCCTGCATGCGTCTTTCACAGGCTGGGGAAGATTAGATATTGACTGTTTCCAGATCTAAGTGACCAGTTCAAACTTGTTATTTACGGAGAGCAAACAACACAGAAAAAGGAGAGAGCCCCTGCCACCCATGTGCCCTCCCCCCGCAGTGGCCAGAGGACATCCGCTGGGCAGATTGTAAAAGCTCTTGTGTTCGGAGGCAAAGCAGCAACCGCACCATCCACAAATAAAGCTCTGCTTAGAGACAGCCCTTCCTGACCTGGGAAAGAGAACCAGCCTTCGCAATGGATCTTCTCACACTTTTGGATCCAGTTGTAGCTTTGGATCCAGTTTAGAACNACCCCGCAGTGGCCAGAGGACATCTGCTGGGCAGATTGTAAAAGCTCTTGTGTTCGGAGGCAAAGCAGCAACCGCACCATCCACAAATAAAGCTCTGCTTAGAGACAGCCCTTCCTGACCTGGGAAAGAGAACCAGCCTTCGCAATGGATCTTCTCACACTTTTGGATCCAGTTGTAGCTTTGGATCCAGTTTAGAACCCAAACCTCCAGAAACAGATCAGATCTAGGACTAAAACTACCCTTTGGGGACACCACGACCCATCCTGACCTTGTGGTTCAGGCTATGCTGCTCCTCATGAAATAGCTCAGCTAAATTCAATTTACTGATTTTGGGGGGCAGGTTATTTGACTTGCTTTAACCCTTCAGAGAGTGCCCTTTCCTGATTATCTACAGTAACAATGAAAAGAGGGTAAACTTGTATATCTGAGGCAGATACCAATGATATGGATGTCTGAAGACATCTTGTGACNGCCCTTCAGAGAGTGCCAACCCTTTTCTGATTATCTACAATAACAATGAAAAGAGGGTAAACTTGTATATCTGAGGCAGATACCAATGATATGGATGTCTGAAGACATCTTGTGACCTACTAGCACAGAGTGTCTCCCTGGCAGCATGTCCAGACAAGACCTGGGGGCTGGTGACCATCGCTGATGAACTTAAGAAGTAAATGTAGGTTCCTGGGCAGCACCAGAGCCACCGCCCTCTCCAGCACAGGCTCAGGATGGATGGCCTTGACTGGGACAGCATGTATACTCCACAACATAGACATAGGCAGGTAGTATATTTTTACTTGATTTGCTGTAGCTTCTTTGTACTTAGCTACTCCCATACTGCTGTTCAGCACAGTCGAAGTGACTACGATGAGTCCCTCAGGTCTCTCATTTTTCCAGGTCTCTTTCCCGTATACGTCTCCATGCTGAACTCTGCAAATTCTCTTGCACTTTATCCTCACTTCTTCCTTACATTAAACATGTTTTTACATCTTTGCTCAAGGCTTCCTTCATGCAGCAAAAGTGATATCTAACCATTTTACCTTTAAAACTGCTATATATAAAGAAAACAAAACTGTATCTGATAGAGATGATATTCACCTTGCAAATGCTATCTCTCTCCACGTTGAAGTGTTCCACTTGCTACTAACATTTGTCTTCAATTTCCAGGCTATTCTTTTATTCTCTGAAATAACTTACTGCACCCTGTCTTTTTCTTTTCAGGAAGGTGGCTGTTTTGTTACACCCTCTCAGATATCTTGATGTCTTTTAAATTACACCCACTATTTTGACTCTTATTCCCATTCCATCAATCATATCGATTCTCAAAGTGTTCTATTAACTTTGTCTTATATATTTTTAAAATTAAAAAATAGATTTTCTTTCTAGAAGTCAAAATTATTTCTCTAGAAACTTATTTTTTCATAACTTGAATGTATTTTTTATTTATCTCCTTGTCACATAACACTTCCCTTAGCTTTACAGGTGTGTCCCAGTGATAGGTGACTGTCACAGGTAGGACAGTGGGCTCTCTTCGTACCAGAGGTGGTCTTCCTGTCTTTGAAAATATTCAGACTCCCAGACTTCAGCATACTCTGACCCCCACAATAACACTCATCTTCTCTACTTTTCTCATGGACTTCTTAGGAATTAATTTAGAAATTGTTATTTATACAGAAGGGTTTATTAACATTGAACCTTATTAATAGTTAGTTTCCTTACTGTACTGTACACCAATTCTAGGATTCTAGCATGAAGATTACACAGCAAATATTTCAAGCCAGGAATCTGCAGCTGACAGAACAAAAAAGTGAAATATAAAAATACTTTACTGCTTCTTTCTACTGTGTCCCATGAAGGAATTAGCGGAGCCTTCTGGGGTACTACTTTTATCTGGGGAGAAGAAGGTGTGTTTTTTCTCCCCTTCCCCTACCTTTTCGCTCTTCGTTCATTTAGCAAGAATTTCTCTGCCTGCTTTCTGACAGACAAATCTTTCAGGGAGTAGTTTGCTCTTTTCTGTCCTCATTCCCAGGAAGAATTATGATCAGAGCAGCCCTTCCTCAATAAATAGAAGAGTAAATGCTGCTCTCCTGCACAATTCAGTAGGACAGAATGCAATCTGAGGACGGTATTGCTGGATCTTTTCAGTTCTATTTTTGGGAAGGATTTCATCAGATATGACTGAGATAATGACTTATAGGATCAGTATAGTGAGTCAGTGCATCACAATATTCACTCAGGAACACTAAGTCCACAGTATCAGCCCAATTTTGCTAACAGTTTGTCTTTAAAGCATCCCCTCAGTGAAAAAAGGAAGAACTCCGTATAGCAAGACATTGGGATTAAACTCCTCCCCAAAAAAATAGAAGTGTGGAGCAGCTTTATGCTTTCCATATGATTCACTTTCTTCAGCTTCTGTGAACACTNGGAAGAACTCCATATAGCAAGACATTGGGATTAAACTCCTCCCCAAGAAAATAGAAGTGTGGAGCAGCTTTATGCTTTCCATATGATTCACTTTCTTCAGCTTCTGTGAACACTATTTTAATTTAAAAACTGATTTTGAAAGTCTTATCATATGCAGTATAGTAGAGAATATAGCCTGTACTACTCCTTTAATCCACAAATAGCAAATAGATAACATACAGAAATCCAGTGACTTTGATAAAAAGGTGAATGATTTTTTTTTAACAATTTCTTTCTAACATAGAATTATCATTGAACACAAGTGAAATGTTGCCTTCAATTCAAATTGAATGCAAAATAATCTGACTAGCCACTCTGTTTTCATGTTTCAATTTGTATTCTGCCTGTGGTCACTGCATCAGTGACAACCACCTACACGGTCTTCACATTTCCTGGCCTTTTAGCAACAGCATTATTAAAGGGGGAATCTTTTTTTTACGTTTGAGCTCTAATCAACAGAAGTGACAGAATATTTCCTACATATGGACAAGTTTGCAGTGACCCACTTTCACTCTAGCCCTGTTTGCACTTTGTATTAAGGAGTAATGAAAGGCAAAAAGTAACTTATCCAATTTCACGTTGTCATCCCTGAAAGGCAGCGTTAACTGTTATGTCACATGAGTTTTATGCAAGGTTTGCTGTACTCATTTGCATCTTCCAAAGCACATATTATTCTTGACTTCAGTACAGATTTGTCAGCTGTCCACCCGACCTTACTAAATATATGTCAGCCACACTCTGATAAAGTAGAAGTAGCTTGAATACTTTGTCAGAATGGTAGAAAAATATAGTGTGTGGTTTATACTTATTGTTTAGAATCCATAACCTGAAGGTTATAAAATCTATTTCAGCCCTAGGCAGTATTTTCTTTGTCACTCACTACTGGTAGGGAAGGGAAAGAATTACTGGCTGGAATAACAGATTTTTGATGTTTCTTTTCCTTTTTTCTTTTACGCAAAATCAAGGCTAATACTCACGTATAGATCACAAAGCTCATGTCTTTTTCATTGGAATTTTCCCAAGGGATAGGAGCTTGACTAACCTAATCGAAAGATCAACGTGCAAGAAAAAAAAAGTATTAAAAATACAAAATCTTGAATGCCATTTTCAGAGAGGATTACTTGACACAATAACTTCTTTATCTTATATTCTGTCTTTTCAAAGGGAAATATTCAAGGGTTTTTGCTGTTTCTTGGAAGTACTTTATCTGTTTTTACAGTGTAACAGAAAATTACATCTACAAGGTACTGGAATGTGTGTGGGGTAGTTTAGTGGAGTATAGCTTGAAGCAATTTAGAAAGAATATGGATATTTGCAAGACAGAAAAAAAAGGAATTAGTGTTTCACTAGCCTGAATACCGATTTACCAGATTTCACTTTTGGAAAGAAAGAATTTTCCCAAACACAAAATTAGCAATTGAATAGTTTTATGTATGAGTCAATCTTGCTTACGAAGTTACTCATATGCTAATTCAAATCTCTCTAAAATCCTGAAGACTATAAGCAGGGTTTTATAGCTCAGCAGCACTACTGCTTTTCCAGACACAGAGGTACGGATCGCACGCTATGCCTCTCATGAGGGCCTCAAGAGAGCCATATTGATTGCAACGTCTATATAATTGTTGCAAGATTACTAGCTTTCTATTACTTAAAATCAGAAACCTAGATAATTATTGATTTTTCAGAAGAAAATATGAGCATATATTTTATGATAGTCCTCAACTTTGAGGTACAATACCAGTCTTCGTCTCATGTGCATGCACAACTATGTGGGAGAGGAGAGTACCTGAGAAAAGGAGGAGGGTGTAAGCTACTCCAGAGATGACTCCAGAAACTAGAAGTACTGAACACCGTTTTCTTTCTTTTCAGTCAGCAATCGTCTTGCTGAGAGAGAAGAAACTGAGGTTGATTGACCTTTTCACAGGAACTTCTCATCTTGTTTTGAAGGACAGTCACACCAATATCTTGAGATCATACAAAAAGCACCTCTTCTTCCGTCCTAAGAGCTTGGTTCTACCGTTGCAGCTGTGCCAGCACTAACAATTGCATGACTGCAGTTTGTCAGTTCAAGGAGGTGATAGGTTTTCTGATAATGAAATTAAAATGGTTTTTTATGAAATCTGAACAATTTTTTAGGGCTAGCAGCAGTTCTTTCAGCTCAACACTTTTTCTCCCCCCTAGCACTTTTTGTACCCTGATATCTCTTCAAGTTCATTTTCAGTTATGTCAATACTGTTGATGTCGGTAAAGGCTCAATCAAAGAGCACAGGAAAGTTTCCATGTTTTTTCACTTCGATTCATCCTACTAATTTAGGCTCTTACATGAAATGTCTAATTTGTAGCGTTAACTCTCTGTGGTCAACAGAAAGAGTATCCAGACAATTACTCTGACACTAGTGAATTTAGAGGCAGCCTGCAACAAGATCATGTTAATTTACACCAAAGTGCTGTTATGCATACTCTAGAAACCAATTTGGGAAAAAGAGTAATATTATTTAAGACACTTTTTAACATGCAACTTAAAGGAAGTAGTCTGTAAGTATTAGAGAGAGAAACATTCTAGATGGAAACGTATTTTTAATGTGATGGTTTACTTTTAACGATTGCTTAACCCACAACCAGGACAAAGCAGCTTGTATGTTCCTGCATCTCCTCTGTTCACTTGTTTAAATATCATTATTACTTTCTCTCCAGTTCAAACCTTACAAACAATGATGAATTAAACAGGCCAAATGCTTTTCCTCCCCACCTTTTTCNAAGAAACATTCTGGATGGAAACATATTTTTAATGTGATGGTTTACTTTTAACAATTGCTTAACCCACAACCAGGACAAAGCAGCTTGTATGTTCCTGCATCTCCTCTGTTCACTTGTTTAAATATCATTATTACTTTCTCTCCAGTTCAAACCTTACAAACAATGATGAATTAAACAGGCCAAATGCTTTTCCTCCCCACCTTTTTCTTTCATTTTGAAAACATAGGCTACTCTTTGGTGATTTATGCATCACGCTATATCAATATTCAAAGTTATTGTTAATGAAAACATATTCTAAGTGTGGTAAATCCTTTCTGAGCAGTATGAATTGAGGTTACAGAAAATAGCAAGATTTTTAAAAAAAACAGATACATAGAAGTGTAAATAAAAAGTCCCTCTGTTTTAATAAATATGTTCAGCACTTTTAAACATCAGCAGTATCTTCATTTTGGTTCTAATTTACGTAAGTTCCTGCACCATCGACCTCAGTCAACAATAACTGAAGGTCTTTCTTTTAGAACCACTTTTTCCTTTATTTCATTTGGCCAACAACAAATGGATGTGTGCATTAACAAGGAAAGAGAAAAGCATATTTTGAGATCAAAGTCCAAGCTCACCTGGCAACACTTTAAGGTGAATTTTAAAAGCAAACACTTCAGGGCTTTGAAGTACAGGAGAAACTGAAATAGAAGCACTGCCAAATTGCATTTCATGCTTTTACTGCTTAATACAGTATATTAATTCCCGTAAGAATACCCTTTTGCCAAGGCACAACACCTTTGTCATGTGGTGCAGCAGGACTGGTAGGGAACATGCCATAGCTATTTTTGCAGACTTAACATGTGCAAAATATAATTAATATCCAAACTGATAATACTGTAAAAGCAGTGGTGAAGAGCATTTCCAAACACATGAAAATATCAAAAGGGCTGAGTTAAGCTTCTAGCTTTCTTCCACACTGATCAGGTTTTAATATCAATGTAGTCCTAACACCAATATTTGGAAAATCAGCTTTTCACAACTTCTTTAGACTAAAAAAAAAATCTTCAGTGCAAAAGCTGGGGGATATCTACTGTCTTGTACATTGCATACATATGAGATGTTTTGTGCCATGTGAATACACTGCTATAATGAGGCCTATTGAGCTACTTACAACTTTGCTCCTGGCTTTCTAGAACCAGGGTTTCAAAATTTCAGTTGCATTTCACCCCTCCCACTGTCTACCTGTGTAACCTTTGGCAAGTCGCTTTTCCTTTCTGACCATTTCCCTGTTGGATCCTCAGCAGACTTCACTAACTGGATGACAGGGTTTCCAGGACATGTGCTGGCTCTCACTACATGTTCATACAGGGCTTAATACTATGTGGCTCTCATCACTGTAGTGTCAAGTTTGTGAAGATGCGTTGCAAGCGAAATGAAAGGAATCTGACTGCCCAAGAGATAATAATCATTGGAGGTTCAATCCTGGTGTGCAAATAAATGATTGTTGATTCTTTTTTCTTTCCAAGAAAGATGTGACTAGATGTTACTTTAGATATAACAGGGTTGGTCAAGCATTCAGCTAGCAAAATACCTCAATGAATCACACTTATTTCAACAATGTGATGACTACAGCTAGATTTGCTATCTATCTGAGCTAAGAATTAAAGCAACAGCATTTTAACACGAGATAATGCAGGCACACAAAAAGATATTTACATGAATTTTGCAACTGATAGAGTAGACTTTGTGTTGGCACAAACTGATATACCCTCCATAAATTTAACAGAGCACCTTTACTCAAGTGAAGAAATGACTTCAAATGTATATTTTGCAGTCAGGTCTTTCCAGGGGGGGTTTTTTGTTTGTTTTAATGGCAGTCCTAATGCAATTATAAAAGGTCAGCACTGTACTCATTGGTCTTATTTTCCTATGAAGTCCTTGGTTTTTTTGATTCGCCATTTTCTGGGATACATGCACAAGAGTGCTGTATTGTCCCTGACCTTTTTCTCAGAGGAAAAGTTATTCAGATATAATATGAATAACTTATTATGAAATAACCAACTTCACAGAAAAGGTCAAAATGTGGAATAAATGCAAGTAGGTCTCAGCATGAATAACGGTGAATGTAGGTTTTTGAATGGCACATTAGTGACATCTCCTGTTAGGGAAAATAGGGCCCCACGAGAATTACCTTACTTGTGTAGGTCACCCAGATACATTAAAACGAGACAGTACTGCTTTTTTCCAGTTATGCCCTGCAAATACTTGGTCCCTGAGGAAAGAGACTAGTCAAATTCCTAGCTCAGCTCTATAACCTCTTTGAGATTATGATAAAGTCAGTGCAGGTACCAGAAATACGGACTAAGAATGACCAAAGATCATTTAGAGCTTTTATGTCTGAAAAGGAAAGCCATAAACATAATATCAAAGTTGTGTTTACCAGAAACCTATTTATATTCAAGAACTAAAACTGAATCCACTTCTCTCTTTTTCTTCAGATAAGATTTTCAGATGAATGAAAGATTTCCTTCAGTGTTGTGTCATTTCCTATTCATTACACTGATAGGAAATTTCATGACTATGAGTTGCACAGGGCCAGGAAGGGAATTTTGCTTGCAATACTTCTTAACTGATGTGGTCAGATCTTTCCAGGGTGAAGGTAGATACTCTGGTGACATACCAGAGGATTAACTCTCCTTGCATTCTCTGAAATACTTTTGACTTCCTGCCAATGCTCATCCTCTGCTCTTCCATCTTGTAGTTACATCTTCTCATGCCAGTACACAGCAATTTAATGTGCTTCAGGTAATACCATGATATTCTGAGTCTTGTCATTTTGGAGAAGTGAGTATTGCTTGGCTCTGAGCTTAGGCTGCAAATCCCAGGTGTTTAAAAGGGCTTGATCATCAGACAAAAGGCAGAAATGGTAAAAAGACCGTCCACAGGACAACAAGTATGAACATCTGGAAGCATGAGCTTCCCAGTTGCCTATATTAATCCTTCATTGGTCGCTTGTTGGCAGGTTGGTTACTGGAAGGACATGGAGCAGGAAGAAGCAGCAGAAAAGGTCAAAACTGAGGGAAATGAGTCATCCATCCTCCTGACAGGATTAGAAGGAAACACACTATATCACCTAACGGTGAGGGCGTACAACGCTGCAGGGTATGGACCACCTAGCACTGCTGTGCGCGCAGCAACAAAGAAGTCCCGTAAGTGATCGCAGTACCTCTGGAGTAACATCTGCCCTCTTGGGTTTTCCATTAATAAGAGTTTATAATAATCAGGAATTATGTATAGTTTTGATCATGGCTTTGCTTTGGTACTCAGACATGCATTCATATGACTTTGCGTTCACAGCAAAAGTTATCTTCCTAGACAACAAGGCATTTTTGACAAAGAAGGGACAGAAAATAATTCAAGTTCATAATCTTTGTTAAGTTAATGGGGTGGGCTGAGTAAATACACCACAATCTATTAAATGACAATTCTAATACAAAAAAAAAATCTTTTAAAGTTCCAGCTAGAGTTGGGAGCCTGTTAACCCAACTAGCTGTAAATGTAATAAAACATTGAAATATTTTTCTTTTTATTTTAAATAAACTATTTATAAACTATATTTATGTATGTTATTTTTTCTCCTCAGCTCCCAGCCAACCACCAAGCAATATTATGTGGATACAGGATGGCTCTCATGTGTCTCTTGGGTGGGAGCCAGTCAGACCTCTAGCTAATGAATCTGATGTAATGGGATACAAGGTCAGTGCTTCCCCTTCCTTGCACACCTTTTTCTCTTCCAAATGACTACTGCTCTTCCCTGTTGGCTTTTTTCCCCCCTTGTTTTTCTTTGTAAGTAAAGTATGCAATACAGACTGTCTCCAATCAGTTTTCACCATGAAAAGCAATAAATAAAATTGAAAAGAGCAAAATGTTCCAACATTTTCTGTGTTGTGATTTTCAGCTACTGATTATAAACTGAGTCAGCTCTATCTGAGGGACCAGTTCATCATATCTGACTCAGAAGTGGCTATTAACAAGACCAGGCTGCAATGAAACTCCTCGTAACACTTCAGTTTAACTATATTTGCAGTAAGATTTAGAGAAATGCAGAAGAATGAGGCATCTTAAAATTACATTAAAATTAATATTTTTATGGAGCAGAAACATAAATACCTTTCTTTGTTTTGTGATCATGTTGGTGATGTTCAACAGTCAGTGACGGTAACATCTAGCATTTAAAGTTTTGAAGTTTTAAAGAGTAAAATCCAGATTAACTTTTAAATAACAACTCATAAAAAGCAGTGGAATTCACTGTAATCTTTTAAATCAAGCCAGGATGATTGCAATGTTTTTACAGAAGTGTGCTTGGGGTTATTTTGAAGCATATATATGATCATTTCTATGGACTACAATCTCATATCCCCTCTGATGCATCAGGAAATATCACCAAGTGTAAAATGTTTCAAATAAACCAGAAACTGCTCTAACATTTATCAGAATAGCTGAGATTCTGAAAAAGTTGTTGACTACTTTGCTTTTTTTCACCTCTCTGACCTTTTCAATTTTGTCTGGGAACAGAAACACAGAAGTACCAAAAAGACAGCTATGTACTCACTTGCTTTCCTCCCACATGTCATAAGTTTATACTGAGTTTCACAGAAGATGCAGGGACAGATCTGAGCTATTCCCAGTTGACTTAGCCAGCTAAGGTAAACACACTAAGAACATTATTTAGGGCATTTTCTTTACATTTGAAGTTGGATTCTTGAGCCAAAAATGTGAATATCTACATGAATTTGGGAATAAGGATTTGAATCAAATGGAATCCAAAATCCATTTAGAGGAAAGTTTGGATAAAAAATTGTGTAACACCTAATGCTGGAGTGGGCAACTTCTATATCTTCACTTGGATCATAATCAATGTCCTTTCACATTCATTAATTGCTAATATACTTTGCTATTAATGTTTCAAAGCCATTGGGGGGAGGAGAGAGTGAAAACAGACAACTGTTCAAAAGTAATGTCAAGAAATCCTTAATGAAAGCATGAAACAGTTAACATTTCAGTGACTGTGTTATGTACACAAAATGTCTGGTATATAACTTGAATGACCACTATAACCACTACTTACTTTATTGATCATAGGTATTATTTAGGCAAGAAGGCCAGAGCAACAGTCAAGTTATAGAAACACAGAAAACCTCTGCAGTGGTACTTCTTCCTGATGTTGGTGTCTACATCATTGAGGTCTGTGCAGTCAGTGAAGGAGGAGATGGGACTGCAAGTCCCCAGATCAGAGTTCCATCTTTTTCAGGTAAGGTTACACTTGTATTTAGAAGAGTGGTGCTTATAGCAGTGCTCATTATCTCTATTATTCCTTACCTGAAAAAAAAATATTCTCAGATTCTCTAGCTATTAGATAAAATCATTAAACAGCGTTCAGCTCTATGCTGAAACAAAGGTATCATCTAGTGCAATTTGAGATGCTCAAGAGTATCTGAGGCATCCATGTGGGGTTGATCAACAGAAGATTTAGAGGAATCCTCTCCCTTTCTAGGATAACATCTGGAAACTTAATTGAGCTGTAGATGTCTACACATGCTCTAGATGTCTCAAACAGCATTATAGTCAGCTGAGACAGAATCCATACAGACTGACAGTGGAACGTATGCAACAATTCAGCCGATCTTCTGAATTTAAATATTCAGACATAGGCGTGTAAGGACATCTGAGACATCCTAAGGTATCCCAACTATTTGTGCAGATCTGCCAGATATGATGTTGGACTTAGAGGATACGTACATCATTCTGGACCACCAGCCAGAGGCGTAATATCTAACACAGCTAAAATGGCATGCATCTAGGTAGCCAAGCCCTGTGTATGTCCCTGCTTTAGAATAAGCTGAATTTCTCAGTAGGTTCCATTGACTCCCTTAAGTAGATATTACTTTATTAAATTATGAACCTATTACAGTATTAATGCATTATCATGAAGTAAATCATGATGTCTACCTTCTATTTGCTCAGTTACTGCATTATGTTGAAAGAATTAAAAGTATCAATATTACACAGGTAAGAAAGGGATGGAAGGATAAGTGGCAAGAACAACTAGAAAATAACTATCTTTTGCCTAAAGACAATGAGACGTCTTAATTCCGACTTTCTGCTAACACTTTAAAATTCTATTAAATATTGCTTTTTAGTCCTTAAGAAGCACTATCCAAAAGGTGTGAGCCTCAAACTTCAATCTAGACCTAAAATTTCAATTCTAGTCTAGTCACAAACTACAGTGCTATCATCAGAATGTAGAAGACACCAACTCCTGCTACATGGAGTATCTTTTAAGCCATAACTCTAGGCCACAAAGTCTTTCATTGTCTCTAACATCATATTTTTAATTAGACTATACACAACAGATCAGTTCCACTTACGAGAACTATGGTCCAAAGAAACCCAGTCTGGTTCCCTTCCTGTCCTGTGATCTGTTGCCACTCCAGCCCATAGCATACTTCCCTCTAGCACAGCTTTTTAAGGGACTGCCGTGATCTAAAAAAATCACTGGGCTACTGCGCAAAAGATCGCTTTTTCCTCTGGAAAAACATCAAGTGCTGGGTTTCATTCCTTGTTTCAGGAAGAACATTTCTGATTGTGGCTCAGGGCATCTTCTGCAGTCTAATTCTTCTTGAGGATTAAGGCATAAAATGACATACCCTTTTGGAATTTCCTAATTATTTGTAGACTGAATATGAAGATTCAGCATGAGTTTCTTTAGCTATCATCACAAATTCCCCAATTTCCTCATGGCTGCATAGGTAGCCTATTTTGCGATTGCAGTTCTCACAAGATAATCCATTGCCTAAAAGGCTTTTGCTGAGCATAATGGAACACAAGTTTGGGGCAAAATCTAGCACCTAAATGTACTGAGAACTGTTTGCATCATTCGATCCTTAATTACTTTACTTTTCATTTCAGGAGGGAAAGTAACAAGTGGTCAATCCACCTTACATGTGTCGTCCACTTCCTCGTCCTCTGTAACATTGCTTTTGGCACTGATGGTTCCTTCAACCTCATGGTGAAGACTGAAGACTTTGTTGTTGTTGTTATTTGTTTGCTTTAGCTTGATGACACACCAAGGGATGGAGTTTTATGTCCATGGAGAAACTGGAAACCCAAGCTAATGCTTAAAGACCCATAATGCTTAAAGACCCTTAAAGTGCCTGTGGTGCACTTAGAGGAGTGTTGGAGACACGGTCAATAATTCATCAGGTTTTTTTCTCTTCATTTTTTGTAAAAGTCCTCTGGGGAGGGGACAGTTCTTGGCCCAAAATATGCAGATTGTATGTAATAAACTTTTGTAAGGAAACGTAATTTCTGTCAAATGTCCTTTACTTTTATAATATGTTTGATTTTGGTGACCCAAGTCATGTATCATTAGATGTTTAAATAGTGGTGTCTAGTACAGTACATCTGTTTGTTTTGGGAAAAAGTCTTTTTTAAACATAGAACAAAGTTTGATACAGCTTTGTCGAATACTTTTCTTGCATTCCCTATGGCTGGCTGTTCCAAATGATGAGAGAAAAACATAGTTCAGATACACAGACCACTGCAAAAGTACAGAGAATTTGTTCTGAAAATGTAAGAATATGTACTTAATTAGCAAAAAGAATTGTTAATACAATACTAGACAGCACACTCACAAAGTGGCAAAATGGAGCAGAGAAGAAGCCATTTGTTTTATTGCAAGGTAAACAGAAAATGATTAAACACAAACTTGAAAGGAAACAAGTTTGTTTTTCATCAAATACCACATGATTTAATGTCAAGTGAATCAAGTATTTCTTTTTAACAGCAAATAAAAAATTAATTCCTAATGCATATGACAATGAAAACTCCACCGGGCATTTAAATATGCTATACACAAGGCTGCTAAGTGGACAAATAAAGCGATGCAAGGAGATAAACCTGCTTTTTCCAACCACTTCTCAGTTCTAATTTTTTTTTCCTCTGGGTCCATTTTTTAGTAACATTCTGTGCTTTATATATTTGGTCATCAAGTTGAAGTATATATGAAAGCATATTATGGAGAGAATATTAACATTTTTTGGAATGTAATCATTCACATATATACAGACTACAGTAGGATATATTTTGGAGAATGCTGTGTCTGAAAAAAAATACTTAGATAAGTGCTACTGAGCATCATTCCAGTTATTTAGCTAATTGGCCCTATTTCTATAGCTCACTAGAGATTATTCTTGTAGAGACCGTGTGCTATCAGTTTTAATCACCACTTTTTGCTGTACCAAACAATTTTTCACTCAATAGACAATTTGGACAATTTTTCTATATTGGAAGGCCTTTCCACATATTGGTACCTGAATCAAAATGGTCCCCAGTGTGTATCATGTGCGTGTTTGTAGAATTATGGTGTGGATGGTGTTATGAGGGAGAATGTTTTATTACCGTATGTCTAGGGATCATGCCTAGGATGAACATTCCCTTGCCTGGGAAAAATCAAGTCAAAAGAGTTTAACAGGGAAGTCCTAATAGCATAGTTCTTCTAGCTGTCCATCCCTCTAAAGGTTTTGATGCAAATCTATTTTGCTTGATGTGTTCTGAGTCTAAAATGCTATTCTTTTGTCAGCTCACTAAAAAAATAATACTTGGCTTTTAGCTAGTACACTCTAATTGTTCTCTATCTTAGCAGTTTTGAAATAGCAGCCAAGAAAGCACAATACAGATCAAGTGCTTAGTAGGTAAAAAGCTGACTGATGACTACATTTTTTCTCTTTTGAGTATTTTATCAGTAAAATTTTTCAGAGATAGTTCCACTCAAATCTTTATTACCCACTAATACTTTAAATAATTTTCAAAAAAAATAGGTTTCCAATTTACTTAATCACCATGTTGCTAGGAAAACAAAGGCAGGATAGCTAGCCGAGTATAGACTGTAGATACAGGTGGGAGCAGATCTTCTGTATCTCTGCTTCTAGAAAAGTCTTTGAGATCAAAGTAAGGAAAGTGGAATGTACCTTGCTGATAGAGCAAACATAGAAAATATCTACCTGCTGTTGTTAGTAAAACAGCAGCATTGCTACTGTGCAGAGAACTTGCATTAGCAAACCATTGTTTTTCAAAAGGTTAAAATAAACAAGAATGAAGTGATTAACCAAAAGCAAAATAGCTATTTTATAAATTAGTTAAGCATAATTTCCTCTATTTTTTATACAGTTGCTTGCCAATGCAGTTTATTTCAGAATATTCAAAAAGGCTACAGTCACAGCTGGCAGCGTTTTGGTCAAACAGCTTTCGGAGTACAACAAATAGCTATGCTTTATAATAAGAAGAAAAGTCTGATAAGGAGATAGAGCTGCATCCAGTTATATCTCGATCTCTAGTATCAAGATACAGATAGAAATACTGAACATAACATCAGGTAATGGAGTTGTATTGCAGGGACGAAAAGGGGTATGTTTTATATTCAACATGAACAGACTATGTATTTTGCATCTTAAATATATCAATAAACATGTTTTAAATGTTTAAGTACCTATGTATTACCTATTTGTTACTTTGTAGAAGATGATGTTTCCTTATCATGACATACTATTTTTTAGTTGCAATGGAGAGGTCTTTCCTTTTTCATGTAAAAGATTGTAATAGTGCAGTCTAGCGTCACTGAGGAGACTGTATTTTTGTATAATGCCACAAGACTTGTTTGGAAAAAAGTAATTGGAAAGAAACTTTGTTTTGCAGACCAAAATAAAGATACTGTCATGGCCCGAATCAAAATGTTAGATATATTGTATACAATCTGTATATATGCTATATATAATGGTATATACAATGTGGAAGACACAGTAATATAATAGTTCCTGTGTACTGTTCTTGTAACATTAGATCTTTTTAATAAATAATTCTCTTTTTATTCACTTTTATCTTATCTCCTGTCAGCTCCTGAATTGTATTCATAAAGGACAGGGTGACACAAAAGTTTTAGATTTCAACAGTAAAAATCTTTTAATCACATGACTTTCAAGAAGAAAATTATGAATCTGCAATAGTGAATGTGGACAATGCAGCCATTAAAATCAAGTAATTTTTGGCATCTTTCTAATTTCACGTATGTGTTGGTTTCCCAGGGTAGATATTACTTTTATAATTAAATAACTGAATGGTGCAAGAAGGCTGGAACTCCCAAAATGAAATTATATCTAACAAAAGTTGCAATCCTCTACACACTGAAGTATGACATAGTTTCTAGGATCATTCTGGCATGTGTAACATTCTTTCAAGTGTCACTGATACCCCACGGCTGTGCAGGCACAAAAGCACAGCATGGTCATTTCATGTTCAATTGAAAAGTTTAGTTGCTTTGCTTTATACTTGAAATACTTTGTGTGGTAAATCACAACGAAAAAGCTTCCAAAAATATACACACCTTTTTGAAGGAAAAAATGTAATAATGGACGACCCAATTTACAAATATTTTTCTTTTTTCATAGTTTTATTTGAGTTTTTAATGAACCCCAAACACTTCTTTATGAAATGCATATTTATAGGGGTAAATGACTTTGCAACACAGTACGAAGTCAAAAAGTCCATTTTGGAAATAAAAATAGATTGCCACAGTCACCATTTGAACTGAGACTTCAATTACAAAACGGGTATGGCTTAAACAGCATGTTATATCAGGACTTCCATTAAATTAGTTATGAATGTCACAGAAAACCGTAATGACCTGGTTTTGCTGACATGGAGAACTGAATTGAAAATCCATATCCTATCAGAACTTCTACCAAACTGCAAACCACTCTTGCCCTTTTATGGCCATCATTTCAGTTCCTCTGAAGATGAAAGACATTTTCCTTCTTAATTACTTCCTATGCTTTTGAGCAAAATACTGTCAGGGATAAAGAAAATGAACAGCATTTTATTCCAATAGGTTAGCTGGCTTTAGGCTAAAGAGCCTCCCTAAGCCTGCCTGCACACAAGTTGCTTCCAAAAATAGTCCCTGAGTTTGCTCTAAGGCTTTTCTCTCAATTCCAATAGCCAGACATGAGCACTGACTTTGCCTTTATTGTGGCACAACTTTTTAATACTTTAAACAAGATAATGATAGTGTATACATATGAAAGACTCAGAAAACTAGAAGGAAAATTGTACGCCAGCAATTTCAATATTCACTTTACTTATTAGAGGGGTCAGCTGCTTAAGCAAACTGGCACAGATGTTTAGATGTGCAGCTGTTCTTCCTTCCTGTGCTCCTTTTCTGCTGTCAGACTATTAACTAAGCACCCCAGCTTGCATAAGAAATCTACCTAGTTGTCAGAAAAATTGATAAAAGAAATCTGTGATGCATCTTGGTTCATCTTTTGCTGTGATGAAATAGGTATGTCTGGCTAGAGAAAAATACCTTCCCTTTTGGTATGATGTTTCAGGGGGTTTTTTTCACTTTTAAGCTCAAACTCATCAATTCTAAAAAAAAATGTGGAATAACAACATGAGAGTCTTCCTGAAAGATACAGTTATCAAGATGAACAGCAAAGGCAGGCACTATATGTGCTAATCACAAATAAAAGTATTTTGATTCTCGTACGAATGTAAGATGGAAAAATGCATCGGTTTCCTTTCAGTAACAGAAAAAATGAATAAAAAGACACTGAAAGTATCTGAAACATATCTGGTCAAAGATTTAGCAAGTACAATTTTACTCTAAGCTGCCTTGCTCTGATGCCTGGCTGAACAAGCATTTCCATTTCATAATGACACCATCTCTTAGCTTCGACAAAAGGGACTTTTAAAGACAGGATAGTAGAACAGTGTAGTCCTTCGGGTATTCCTTTAAAATTTAATCATGTGGAGCAACGCCTACCAATCTGTGAGTCCGTAATTCTGCAACTGGCTGACTTAGAAAAGGAGCCTCAATTCAATTGCTTAGTTTTGTTTAACTCAGTTCCTTATTTTTGAGTAATATCTACATCCAAATCTATCATTATTTTGGATAGAGTTATTCTAGGTGATGACAACAATTTATATGTATGTTTCCGCAAATTAAGAAGTTTCACATGTGCTTTAAGTGAAAAAAAAAATGCCTGCTCTGCTGTGACCATTAATTTATGACACATGAGCTGTTAGATGATCAGTGGAGGTAATGCATAAGCCTGATATTAGTTCTCTTCTAACATGGAGAAGACTAAAAAGCAAATTGTTGACGCTTTCTGGTTATACCACATTTATTTGAAGATCTATTTGGAAAAAATAAATAATCCAGGGTACACTGAGTGTCTCTGCTGCCCCTGTTACAGGGATGAAAATGTAGCACTTCACCCCACTCTACAAGTCCCTGGGCAGCCCTTTCTTCCTTCTCCTGCCCTGTCCTGCAACAAAGTGCAAAAGCGTATGTGTGTGTATGGGGTTGGAGGAGAGGAGAGTCAAAAGGAGGAGGAAATCCACAGGCACAGTTCCCCATGAGGATGGCCCGCAGTTCACCCAGCCTCTTGACCTAGCAGTGCTTGCCTTCCAACAAACAATCTGAAAGGGTAAGCCTTTTCCTTTCCAAACATACAGGAAAGGAAGCACTTTATCTGAGAATGATTGCACTAGATTATCCAAAAAACTAAGCTGGGTTTTGACTATGTTGGGTTGCTATCTGTCAACACTTTCTGACTTCCTCAGGAGAATAGAAGCTAATCCCACAGCCTTTGAATGGGAAGTGTAAGGAATTTCATCACTACAAATTTCTAATAAAAAAAAGCATTTGGGTACCCAGAGAAAATATCGGTCTTTAATGCTCTCCACAAAAGTCTTGGCCATTAAATTCAGGGGATAAAGCTGGCAGGTTGCTGACTGAACGTATTATTGCAGCTGAGAAACAGGCTTGCAGTGGCAAAAAATTTCATCAGATTTCTAGATCATAAATGGCTTGAATATTGCTGGATGTCTGCAAGTTCAGTTTGCAGAATGGTAGAGTCATTCCTTTTAGATCATTTTTTATTAGAATCGAACATTTCTTCAAAAGTTTCTGATTTACTAAGAGCTATGACACTGAAGGTCCTTCAGCACGAGATCTGCAGCACCTTAAACCTTGATGTGACAGCATATTGCCAAACATACCCTGTTTCCTCAAGGCATAGCTATTCCCACAACTGTTCTCTCCACCAGGAAAATATTTACCTTCATACACTACAGTGAGGTGGAGAGGCATTTCTATTCTTAAACAGCTACTGAACTCTTTCTTTCTTCTAGTCAAACAGTAGAGCTGTTAAGATATTGTAAACATCTAAAAAAGTTGAGGAAAAATATGCAACAACAAAACCTCGAAAGACAGTAGGTCTTGTGCAGACCAGCGAACAGGTCAAATCCAAAATGAAACTATGTGACTCACGTAACCCTCTGTATCCATATGAGGTGGGGAGGTGGGAGATTCTGGGGTCCCCCTGCACCCCCACCTTAATTTGTTGAATTTCAGTAGAGTAGGATCTGTAGGGCTATAACAACTTTTCACAAGGCTCTTGGCAAGATGCTATAGAGAAGGAACACCAGCCAGGAAACGGGAGTAACAACCGTTCTGTCTATTTTGTGGTTGATGCTGCCAGTTTTACAGAACTTAAAAGTAAGGTCAGAGATGTCTGGCCACCTTATAGCTTCTTTGGACACCCAAATCTCAAAATCATGATGATACGAAGACCTTTCAGGTAATTAAATGGCAGGTAATGTTGAAACGCTCCAGAAGGACTGCACAAAACTGAGTGAGCAAGGAAAAAGACAGCAAATATGTTTCAGTCCAATAAACGTGAGTTGAAGAAAATCTAAACTGTGCTTACTTCATGCTGAGTGTGGAACTGAGAGGTGAAACTCAGGAAAGGGTACTTGGAGCCATCTCAGAGGGAGACAGAAACTTATAGCAATCATATAGCAGCTGCTAAAATGCAATAAAAGATGAGTATCATCAGGAAGGTTATTGAGAGCAAGATGAAATAACATTTTTCTGCAAGACAAAACTTTCATTTTATCACAGTAC
>VZSC01008265.1:97669-126575 GCA_013398225.1 Steatornis caripensis
ACAGTACTGGTACTGTGTGCACTTGAGGTCTCCACATCTCAAAAAGGACATAATAGAGATAGCAAAGAGAAAGACAATTAAAATGATCAAAAGTATTATCTAGAACATCTGCTGCCTGGGAAAAGGCTAAAAGGACTAGGACTCCTCAGTTTGGAGGCAAATGGGCAACAAATAAAAAGCTGTCACACCCCAACTTTCTCTCCCATTGTTCTTTCCTGTGCAATGGGCAAAGCATTAAAAAGGTCTGTGAAACACTGACTCCCAGACCTCGTCCTCTTCTTGGTGGGAAACTGCAGAACCCAAGTGCTTTAAATTCAAAGTTCAAGATCCTTCTTTATCTGTCCAATGAATACTGAACTATTGACACCAAAAAGCTCCAATATTGAAAAGATGCTATTACAGAATACCCCCTATTCCCAGAGCCAGAGTAAACTACTCCCAGACACATGATAAAAGTCAGAAAGAAAAGGTGTTTGAGATCTGTGAAATCCTCAGCTGGATCTTTAAGTTATTTGTGGCAGACAGAAGAAAAAACATCTGCCTCTGTTTTACAAAGGGACGCTCACAAACATGCATGGGAAACTTGTAAATGTACCCAGGATAATGAAACCACCCGTCCCACATGGACATAACATGTAGGAGCTGAAACTAGATCTCCAGAACCAGAGTCCAGCATTTCCACCTCTGACTGCCTTTAAATCCTTATTGTCGTTGTTTTATTATTGTACAAGTTGTAACCTCATGGTAGCGCTTGCAAGTCATCTTGGTTACCTGCTAATAACTAATCAACTAAAGACTGCAGAAGAATGAACACAAAAGGCTACTAAGGATCTTCCGATGCCTGCACTGTCTCTTAAGCTAGACACAGTGCCTGGGAGAGTTTTAGGTAAGACAGCAGAGCAGAAGCAAATATCTGTTCTTACTCTTTTATGAGTAACATCACATCTGCTGCCAGACCATCAGAGAATGGGTGAAATGAAAATGCAGCATTTTTACATTCTCTTTTATGCTGAATATACTGAGTGGAATGATTTTCGTATAATGTAGAAAAGATGCCTGATTGATGTAGGTTATAATTTTAAAACTTAGTTTTCTGCTTCTGAGTACACACTTACTCACTAATTAACTTGAATAGCAGTTTGGAAGACCAGTTTTGACTCTGCCCATTTAATGAACAAAATCGAATCAACCACCCTGTTAGCATAAATGGAAAATACATGTCTGCAAGAATGATAAATAACTGATTGCCATAGTGATTAGCATAACATGCCTCCTGGGTAGCTATTTGGCATTCAGCTCTCACTAGCACTTTTTAAGGATTGATACAAGTCTTTGTGTGCTTTGCATTGGACTTGCAGCTTTTTTAAATAGAAAGACATCCTTCTAGATCTGATGACTGACATTTTCATTTTAAACTTCTACATTTCTGTTTATAAGAAAATGAATCATATGTTTCAAACTGTTGTGGCTGTTTTCACGTAAAATGTATGTTTGGCTCATTCCATTAAAAATACACAAATTTCTTTTTAGCGGTCCCAGAAGCATTATAGCTGAGCTAAACTAGCCTCAGTAAAGCTGTTTCTGACTCACAGTTAAGCAACCTAGTGACTTTGGAGGCTGGGTGCCTGGAAGTTTTTAAAGCCATTGTATACTTCAGCTAACTGGGCTGTAGAGACACTCTGAAATTAAATGCATCAGATGATCCCCTGGATTTGAAAAAAATGACAATATTTTGAATACACTTGAAGAAATTTGAAATGCTGCTAACAGAGCACAGAATATTTACGTTTGAAAAATGGGCAATTCAGCTACTCTGTTTAGTTCCTTAGCTTCAGTTCCAGTTAGGGCTGTACTTCAGTATATGAGTCCATATTTTTAACGTATTAGCTTCTTCATTATCAGACAAAATCTCCTTCAGATACAAAATAAATCTGGGAGGTTTCACAGGAGGCTGCAGTGCCTGTCACAAAATTGACTGAACGGTTGGCAAAGCTCCTCCTGGACTGCAGGATCTTGGGTTACCATCTCAGACTGGGTCAATAGAGCTTCATCGAGTATTTCTTCCATCTCGCATCTGTCTGGGTTACCTTCAGCCCAAAAGAGTTAAGTTGTGAATAAATTCTATTTAAATTCTGCAAGTTAATACAAAAATCTTGAATTAACTGATTAGGAAAAACAAGCGACTCATATATTCACCTTACCCGATAAAATTAAAGGAGGCACAGCTTCCGGAGAGGCACAGTGAAAACCAGGAAGGAGGGAAAAAACACCTCTCATGCTAGCATAGATGCAGAAGGGCTAAAAATAAAAAAAAAAAAAGCATTTGAAAAGAATCCTGTTCCCTGAGCTCCTAAAGACAGGCACTGAGCTATCATTCCCAAGAAGCACCCTATGTAAATAAAAATATTGCATTCAATGTTTTCAAAAACTGGGCTATCTCCACAGCAGAATCCAAATATAAATGCGAAATGTCCATTCAAGGAACCCAGATAGGAAACTGGGATCTCACTGATCACAAATATGGTGGAAACAAGAGTGAGAAATGAATGCAGGAAAGTATAATAAAGAAACTTAAAAAACTCACTCTTCCAAAGCACTTAAATTTAAATCTCAGAAACTGCATAATACTAGCTGGAAATAAAAAGCTCCAGCAAAGAAGGAATAAACTTAAATTTCATATCTCTCTGGTGAATTTGAAATGTCTTCTTGGAAGGCACACAGGATTCCTACGGGAGCCTGCCTGCTAGTTCTCCTGCCCTTGTCACCTGTACATCTAACTCTAAACTGTTGATCATAGGAAGGAGATTCCAATAAAAGGCTCCCTCTGTTCATGGCCTCTTCTGTGCCTGAAGGGTGAAGACTGCTTCACCCACCAGTAATTCTGAACTGACCGAAGACAAAACCCCGACCTTCGTTCTGACCCTCAATAACAGTACTAACGTGAGCAACAGCTGAGGAGCAGCTGCTTCCATTTTAGCAGTACAGCTCCTTCATAACCTTGCATGACGTGCTTTGGGAATAAAAATGCCCACCCCACCCTACAGCACACTGTGGAGATGGGCTTCAAAGGCTTGCGAATATTGAACCGGCTCTGAAGGGTTCAATTTTCATAATTCAGACTATCTAAGAAGGTTTTACCTTCATCACAACTCTGGAAAATATCTTCAAAGATCTTGCTTGAAGAGCAGCTTCCCTGAGCGTCCACTGAGTATCTCAGAGTGGCCCATGTGCAACCTAAATGTATTAATGTTTGTACTATGCAGACATGCAAAAGAGAAATGTTTTACACTAGTCCTCCATCAGCTAACATTTATAAAAGTGTCCAAACCAGAGAAAAGCCACAACTGAATAAAAAAGCTCTCTACACAAAGATGCTCAATACATTTGCAATGTTAGTATATTTTAAAGAGCTGAAACTAAAAAAAAAAGGGTCACGTTTAAGTTTAAAATTGATTCTACAATTGTACTCATTTACCTAAATGATGCTTTTTTATTTGAATGCTTGTAAGGAACTCAGCAGAAGCAGAGATGGAAAAGAGTTAATTATACCTGGAGAGTGGAAAAATGCACCAGTGAGATAGTTACCTTAAGGCAAAAAGACAGTACACCAAGGACAAAGCCATGAAAAAAAATACAAAACAAAACATTTCCTCTGACAATGACATCACTTAGTTATAAAACGATCTTCCGAAGTGACCTTCTCATACCAGTAAACATTTGAAATTATTTTAAAAAATACACTGTATTGAAACATCACATAAATCTGACAGTCTGATGCCCACACAGATATGCATAATACTCAACAGATTGAAAAGAGAATAAAAGCAAAGCGAAGAATAAAAATTCTTAATGTCCAATGTTCAAAGAAATACAATTTTCCACTGCAAAAAAAGAAAGCCACTTCTTTTCAGGCTTTCCAAAAGTTTCCTACGCAGTTTTCTGAATAATTTGGCATGTGTCAGGTCAAACACATTTTCCAAAGTGAAGTTACAGAATAGAGTCTAAAATACTTGTGGTCTCCTATGTCCTTAGCTTGTATGAACCTGTTGCTTTTATAGCTACTCATTGACTGAAACATTAAGCTGAAACCATTTATTTGCTCCAATACTCAGCAATAATGTCAGCATGTCTCACCTTCAGACTGACGTTTCTCTCTGATACTCAAGTTCACACTGGGCATATTTGCCATTGTATTTTTCAGTTAGTATCAGGATATATTCTAGTTAAAAGGAGTTTTCCATTCAGTTTTGTAGCGTCTATATTTCAGCCCAAAGGTTCCCCCATTTACTACAGCAGCAAAGAAGTAGGAGTTCAAAACTTTTTCTGTGATGTAGTGGCTGTATACACAACTCGTATTCATTGTCAAGCACACATGCAGGCGTGTGCCCATGTCTGATTCACCTAAATAAATACCAGTTGACATTGTCATTAGGGTTTCTTATCTCTCCTTGAATTCCTTTAAAACAGAATTGCTAAATGCATGTTATTGCAGTGCTTAATTAAGCAAGAAGTGACTAGGATAGATGGTGACCTTTTCAAAGTAATTTCCATACATAACATGCTGCATGAAATGTGAAACTTCAGCTCCTGAATGAAATCTATCAAAAAGAAGGACTGTTCTCTTTTATACTACCATTCTAGAGTGCTATGTAAACGACTAGGATCTGTACGGCGAAATCACAGTGTGTGACATTTCATTTTCATAACCTTTTCATTCCATGAAAGTATGTTTTTAATGGCATAATCCTTGTAAAATATTAATGATTTTGCTGAATGTGACAAAATTTATAAGGCAATATACTCAGCATCATTTATAAGAATACCTATTATAAGTGTACTCCAGGTACAGAGAGACAATTCTACTGGAAAAGTGAAATATTCAAAAGGATATGTAAAATAAGCTGTGATTTGTGTATCACCGCATTGTGTTATTAACTTGAAAAATAGTTCTACTTGTAAGGAAATGTCAGTGAGCTCTGTAAAGTTGTCAAGTAAGGCCCAATTCTAAGTAAGAATGAACACATTTTAGGCAGAGATGATTTTTCACACAGAAGAAAAATTTCAATTATCTGTCTTATACTTAGAGCATCTTTCATACTGACCTTGCAAAGATCCTAAGTATGTATCCTGTAATTGGGTGCAAAGACTTCTGATGCACAGGTAACAGCAAACAGGTTTCTAGTGTATAAAATAAGTTCAGGAAGAAATTTTCTGGTTTTACATATCAGGGTAAAGTTCATTTCCATTAAAAAAAGAAAAAAAAAGATTCCTCTTTTTTCCTAATTATTCAAGCTCTACTGCTTTGGTTTAATACTGCAAGGTTTAAGAGAAGGAAGGGAGTTACCTGTGACGATGAGAAAAAAAATTATTCTGCTTAAGGCAGAAGCACAGAAATTGAACACATAGGGATTCATTTCCTGGCTTTTTCATACCTTTCCACCTCTTCTTTGAACAGGTAGCTTTCTGTAACATCAAATTCTGTTGTCACATGGAGAAGGTATGGAGTGTAGAAATTATATTTACCGTTTAAAGCACATGAGATTGTAAATTTAAGAAATATTATGAGATTCATGCTGAGATGTCCCTGGTTGGTACAGCTCTCTATTTCTAAATGAGTATCACAGGAAGAACTTATTTCTACCCCTTGAGTGAAGTGATCAGCTCCATGTTGAAAGAATCTCCGCTGTGGCTGCCTCCTCTCCCCTCCTTCCTCACTGATTTCAGGTATATGCATAGCTAGTTTGCTCACAACCCCCTCCTCCTTCTGCTGCAGGTTTCAACCCCCATTTCTTAAATATGCATCTATTGTCTCTACATGGCCCGGCCTCAGCCTGAGGTGGGGGAGACTTGGAGCTGGGGGAGCTTCGAGCAGCTTCTGACAGGGGCCACCCACCCATGTAGCCCCTTCCCCTGCTACCAAAGCCCCGCCACACAGACCCAGCACTTACAGACACTATCACAGAAGAGCCTGTCCTCATAGTAAGTTATGCCTCCACAAGGATGAGGTAAAAATTGTTTGTGTCCTCACTGGCAGTTTAGTAGGTTTAAGTACAGAGGACCTCAGTGGAAATGCAATTTGTGATGTTAGATAAAACAGGCAAGAATATAAAAAGATTGAGTGGTTGGAAGTTGAATTCAAACAAAATCAGATTATACATTTCTAACAGCAAGAATAAACACTAGTACAATCGCTGTCTCGTTGACTCTCCAGAAGAGAGAAGCAGCTTGCTTAGAAGCCTGCCAGTAAGTACTCAGGTACAGCCTGACAACAGTTAAGGTTTCTGTGTAGGAAAATTTGGATCAAATATTGTGACCTGCTCTTTTCAGAAAGTTAAGATTAAGTGGCCATGGTATTTCTCACATATTCTGACAACCCACAACCGGTGCAAGTTGCAAGAGCCCTATTTCCATTTGCAGAGGTCTGAGATGAGGGAGAAGCGCAGCGGGTCTCACCACAGACTTGCCTCACCAGCAGGAACAGCGGAGCTGTACTGCACTAGGCCAAGCTTTTGAAAATACAGCTTCAACAATTTCAGCATTTAAGACTAACTTTAAATGTTTTCCTATACAATTTTACCTTGTAAGCACAGTAAAAATGTTCTAGTTTTTATAAGCAGTATGTTGTAATTATGGAGGGGAATCTCTCAGGATACTAAAGCATATGATATGTCCAAGGTTCACTATTTAAGGGGTGAAAAAGAGGTTTCTCACAAATTAGAATAGCAGGGGAATAAAAAAAAACTTAGGGCTGAAAGTAAGAGAAAAATAGCCAGGCATTTTACCCTTCAGAAAGATTTGCTTAAGCATTTCGAGCCATTTCAATGCTAGCAGGTCTCATTTCCCTGATGTAATTAGTAAAGGAAACAACAATTACCTGCAGGTTCATTAAATAAATCAGCACTGTTACTCATTGTGAAGTTAATGATCAGTAGTGCAGATGATTGTTATGGACACAGTGAGTACAGTTGTTGGTATTCAGCAGCAACACTTTACTAAAGAGAGTATTACTCTGCTTTTAAATTTTGTCATTCAAATAGATGAACTTTTTCTGCTTTTTCATTTAATAACCTAAAATTATTCTAACTGGGAGTGAGTTTTAGAGCCTATTTAAGATAAAGCTTTTTCAGAGTACAGTAAATTAACTCTTCTGTCTATTTCTATAACACAGCTTTTGCTTACATTCATGTCATGTAACCCACACCCACTAGCAACGTAGTACTAGTACTTATTGTTGTGAAACTCCCAATTTAATATCACTTAAGGAAATCTGGACACATCAGAATATTATCTTTCTTTGCAGGAGATGATGCCCCCTCACACAGCAGTTTCTGTGCTAACCTGGCCGGAAGTCTGTCTCATCCATGTCCTGGCTTTGTAATATTCCACCTAGACTGCAATAAAGCAATATACACAGGCATGGAACATTCAACCCCTTGGAGGATACATCTGAACTGTTCTTACACTTCCATACTAGGCTTCCTTAGAATCTCAGGCTGATTTTAATGCTTTTGGTCTTTATTTTCAATATGATTGATCACCTGGGTGCACTGCATATATGTATATATACTTATATTTAAAAGTCATCCAACATTTCTGAGGAAAAATAGTAGTGAACAGCAGTATTTCTCAGGACCAAAAAACCCACACAACTAAAAATAAAAATAAAACCCATTGTACCATAAAAGCAGAGCTCGTTCCTCATGGCAGACATCCTCTGAGAATTTTCTGAAACGGGAATTGAAATTCTGCAAGAACTAGAAAACAGGTAGTCTCATCGTATCTGTTGTAATGTTCTGTCCTGGGCTGCCTGATAAGAGTGTGGCCAGCAGGTCGAGGGAGGTGATCCTCCCCATCTACTCTGCCCTGGTGAGGCCGCATCTGCAGTGCTGTGTCCAGTTCTGGGCTCCCCAGTTCAAGAGAGACAGGGAACTACTGGAGAGAGTCCAGAGAGGGATACAAAGATGATGAGGGGACTGGAGCATCTCTCTTATGGGGAAAAGCTGAGAGACCTGGCTCTGTTCAGGCTGGAGAAGAGAAGACTGAGAGGGGATCTCATCGATGCTTATAAATATCTAAAGGGCGGATGTGAAGAGGATGAGGCCTGACTCTTTTCCGTGGTGCCCAGAGACAGGACAAGGGGCAACGGGTACAAACTGGAGCACATGAACATGACGAGGAACTTCTTTCCTGTGAGGGTGACAGAGCACAGGCACAGGCTGCCCAGGGAGGCTGTGGAGTCTCCTTCTCTGGAGAGATTCAAACCCTCCTGGACGCGTTCCTGTGCACCCTGCTCTGGGGGCACCTGCTTTAGCAGGGCAGTTGGACTGGGTGATCTCCAGAGGGCCCTTCCAGCCCTTATGATTCTGCGATTCTGTGAAATTGCACATTTCTTACCTGCTTTCACAAGAATCAACTCAGAGAAGTTGGTATATACCAACTTTTATCACACTGAAGTACCAGCTTACCATGTTTTTCCCCCTACTCTGTTTCCAGGGAATGCAACATACTGATGTATAACTACTGCTAGCATTAGTTTTATAGCACTGTAGTGCCACTGTTGTCCTTTGGGCAGCTATCCAAGAGAGATTCCCCAAGTAGTTCCATCTGTAAGGTTTTTAAGCATTTTGTATCTTGCATCTACTTTGTAAAAAATGTTTAATATTAAAAATTAAATACTGGCAGTTATTGTTTGCATCGTGATGTTTTGATATTTTTTTTACTCCAGTTAGTTAGAATTTACCAGGATTTTTTGACACAGGAATAAACATGCCAACCATTGCCTTGGCCAAGTTTAACTCAAACACAGCAACAGCAAGACTTTGTGTTGCCCTTCCAGGAGGCAGGAAGCCAAGCAACATCCAGTTGACCAACAGTCTGGGAGTCAGAGGAAACGTCTCCCCTAAAATGAACTGTTTCATAATTATTTATTTTTATTACGTAATTGGCAAAGATCAACCAAAACCAAGGTTTCATTTCACAAGGCCTTTGTGCAAACAATAGCGTGAGATTCTCTACACGTTCAAACAGTATGGAAATCAGAGTTCACAGTCCCAATATCAGGCTTTGAAAGATGGAGGTATTTTCCGTTGGATCTGGCCTCCAAGTAATGTAAATATCATTTTCATGTAGATTAATAAAAAGTGAGGAAAGAGAATGAAGCTAGCATATAAGTGTAATATAGACAGTTATCTCTAAAGTGAATGGCTCCAGGTACAAGGAGCTGTTTAAAAAACAAACATAAATCACAAATAAATGGGAGAAAAAATTAAATTGGCTTTCAGAATTTTTCTCAGTACGCTTAGCTGCAAAGTAGCAGGTCATCCCAATCCAAGTAAACAAATTACACTGCACATCAAAACAATAACACATCATTTTAAAAGCCACTAGTTATTCAGCAGAAGCCCATTTACTACATTTATGAAAAGGAATATTTCACAAACCCCAGACATTCAACAAATATTAGTTACTCTATTTATTCTCACTGCATTTTAAAGTTATTCAGCTGGCAGTTGCTAAGGGAACAGCCTTCATTTATTCCAAGTGTTATCAGAACTAGACTACTGCTCTGCAAGAGGTAAGTCTGCAAAAAAGTAACATTAAATCTACATAAATGAGCAAAATATATATGTACATGTGAGCATACACAAGCTCAGGGTTGAGGGGTAGGTGGCATTAGCTCAAATGAGTTTAAACAGCTTGAATTTTATTTAAGTACCAAATTTTCTCATCTGTCTCTTCCAGAAAATGTATGAGAATATTCTCAAAGAGTTCTCAACCTTTTCTGTAAATGCCACCAACTGCAAACACCATTACGTGTTAGGCCATTGCTAGGGAATATAGGTCCCTTTTTGTTAAAGAAAGCTTTTCAACTAGACACGTTTTGCCAGTCAGCAGGGGATGATGATGCGGCACACATTCAAAAGGCAGCCTGGCCTAACATGAAAACTAAGCTTTTGGATGATGAGCTTGCCAGCCCTACATCGATGGGAACGAAAGTCAAACCTCCTACATGTTCCACTGTTAAGCAGACAAGTTATGCCTCAAGACAGAAGATATATTTTAAAGAATGATCAGACAACGTCCTTTTCTTTCCACTCCTAGCAGGCTGGAAGTCTTGAAGAACATTAGAAGACTTTAAATCTCTTCTCTGGATCCTTTACATCTTTTCCTTGGGACTTGGCATCCCAACAGGCAGTGAGGATTACCCCTCCAAGCAGCTCCTATAAGCATTTGTTCTGATGAGTAAACTACGTAAAAGCATGGTTCTTAATGGCTCACAGAAATCACTGTAGAGGAGAACTTTCCTCTTGAAAAAGAGAGAACAAGAGCCCAGACAAACCATGTGGATAAAGAAAACCCAACAGGCTGAGTGTCTACAGTGCACTGGTGTCTTTTACTCATTTTATTTTGGGAAAGAGTTGTCACAAGCAAAGATGACATCCTTTGCTCTTCTCCCACACTGTACAGAATGCAAAAATGCACTGAAGCTGATACAAAGCAGCCTGCACTACCCATTTGCTCTCGAAATCCCTCTGTCCTTTTCTAAGCTCTACAAAGAACTCTTTTGCAGCAGGTCCAAGACAAACTAATAGCTAAATGGTGTCAATATACCCAAAGGTAAACTGTGTTCTTAGAAAGATTTCCTTCAGCTAAAGTACACAAAGCTACAAGGTTTCATTCAGACCGTGAGCCAAATCCTGACATCTTTACCCACACGGCGCAACTTCTCTGTTTCCGCTAACACTACATCAGACTCCTGCACACGTTTCCTGGAACAAGAGTTTGCGTAACATTGGAAAACATACAGCATATACAAAAATCCTCCATTATTACTTTCCTTTCTGGAAAAATGCGAGGATGGAAGTTTTGGGATGCAAAATGCAATCTTAAGAAGTATTCTTCAGAAAAAATCTCCTGTCAGGACCAATCTTGTTCTACTCATTTGGACTTCAATTTCTTTCTCTTATAAAAACCAAACTAAATTGCTGTTCTTAAAGTCTTTTCTTCATATTTCAGTGCAAGTAGTAATCCTTCTCCTTTACTTTTAGCAGGTGTGAAAGTGTGAAGAAAAAAAAGCCTGCACATCTGTCAGAGCAGACTACTATGGGACTGGCAGAAGGGAAAATGATTGTTTGTAGCATCCCTATGCTGTGTTTTGCTTGCACTGTGCAGAACACTCCATCAGGCTCTGGAAAATACTTTAATTTCACTGAAAGATAGGAATGCCATAGCTAGTCCTCAGCTGATGTATTGGAAATGAGTTTGTTTAACTTTTATAACTGCTGCCAGGAATTATAAGACCTCTGCCTCCATACATAAGACATCAGGAGGAGCATTATGCGTGTACCTTCATATTTACAGCTTGTTTTGAGATATTTCTATGAAGCAGGTTGGAATACATGAAGCAGGTTGGAATACGACACCAAAAAACCTCACTAAAATATCACAAAAAGCACAATATGAGGAATAATCTATCTACGCGTAAATATATCAAGTTTAAGGATGGAGGGAAAAGAAGGATTTCGTGAAGTCTGGCATGTGTAAACCAGATCAGCCTGAAGCAATTTGCCTGATGTTGTGGCAATTTACGCTGTTTTGTACAATACTATTACATTATTCCTTAAATGGTAGCATTAAATTAACAGCATGAAGCATCACGGGACCTTTGCATGCACATGGAATTACTACGTTAGTGACAGCAGAATAAAAGTCTTGAATTCTCTATGTTTAAATTGAGCTACCTCCTCGCCTTTTATGATTGTGATTTATTGAATGATCAGCAATGCACAGAGGCTTTGCTTGTATTGCCATCCGTGCTTCATTAGGAAATCCTCTATAGGCAAGACAGGTTTTATTATCACTGACAAGGAATGTGATAGCACACAGATTGCTAGATAAATTCTAGAGTGTCACAGGCAGAGAAGATGCTACACGCTAGAACTGCACCACTGAGAGAGCTGGGAGGGGTTGTCCAGCACCCACTTGCCCCATTACGCCACATACACTGTGTTTAAGTTAAGTCTGGCCAGCCCATGGCCCTCTAATTAACAACCACTCTAGTATGCAACAGTGGAAAAGAATTGCATTTTGCTCTATTCTATCAGTCACTTCTATTGCTGAAACTTCTAGGAACAAAGTGACAGGACACGGATCCAATGAAGCAAACTGGTTTTAAGTCTTTTGCATACTCTGCATAAGGTTGGGATTGGAGAAAGGCACAAATGTGAGGACAGCCACAAAGTCTTGACCATAGTGAAAAACAACTCTTCTGCCTACTGTACTGGTTTGGGCTGGAATTGAGTTAAAATTCTTCATAATAACTTGTATAGTGCTATATGTTGGCTTTGTGCTGGAAACTGTTGATGACCCAGGGATGTTTTAGTTATTGCTGAGCAGTGCTCACACAGAGCCAAGGCCTTTTCTGCTCCTCACCCCACCCCACCAGCGAGGGGGCTGGTGGTGCACAAGGAGCTGGGAGGGGACAGAGCCGGGACAGCTGACCCCAGCTGACCACAGCGATATTCCATACCCTATGGCATCATGTTCAGCATATAAAGCTGGGGGAAGAAGGACTAAGGGGAACACGTTTGGAGTGACAGCGTTTGTCTTCCCAAGTAACCATTGGGTGTGATGGAGCCCTGCTTTCCTGGAGATGGCTGAACACCTGCCTGCCCATGGGAAGTGGTGAATGAATGCCTTGTTCTGCTTGGCTTGCATGCATGGCTTTTGCTTTACCTGTTAAACCATCTGTATCTCAGTCCATGAGTTTTCTCACCTTTGCCCTTCCAGTTCTTTCCCCTGTCTCACTGGGGGAAAGTGACTGAGAAGCTGTGTGGGGCTTACCTGCCTACTGTACTGGGGTTAAACCACAACACCTACTAAAACTTCACAGAGTCAGCAAAATAGATATATGCAACAAACAATGAAGACATTTAATTTCAGCACATTTTAAGTATAATAATTCACTTTTTCATTACAAGAGTTTGAAAATTATTTTTTAAATTAATATTTATTAATACTTACTAAATGGAATTGTTTTTCATCAAACAAAATGCTTCAATCTCTTATTTCATTAAGGAAGATAAAAACTGAATTCTGCATAGGCCCCAAAATATTTTTTATTCAGCTAATAAATATAAAAATCAGTTATTGGCATAACATCTGCTTTTCTTTCTAATCTTAAACCTCTATATTTTTACTGAATATTGTTAAAGAGCTGCAGAATATCATGTCAGAGGCTTTAATTTTACTGGAGTTAAAATCACATACCAGGAGCCACTTTCAAGGCATGACATCTTCAATGAAGCCTATGAACCCTAACAGTGACACTGCATACCCCAAAGTGCTACCTGTTGACATATTTTCTAGTATTTATACCTCTAAAAATGCAATTCTTCTTTCACTGTAGTCTCCTTACAGAGGATAAGAGATTAAACATATTGCTTGTACATACAGACTGTAGATATTTATAAACAATCATCTGAAAATATGAAA
Organism: Steatornis caripensis; assembly: GCA_013398225.1. Lineage (NCBI taxonomy): Eukaryota > Metazoa > Chordata > Aves > Caprimulgiformes > Steatornithidae > Steatornis > Steatornis caripensis. Next base: position 111,164 of record VZSC01008265.1, read on the forward strand.
ATATTACAGACAAATAAATACTAATAAAGAGATCTTAAGTGTTTAATCATTGATAATTTATGATGTTAAATATTTGATCATTTTAAACAACTATTGAAATGTCTCTATTTTGGAGGCATCATTGCACCTATCTTTAGATGTGAAAAATTCTAACAAAGAGTTTACTCAAAAATTATCAGACACAAAACCTGTCTATCTATTTGAATTTATGCATTTCCACCCTTCATCACAGAAAATCTGTTTCCTTAAAAAATGGTAGAAACAAAACAGTCCCTAGATTTGAGGTTAGAAAGGTCACCAAGCAATTATTGAACAAATGGTCTCTGCCTTGAAAACTAATTTAAAATGCATATAAAGGTAAATTAAGGAGATTCCACCTGGAAGACAGTCACATATATTTAAATAATGGTGAGGCATCACTTTACTTAATGTTTCTTTATCTGTGGCTAACTGTAATAAAATAGTTGCCTGTGAGTCACCATGCATCAAACAAAATTCTGTAGTAATTGTATAAATGAGAGTTTTCTATTGTTATGTCTGATTCCACTTTTACATTACATTAGCATTCCTGTCTAAAATACAGTCAAGTGCTATTACTTAACCACAAACTAAAAAGTCTGTAATACTATGTTTTGCTCAATGGATACCCCAGCTGTGGCTTCCTGTAGGGAGTTCACCAAAGAAAGTAGAGTCTATAGAACAAAAATTCAAGGGAAGAATCAGAAAATGCCAATATACTGTAACTCTGTTTCACAGCATTAAGGCCTGGCTCAGGAAATGTATTGCTCTGGTCCTCAACAATAACCTGTGGTCTATTTGTGTTCAACTTTTTCTATACACTGTAAATGGCCTTGGTGTCAGAAATTAATTCGGTCTACTGTCCAAGCAGACAATCATCTTCAATCACCCATACAAGACAAATATGTCCCCTGCAGTAGTAAAGAGTGAACAAACCAGGAAGAAAGAACAAAAATATTTACGAATATAGACTAACCCTTTCTCACAGCAGCCAGAACTTAAAAGTTACTATGTCAAATATGGTCATAAAAACACATGATGCACTTGCATTTTACAGTGTTAATGTTTCCGATGTCAATGAGATGCAGTCCCTGGACAGCACTTCTGTAAAAGACAAGTTAGGAGCATTCACATGCTTTGCTATAATCATATGTTGTTCTTGTATAAACATTTGTACTGTACAATGTAATCCATTGGTCTTCTAGTTCCATTTAAATTCATCGATTTAATATAATCTTGCTTAATCCTGAGGTTTCAGGACAGAACTGTTTAAAAGCGTAAAATATTTTTAAAATATTAAAATATGATTTACAGCAATTCACAATATAGAAAAAGCTGTTATGAGACACTCTCACAAGTGCATGTGTGTTCCCAAGATTCTTCTTTTCATCCATACAAACAAAAAATGACAAATCAAAAATTTCATTCATAAAGTTTATTGTCTGCTAATTAAAATTTATGAACCAAGCAACCGAGTGGCATTAAAATAAAATTAAAGTTGAAGTTTTGTATCATTTCCACAACAAACGTAGAAAGTGAAGATATCCTTACTATTCAAGTCAACTTCTGTGCTAAGCTCTCTGACGTGACTGCCATCTTGCTCTATTTGTATTGATGTTCATTGAGAGATGGATCTTTATCCACTATTAAAAAGACAGAAAACACCAATTCCAGTTCTTCAGGCAGATGAATAAGCATCAGATCTTGATGTCTGCTGGGCTAGACTCAATTACAGTTCTATTTTTCACACTCTAGATTCTATTTACAACACTGCAATCTAAATAATTCATATCAAAATTGTTTTACTGTTATTATTTAGAATTGACATTTCACATGCTCTGAGGCTTCCTTTGAGATTAGAGTTTTATTCTACTTCATAGTATCAAAGCAGAGATAAAGGCATATCTGCAGATCCAGACTGTCTGTGTCTCATGCATAATACGTGCACTATAACCCATAGAAATTAGCCACCAGCACAACAACCCAGACCACCTTAGTTAGGAGCCTAAGGGTATATCCACATTAGCATTTTAATCTGGATTGGGAGTGCACTTCTGAAGTGACTCTCCTGACCATGCTAATTTAGTGCTCTTCAGTTCTCACCCTGGAGCAGTCTCAAAGCTCACAAATTAAACTGCCTTCAGATGTAACTAAATCAGAACTTGCACCCAGGACTGACCCAAATATGCTCTCTCCACTAACACGTATACAGCACATGTGGCCAGACTAAAGCTAGTCCAAAGTAAAAAATGTAAAACCTAATTTTCTATGACTAATCTTTGCCCTGTGAGCTCATCCAGCAGAATTAACTTCCCCTTTGCCTGCTTTTTCGTCGGCCTCCCAGGACTCCCACTCCTGGTTATATGGTTATTTCAAGAGGCACAAAGAACTGTTGTTTACTACATCTCATTGAATTAGAGTCAGGTTCTTCTCTATTCAGGATGAACCAAAGCCCTTCCCTTTTCCAAGCAAGCATTCTCAGTGTCCATTTGTATCGTTTTCAGCTACAGTTTGACAGCTGTTGAGGTTTTTATGGGGTTCAGGCAGACTGTAAGATTCTTCTCACATTTTTAAGACAAAGGACTAGAGCTGGTCCACTGTACAAAGGTCTGAAAATCAGTCAATACAGAAATATGATGAAATGCAGCATGTTTTGTTTGCAAGGCTGTGCAGGCAATAGGTGGCACACACTGTGTAAGTGCTAGGTGCTGTTTTGAAGAAGTATTTAAGTGTATACGTAACAGAAAACAGGGAAAACATATATGTCACTAGGATGTTATTGTACTTAATTATAACGAGAGATCTAATTCCCACACATATGAACAACGCCTACCATTACCTATAATCACTTTTCAGTTAAAGTTTCCAGTACCAGGAATACAGATCTAAAATTCAACTGCTTCTGTTATTCTGATAATCCTCTGCTGTATTGTCTTGTTTTCTATGATAATATTTTGTTGTTTAATTTTGTAGAAAACATGAAGCCAACTGCTGTCAGTGTAAAGAGCATTGAACATTCATCTTCATTATACATTTCCAAATCCCACATAATATCTCCATGGAAATAATGCCTTATCAGATGCAGCAAATGCAACAGGGACTAGAGCTGATGAGTACAAAGATACTGAGAGAAAAGAAACCAAGCCTCTCTGGGGAGCAGAAAACGATGAAACGAGCTGAAACAGTAAGTCCTAAAATAAAGTCAAAAGGGCACGCAGAAGTGTCCAGGGGGACTAGCTAGCACACACAAGTGTGAAATGAAAGACATTGACTCAGCAGGCTCTGGAAGAAAGTATCAAAAAAAGCACCTGCCATGTAGACATGCATATGGGGTACAGCCTTACATATGGCTGAAACACCAAAGAATTAAAGCAGATCAGCTAGGCAAAGATAAATATGTGACAGTGAAAAGAGACTTTTACACACACACACACACAAGAATAAAAAGCTATTGTTTCATATTTAAAGCCAGGATGTCCTTATAATACATTGATGTTTGTAAAGTTCTGATGTGAGTCCTTTGAAAGTGTGATCCCAATGGCTTACCACCATCTCACAGTTAAGTTAGCTTTTTTATTCTAATATTTGAACCTGTCATTTTTGAACTGAAGGTCAATGTTCAGTTCTAATTAGTAACTACCACATGAATGCTTCAGCTATTCATGGGTAAAATAACTGAATCTTTAACGTTATTTCTACATCACAGATTTAATCAGTTGTTGTTCAGATGTCAAAGGCTGTTACATGCAGCAGTGTTTTTTCATAAGAATTTTTAACACAGCATTTCCAAAATCATTACCAATTCGCCAACATACAACAGCACATACATAGTAAAAAAAAAAAAAAAAGGAAAAGGGCAAGGAAAGGAGAGGTGGAAATTGGAACAAAGTCTCTCACACTTTTAACAGAGTACCCAATGTAGTTATGCTTAAAGCAGCAATTAAGAATTACCAGTCAACTACATTGTACTCAAAACTTCATGTAAGTCTCAGGCCTAGAACAAGCAAATATGAGCAAGCTCTTAAGAAACACACTCGTTTATATGGCACATTTTACTGCACAGAATTGTAAGTACGTGAACTCCTATCTGTCTTTATCTCTGGTAGGGGCAAAACACAGGCTTGAGCATAGACTAAATTATTTTACACTCGTGATTCTATGTATAATTGTATCATATTGTCATAGCTGCTGCTGGAGTCTGGAAATCGATGTAACGCAGAGAAACTTTAGAACCATCACATTTATGCTCAGCCCTCCATGTTGTGCGAGCATAGAAATCCAATCTGTTCTTGCTCAGGAAATCTTTAGTAATTGTGGCACATAAAATGACTGCACATCTAAATTTATTCTCTAACTTTTTCAGACACCTGGAAAAGATGAGGAAACTCAGCAGTCTAGGTTTGGGTTCATCTACTAATGGCAATCCCAGCATGTGCTGTCTGCCCTCGACACTCAAGTTGTCAGAGAAGTCTATCAAGGATTTTATCCTTTCCCTGTCTCATGTAGTTTGGATCAAAAAAAGCAACTTGTTTAATTCTAACATCACACAGAGGCCTGATTTTTGCTCATAGCATCAGCGCAAACCTAAGGGCAGCAAGCATAACACTACACTGCAACTGAGATACTTAGCAATACTGTCCCAGAGAAAGTCCTTTAAAAAAATTATCCTAACGAGGACTCAGTGTGACAGATTCTCTAATGAATGGATAACCCTAAAACAGATAGTTAAGATTAACTATTTTCCTGTTTCTTTCGGATTTGCGTTTCTTACTGCATTGTTCTGCATTCTACTCTGGAAAGAATTGTATGCTTAACATCCTAGAACAATATAAACAATTACCAGACACAACTAATGATGCAATAACAAAATAATCTTTTTTCAGAAAGAGAGGGAGCATGTACATGTGTAGCTGTGGGACATAAATGGAAGACATAAATGGAGGAGGCAGCCTAAAGAAGATTGGATAAGAAACATTAATTTTGTTATACAAAGAAATTACTGGGGTTGTATGAGGACATTACCGTGACATCAGCTAAACTGGAAACTTACAGGACATTAGCCACTGAGTGAGAATTGCTCCCTTGAGCTCTGTTGCCTCATATTAGCTGCTGGAGAGCTTGCCCATGAATAAATGGCACTTAAGTTACATAGGTCATACGGTTCTATGCGATAAAACCATGCACAATAGGAATCAATATCTAATAGATGTATCTACACAATAGCTTATCTTACAGCAGCTTGTTTCTGTAGCCAGAATTTCAGAGGGTGTGAGCTATTTTAATTATTAGTGCTAGAACAAAATGCACACGTGGTAGTTAGAAAGCCCACAATAACGTGATATGAGCTTTTATCTCAAATAGACATTCCCAGATTGATCCGATTCACCACTGAAGATGAATACAGTACCTCTAATTCATTCATCTGAGTACCTCCTCTCTCCCTGTTTTTCCCCATGCATAAGCATATAGGTGCTGCAACATCTGAGAAATAAATCACCCAATAAGTGAGGCCCAGCAACAAGTATAGTGATATCACCCTGATAGAATTTTAATCCTTTTATTTATGATGTACAAACACATTTTCTGAATATTCCTTCCTCACTTAACATTTGTGCACTTGTAAAATGAATCAAAGTTTCTCCTGATCATTTATTATTATCATTAGAAAATTAAATGAAAATGTGCATTTCCACTACTTATAATGATCATTTGATAACACTTTATATCAGGAGAGCAATTTCCTACTTCTCACTCAACCAGGCCAATCACTTTCACAAACTGAACAGTGGATCTATAAAATAACCTTCTATGGTTCACAGTGTTTGCACTAAGTAACTAGCAGTTAAAATTATGGACAGAGAAATAAATTTGCACAAGTCAGACTGCAGGAAAATGGCAAATAGCCGTTAAAGACATTAACACTCATAAAACAATTTCACAAAATAAAATGTCAAGGGTTTAATGGAGGTTAAAAATTGGGAGCTTTATCATAAAAATATTTATGACTTGATTCTCATCTTCTGTATCTTAGTTTCTCATCTGATGACATTGTATGAAACTAAGTCTGTGTATAGGGTTTATGTGGCAAGTTATTGGTAGCAGGGGGCTGCAAGGGCAGCCTCTGTGAGAAGACATCAGGGGCTGCCCCCATGTTGGACAGAGTCTGTTCCAGTCAGCTCCAAGCTGGACCTGCCACTTCCCAAAGCTGAGCCCATCAGTGATGCTAGTGGTGCCTCTGTGATAACATATTTAAGAAAGACTAAAATCTACATTGCAGCAGCTGGGAGAGAGGAGTGAGAAAATATGAGAGAAACAACTCTGCAGACACCAAGGTCAGAGAAGGAGGAGGAGGAGATGCTCCAGGCACTGGAGCAGAGACTTCCATGTAGTAGGAGAAGACCATGGTGACGCAGGTTGTTCCCCTATGGCATATGGAGGTCCATGATGGAGCAGATAGCCACACTGCAGTCCATGGAAGACCCCACACTGGAGCAAGTGGATGTGCCCTGAAGGAAGTTGCAGCCCGTGGAAAGCTCATGTAGGAGCAGGTTTTCTGGCAGGAACTGTGGCCCATGGAGAGGAGACCACAAGGGAGCAATACAATCCTGAAGGACTGCACCCCATGGAAAGAATCAATGCTGGAGCATTTCTTGAAGAACTGCAGCCCATGGGAAGGATCCATGTTGGAGAAGTTCATGAAGGACTATATCCTGTGGGAGACCCTCCATGCTGGAGCAGAAGAACTGAGGAGGAAGGAGCAGCAGAGATGAAGTGTTATGAACTGACCACAATTTCCATTCCCCTGAGGCACTTGGGGGGAGGAGGGAGAAGTCAGGAGTGAAGTTGAGCCTGGGAAGAAGTAGGGGGGTGGAGGAAAGGTACTTTTAATTTTGTTGTATTTCTCACTATCCTACCTTGTTATTAATTGACAATAAATTAAATTAATTTTGCCAAAGTCAAGTGTGTTTTGCCCATGACTGTAACTGGTAAGTAATCTCCCTGTCCTTATCTCAGTTCTAGATTTTCCATCATATTTTCTTCTGCTGTGCTGTTGAGAAGAGGGAGTGATAGAGCAGCTTGGTGGACACCTAGCAGCCAGCTAATGTCAGCCTACAACAGTGCTGTCATACCAGCACAAAACTGGTTCAAGTGAAAAAAAAATACTGCATTTTTCAGTGAAAATTAAACATCTGAAGTTAGATATAGCTCAGGTTTTTACATAAACATTCCATGATTAGAGCTCCAGAGTTTTACAAATTCTAAAACTCTGCTAACAAGGCACACACTCCAAAGCACCTTATTATCTCTGAGGTTGAATGTTTTTCCTCATTTATTTAAACATGCTTGATCAGGACACAGAAACAAACTCTTCTTCTGAACAATCTCTAGAGGAGCCTGTACAGAATGATTATGTTCCAAAGTTAAAAATATACAGCTAAGCACATAAAGTAGATGCCATGAACCCATCTCTGTTATTGGAGTGACTCAGCTCTGCAGAAGAAGCAAAGATTCATTACATCCCAGGCAGAACTGCATGGGGGAGGAGAGTTCTGCAGCTTCAGGACCAGAATATTGCCAGGGAGAGAGAGGGGATGATTTTTTTTCTCCCATTAAGTGCATCAAATTCACTGACAAAGACCAGAATTTTCATCATTTTCCCCCAAAGACTATTAGCATCATGTATAATAAGAGCCTAATTTGCAGCTTCTGAAAGGAAAGCACTTGAACAGTTTTGCTGTGTGGTAAGTGACTGCAATAGCCACTGAGCACTAACTCCCACAGTAGATAGGAATGATTGATGACAGCACTGCAGGAGACGCTTTAAACCACAATAGGGAAGGGGTTGTCAAACCCTTGCACTCAGCTTGCTTTTTATTAAGGTTGGTTAGATCAGACTCCATCCCACCTATTACACCAATTTAAAGTGGTTCTCTTAACCTCTTCTGCACCTGACTTCAAACCTCATTTTTCCTATTTTCTACAGAAAGCCCATTTAAGCATTATAAATAAGTGCTGTCTGCCGATAGTTACATAAGTCTGAATGAAGAACTGAAAAGCTGAAGTCCTTTGAAATGTAAATCCTGGGAAGCTGTCAGTGAGGCTGATGCCCTAATTCCAATCACATTTTGTAGCATTGTAACTTTGCTAATAGTCACCTGCTTCCATTTGTGAGGTCCCGCTCATGTCTGGTCAAGTTAGAATATTTAATTACTCAACCTTTTCTCTCTCTTTACCCCCATATGGTATGTATGACTTAGTATTTCTTAGAAGTTGGATGAAAAATAATTGCCATTAATTTTAAAGTTGTTCTAACAAGAGTTACACTTTATGTCCCAAAATAGCTGATGGGCATTCAGAAAATAGAAAGAAATATAGCATGTTCACAATATACCACATTCACACTATATGAAGATTTCTCAAGGCTACTTTCAGACAAGAAAGAAGACTTTCTGAGTAAAGAATAAATCCAAGGAAAGCCAGTGAGAGATAAGCACTTCACACCCGCTGTGTTCCTTTGAGCATATTTTGAGAATTTCCCACAAAGATAAATTCAGCCTTGATGAAAATGCCTGAAGCTCTGCCTACTTTAGTCTGTTAACACCAAGGTGAATTTGTTTCAGTTTTGAAAACTAAACAAATAAAAATCAGCTTCTTCATTTTAAAAATAATACTGTAGTTTTTAGCCAGCAACCCATATGAAGGTGCAGCAACCTCTGTCGCCTCAGGGGCTGGAAGAGATTACATTCAGGGAAGCACGCCTTCTCTTCAAACTTGCGTGCGAAAGAGGAAAAAGTGATCTCTGGCATTCTCCACAGGCACTGGTTCCGCCAAGCTCTTCTGCGTCCTGACACGTAAAAGAAACAGCGTCTCTACTCCACCGAACAGAGCGCGAAAATTGTAGCAGTGTTTTTCCGTGAATTCTTCATCCATATTCTCCACTTCACAAAAACATGTAAGTAGAAATAAAACCTTCCATGTGCGACACCCAGATATATATCCACGCAGGTATCTCAGGCGCAGTGATATACATTGATATACATTTGCAGCAACTGCAAAACAACCTTTGCAGAAGAAAAATCACTGCAAGAGAACCACCGTCTTCCAGAAGAAACTATTTTCAAAGAGCTTGTCCCAGTTTCAGTGGGACAGAATCATAGAATCAATATTCTATTTAGGAAAGCAGCATTTTTGAGAAGACTGCAGCACCTGTTAGGTGGGAATAAAGTTGATAAGACACTTTGGTTTAGTTCATGCTTGGCCATGGTATGTGGATTTCCATAGTGATCAAGGTCTTTAGCAGTTTTGAGTAAGCCAGGTGCAAAAGCTAGCATGAGCGAAAGCCAGGGCAGCTGACCCACACTGGCCAAGAGAAAAGTTCCATACCATAAACATCATGCTCACTATAAATTGGAAAGTTTGCTGAAGACGTCTCTCTCTCTCCTTCCTCAATGGTGGCCGTCTCTGGAGAGTCTCACTCACCCTTCTGCTCCCAAGGCCAGCTCTCCCCTTTGCTGTGACCGTCGCACTCTCTCTGGACCTGCGGTGCTTGCAGGGTTTGGCATCTGGCACCCGCTGCCGCGAGCGCACAGCTCACAACCACTGTATGGGCTAACTCTGTGTATTTTATATTAGTAGTGGTATTAATATTAGTTTGTTATTATTATTTTATTAAATCTGTTTCTATTTCAACCCATGGGTCTCCTTTCCTTTTCCTGATTCCCCTTCCAAAGTGGGGAGGGGTCACTGGGTGGTAGAACAGCTGGCTAAACTGAGACAGAGCCATACAGACAAACATAGGGGGAATCAGCGCACAGATTTTGAAATAAAATGCAATATTCGGCTTTCCTAACTCTGACATCCTCACAGATACGCAGACCGCACTTCGCAAAGAAATACCTCCATCTGTGTGGGCATTACCCAACTACTTAGTTTAGCAAAAGTCAAAACCCAAGAGGAAAATTTTGATTCTTTCCCTGTTGCATCAGGATACAATGAAATGATGAGGCAAGATAGTTGTTGTCTGCAGAGAGCTAGTTGTTTTCTGTTAAGTTCTAGGGAGCGCGAAGTCTTTTCCATGATGCTGTGAAAGGAACATGGGCTCACAAAGGAATGTGCACACCGGCAGGCCCTGCATTTTTTATTAGAGTTGGGAGAGAAATCTAAGTATAGAAGGAATAATGAAGTATGCCTTACAGCTATGCACACTGTATTTCTTGCACAAAATTTTCCTGGTGTTGGAATTAAAAGTGAGAAAGTTATATTTTCTCTTCTTGACCATGATAAAATTTTTGTATACCAGAGAAAAACCTTTAGACCAAACATGTCACTCACAGGCTTTTCCAGGTGAAATGAAAGCACACGATATGAAAATGTGATAAGGGTTCACATTTGTTTAACATTTGCAAACAAGCTGGGTTTATTAGGATTCCAGTTACTACTAGGTCAGTTCACTGCATTCCTGCGAAGTCTAAGTATTTAAGTGTATCTTGTAAGACTCCACAAACCACGCTGAGTCATCCACCACATCATAGAAAGCATCTCAGAATAGGAAAACCATGGTAATGTGGTGTTTTCCAAAATAACTTCCTATTAAAATAAAAATATCACAGAATAAGTTTACTGCAATTAAAACTTGCTACTTAAGGAAGAAATTCCTTAGCAATAATCGGATTTTAAGCTAAACTTGTGAATTCCAATAGTAGAGCAGTCAAAGCTTTAATACATATTAAATGAAAGCTTTAATACATATTTAATATAAACCTAAATTAATTTATACTATTGCATGCCCTGGAATTCAGTCTATACTTCCATCAGAAAAGTAATCATAGACCTCAAACTTGAACAATCCAACAATATCAACAAATATTCTCCCACTATAAAAATCTGAAGCTTTTATGGCAAGACCTATAAAAAATAAACAGCAAAATATTTTTTTTATTTTATCTTTACCTACTAGAGTTAAAAAGAAAGATTAAGTCATGTAAATGCAAGAATGAGACATAGGAGTCACTATTCCTGAAATTTGAAGTATAAATGACTCCAACGTAACAATAATTAAGCAACACACTTGGAGATGATCATGTTATAGCCACTTATTTAAATAGACTTATTAAAAGTGCACATGGTACTAGGCTTCCTTTCCTATGAGTCAAAAATACACAGATTTAAACAAAAAGTTTTGTTCACAAACATACTGAAAATTAAGCCTTCTTAATTCTTAATTGGCAGTTAACCACAGCAAAGGAGAATTAGAGACCTGGAATATCACAGGCATGGAGACTATGGGTAAGGGGACCCCAGAACTAACTTTGCCTTATAATGCCTCGACATACAAAGACTCACGTTGCTGCTGAATGACTAATCTTTGTATTGTTAACTTGCAGGCTGTACATGTGAAATATGTGATAACACTTCCTTTACATTCAAAAATGATGGTATGGTGTGAGAAATTATGTTGTGAAAAAGATATGAAAAATATATAGCTTTCAGGCAGCAGGATTACATCATGTCTACCACAGCGTACTGTTATATATGACATGCTTAAGTGTATCAGCAGCTTCTCAGATCTTTTTGTGTGTTAATCATGTCTTTGAAGTTAACTTTGTGTTTTCAACAGAAGTTCATATTCTAACCCAGAGGCTTGTTGAAGAAACCGAGGGCCACCCAGTAGGTTTGATGCTATGAGATAGCCAATAGGTCAATACAGACTTTCACAGATTTTTGCAATACATGACAGGAAATCAGTAAAGTATGTCAATCTGCAGGTCATGCAAACATCCACTGTACCATCAAAACAATCAAATTTCACAATTTGGCCACATATTATGATATGTCAGAGAGATTTACCTATACAGCAAGAGGACATTCTGTACTAATCCTGTCAATGTGGTTAATTATCTATCTGAACAACCTCTTTGTTCTAAGTAAATCAGCCTGATTGATTAATTAGGAATGACACCGGTTGTCCCCCTGTGAATCTAGCTTCAAATGAGGACACGAAAGCAAGTATGTTATAACTGTTTGATGTAGACCTGCCTATGAGCCCACACATCTGAGCCCATAATCTGCTGCAGTTTGACCTGCATGACAACTCTTTCAGAAAGCCAGTTCATTTTATATTTTATTGTTTGAAAGTTATGGATCAGTCACACTGTAAAAAAATTAGACTATCCAGAATGTACTTGGAGAGAGATTTAAAGACAATTTGTCTATGTTTGATTTCGGGGGAACTAGCAAAAGAAAATTAATACATTTATCTTTGGTTTATTGCCCAGAAATAAGAGAGTGTAGTAGCTCTTTATTTGTAATGTTTTTAAAGTTCATTGTAAGCATAGCTATATCACTGCTTGAGATCTAAGATATCATTAGTTTTTTCATCATCTATAAATAATTATTCTACTGTGAGACTAATTGTCAAACTAAGGTAGTTCAATTACAGTGCTTTGTAGACCTTAAGTACTCATACTGGAAACATTAATATTTTAGCATCCCAAACACAAAAGTGCTCCTGGAGTAGCAAATTTATGCCCGCTACATCTCCACTGAAATCAGTGCATGAGATGGCTTCCTGCCAGGAATCCTACAGGACTGATTCACAGATAAATTAGGCCTTAATGGTTCACGGTCAATGATCATGTCACTTTTACTCTTCCATTAAGACAAACTGATCTCATGCTCTGGCAAGCTCTAGCAGACTTCAGCAGGTGAAGCTGGTTTGTGTTCAGATACTAAGACTGCGAACTGGGAAAGCTGAATCCATTCAATCTGCTGCCTTGTTGTGCAGATAGTCTCCTGCGTTGGGTCTGTGTGGCGGGGCTTTGGTAGCAGGGGAAGGGGCTACACAGGCAGGTGGCCCCTGTCAGAAGCTGCTCGAAGCTCCCCCAGCTCCAAGGCGGCTCCACCTCAGGCTGAGGCCGGGCCATGTAGAGACAACAGATGGGCCTCTGCCATAATGGATTTAAGGAGGGGACAAAGGAGTGGTCATGGAGATCTGCAGCAGAGGAAGGAGAGGGAGGTGAGAGGAACACCTGTGCAGATACCTGGAGTCAGTGACAAAGGAGGGGGAGGAGGCAGCCACAGCGGAGATTCCCCTGCACCCCGTGGGGAGCGGGCAGGCTCTGCCCCTGCAGCCCATGAAGGATTGTGGTGGAGCAGCCTGTGAAGGACCACGGCAAGGCAGAGATGGACCTGCAGTCCATGGAGGACCATGGCAGAGCAGAGAGGGGCCTGTAGCCTGTGGAAGACCCCACACCAGGGGAGGTGCCTATTCCCCAAGCAGACTGTGACTCTGTCGGCAGCCCATGCTGGGTCGGGGCACTCCTGACAGACCGCAGTGCGTGGGAAGGACTCACATTGGAGGGGTTTGTGAGGGACTCTCTGCCATGGGAGAGACCCCGCGCTGGAGCAGGGGAATCGTTTGCAGAGCCCTCCCCACCTAAGGTGGAAGGAGTGGCAGAGACAGACAATCTTTGAACTGAATGCACACCCCATTCCCCATCCCCCTGCGCCACTGAGGGGGGAGGAGGGAGAGACATCGGGAGTGAGGGGACTCGAGCCTGGGAAGGAGGGAGGGGTGGGGGGCAAGGGGGAAGGTTATTTATTTGTGTTTTAAGATCTGGCTTTTTGTGTCTCCTTATTCTACTCTGCTTTGATTGATAACTGATTAAATTGGATTTTTTCTACAAGTTGGGTCCAGTTTTGCCCATGACCATAACTGGTGAGTGAACTCTCTCTGTCCCTGTCTCAACCCACCAGGTTTTGTTACATTTTCTCCTCATCATCGCATGGGGGAGGAGTGAGAAAGCGACTGTGTGGTTCTTCGTTGCCAGCTGGGCCTAAACCATGACATCTCCTCTGGCAGAAAAGGAATCTGGACAACTGCAGTGATAACATCTTAAATAACCACTACTATATCTGTTCAAGATCAGTTATCAGACATCACATTACTTCCTGGAAAAAATGTTGCTGAGACACAGTTGTCACAATGTTCATAGAAGCAAGTTCTGTGAATTTACAGAGAATTGAGACGATGTCTTAATAATTATTCCTTTTTTGCATTGAGGTAGCAGCTCTTTCTCTCATAGCTCTGGTTTTGTATGCATTGGATGTTTAAGAAATTATTGTTTTTTCTTTTGTACAGATATATCACAGTAACCAAAACCAACTGCTTACTTTGGGAGCTGCAGACTTTTTGGCAGACCTCCTTTCATCCTTAGAACAGAGAATAGCATGGATCCGGGTGAAAGGATTAGAAACAACACACCCTTTGGACCTCTGAGGAGGACTGCCCAACCTCTTACTCAGCTTGCTGCAGAATGCTAAAAAAGCTCTGACTTGCAATGAAATAGGATATCTAAAGGAAAGTCTGATGGACAATTCTTACTGGATAGGGGACCTACAAAATAGGCTGCAAATCAGAAAGGAGATATTGTTAAGCAAGGAGGTAAAGACCAGAGGCTACGTTAAAAGAGTACGTGAGTAGGAACACTCAAGTTGCCATAGTTCAACGGCAACTATGCGGGAACATATGGGACCATACTGAATTGTAAAGATGAGAGTCTGAAACCTCGATGATCCCAGGGAGAAACCCTGGATCTTATTTTCAGAGTCAGATCTATCCATAGTTCCTTATTTGTTGGACTACATAATATGTGACATACAAGCCCTTACACTGAGGAGAAAGAGGAAGTCTGTTGTCTGTTACCACAGCACAGAAGGGATAGTAGAGAGTAGTAAAATAGCTATTTAAGTGTTCCTGGGAAGGAAAGCAGAGTAAGAATGTCATTAAGAACCAAGCGGTGATAAGGCTGTGAACTGTCTTTTAAGTCAACAAGGCCAGTTACCAGACAGTAGCTTACTAAAATAACATTGTCATTTGGCCTGAAGAACTGCAGCAGATATTTTGCTTTAATAAAAACTTTAAAGTACGCTTTTCATCAGAAGGTCACGTGGATGCATATTATGGTTCCACTTAAGTGCTTGGAACACTTCCATACATGATCAGATTTATCTTGTGGATGTATTACACACTTCGGGTCACTTCATTGTTCGCAGTCTTCGTTTGAGTTTTAATGGAGGTTAACTGATTAATATCCTAAAATTACAAAATCCAAAATTGCTCCTAGAATGATAGCCAGCTATGTTTCAGAGTAGTAAAGTTGTTCAGGCCTATTTCAGTGCTGCTTCATTATTTTGCTCAACAGTCTGTTCTAGAAAAGGTAATCGTGACCAAGTATATGGGGTAACCAAGACCACGCCAGGGACCAAGACAGTAACCAGTGCCAGGACAATGGGATCAGTAGGATTCGTAGGATATGTCTCTCTGTTTATCTGGTTTTATATATCTGTTCTATATGATTCAAAGCAGTTTATAAATATTACTTAAAATAAGCTT
>VZSC01008265.1:137632-163075 GCA_013398225.1 Steatornis caripensis
TCAGCAAACTTGCTGAGGGTACACTCTGTCCCTTCATCTAGGTCGTTGATGAATACGTTGAACAGGACTGGACACAGCACTGACCCCTGGGGAACACTGCTGGTCACAGGCCTCCAACTAGGCCCTGCACCACTGATCACAGCCTTTGAGCTCTGCCATTCAGCCAACCTATACCATAGTTCCAAAATCTAATCAGTAACATGGCTGCTTATTCTGAGATCTTTACATACACTCCAGCTTTCTTCTGAGAAGAAGTACAAAGCATGATATATACTACTGGCTTAACATTTTATCTAGAAAAAACTATCCACTCCTGCCTGACCCAGCCCCTGAACGAGGCACTGCCTGACCTTTTAGCAGCATTACAGCAGAAGGCATCCTTCATCTTTATGTTAGAATAGCATCAGGAAAGGAATACAGCAAGTGGAGGCCTGAGATGAGGAAAAGGTATTTTGCTATTTTTCATATATAGAATTGCACTAGTTTTTGCTATGGTTAATTTTCTTCATAGTAGCTCATATGGGGCTATGTTTTGGATTTGTGCTAGAAACAGTGTTGGTAACCCAAGGATATTTTTGTTATTGCTGAGCAGTGGTCACACAGAGCCAAGGCCTTTTCTACTCCTTACAGGACCCCACCAGCAAGGGGGCTGGCAATGCACAAGGAGTTGGGAGGGGACACAGGCAGGACAGCTGACCCCAACTGACCACAGCGATATTCCATACCCTATGGCGTCATGTTCAGCATATAAAGCTGGGGGAAGAAGAAGGAAGTTGGGGACATTTGGAGTGACAGCGTTTGTCTTCCCAAGTAACCATTGGGTGTGATGGAGCCCTGCTTTCCTGGAGATGGTTGAACACCTGCCTGCCCATGGGAAGTGGTGAATGAATTCCTTGTTTCGCTTTGCTTGCGTGCATGGTTTTGGCTTTACCTATTAAACCGTCTGTATCTCAATCCATGAGTTTTCTCACTTTTGCCCTTCCGATTCTCTCCCCCAGCCCACTGGGGGGAGTAAGCAAGCGGCTGTGCAGGAGTTAGCAGCCTACGGGGGTTAAATGACATTAAGCCTTATTGAGGATTTCTAGGAATACCTAAGCAAAGGTATTCACAATGCTATTTGCTTTCATTAATATTAAAGCAATATTAGGGTCTATTTTGGGGTCAGGATACAATACTATATTCCTAGTCTCTCCCATCTAACAAAGGCTGCTGTTGTTACTCTTTGTCTGGCATTAGAGAAAACATGGAAATAATAATGAAGGTTGATATAAATTTTCATTGGATTCAAATCCCAATGTATTCTTGATTAGAATTATCAGTAAAGTATTATAATATGTATGTATATACATTTCAAAACTCTGATTTAAAGTATATCTATAATTCTGCTTCATTATTTTAATTAAAAAGGAAAAACTGAGTATAAAATAACTACTATAGATACAGTCACAAGAAGGTTACTGAGTCACAACTTTTGAATAAAAAAAAAAAAGGCTATAAAATAACACTTCCTCTTAAATGTATTCTGCTAACATTCTAGCTTCAGCTGACCTTATTCACAGATGCAAAGTCCAGGAGGGTGGTGGTAAGAAGTCCTCTCTTGAAAGAGAACTACAGATTATGATTTTTTCACTTTATATCTCAGGTACATGAAAACATGTTTCAGTTTCAAGTAACTATGTAACACCTGTATAGAGTGTCTGAGGCTGAACTTGATATAAAAAATTCATGCATATTGATGGGCAAAAAATGAAGCCCTAAGATTTATTAAATGATTGACAGATGTAGCAAAGATGTGTAGACCTTCTCAAAGAGCAGAAGCAGTAGTATGCTGAATTAAATAAAAGATCCATCTAATCTGGTATTCTAACTCCAGCACATAAAAGTACCGGTAATTTCACAGGAAAATCCATAACAATTTTCTTTATTAAGCAATTACTGAATTCTTGAGAAAGCTATCCTTTACAGAATTTTCTTTATCTACACAAAGTGTATGTAAGAAGTGGTGCACGTATTAAGGGTAACTAATACTTCAGTTCGTTGTGGCACAGAGCAGTGACTTTCTGGTGCTGCTGCCACTAATTTATCAGTTAAGCTTAGAGCTGTACTCTATTAGCAGACTCTCTGCTGTTCTTATTTATGTTTACCAATAAATTCATAAATCTTACCTTAATTTCCCTGTCACCAAAATGTTATGAGGGAAAAGTTACAAATTCAAAATTCAAAAAGAAAAAAAAGTCTTTTGAACTTTTCTCTTCATAATTTCTTCTACTTATTTCAAAATACAGTTTAACAGACTGATCACGACTACATGCACCAGCTTGCAAAAATGGCCATCAAAAATACAGCAAAGAAACTTGCACAACCACAACATAAAGGCAAGAGCCATATACAAACAGCACAATTTCTTTATTTGAGTGTCTGTTTGAACCCAAGGTAGGAGAAATTTCATGCAATTTAATAATCTGTCCCATCCTATGAAATACAAAAGAGATAGGCCAGTTACTGGAAACACTAATATCAGCAAGGACAAAGGCAAATTTCTCTTCTCTGCTCTCACCCATCTTACCGTCCTTTGTCTATCTTGTCACCTCCTGGAGGCATCCTAAGAGTTGGATGCACAAAAGAGCTTCCCATAATTTGTCCTACAATTCCCTGAAACCCACTATATTCTTCCTTTCATGCTGTTCCAGCCCTTAATAATACAACCCATTTTACCATTTGCTCCACATGCCCAAACATTGTTATGAGACCCAACAGCTAAGAAGATTGCTTTGTCACTGTTCACCTGAGCTAAGGCCATGTTAGCCTATAAGATACCTGATTATACAACAGTAATGCAGAAAAGCAGTTTGACAGCCCATCTACATAGAGGGTTAATTGCACCTGCCCGGAATGTGTTACAGTATTGGTACATTACCATTATTATCTTGGTATACCATCAATTATTAGGAAACTGAGTGCGCAATCAAGAACACAGCATGCAAAACATACATTTATTCTAACTGTGAGTCACAATGCAGAAAAAAAGCAAATACCAACAACAACAAAAAGCAATTCACAAGATGCATGTAAACCCTGGAGCTTATCTTTCCAAAAGGAAGTTATTTCTTATTTCTGTATTAATAGGAAGATATGCTACTTTACTGTATGCTAATAACAATTTTATATATTGGATTTGGTTAGAAAAAGAGCATTTGTATGGCTTTCATTCTAACTTAGGTACTTTTTTAAATGAAAATTTTAATAGCTTTGCCCCAGTGGGGCAATGCAGTCTACTGAAAATAGGTTCAGTGATAATGCATAGAATCTAAAGATTTTTCTGAAAACCAGTAAGAGGCAATCCAGTCTGCCTGACTTAGGTGTTTCTCTCTACTTGGCATATACTTCTAGACCAAGTTCAACAGTGAAAAGTCTGAGTCCCAGTTGCAGGCAGCTGCAATAGCATTCCTGCTAGAAAAGCAGCCTAACTATTGTGACTATGCAGTGGAAACAACAATGTATCCCAGTAACTGATCAGCAGATAAACAACAGGACACTGAGCAGGAATTCTTTTGCCATCAAAGGACTAATGAAGGTCCACAGAAGACACTTGCAGCTTTTGAGACATGGAAACATCCAGCTACAGGTTCTTCAGAATGTATGACATTAATTGAAAATACATTTTAATTTTGGAGCAATGAACAAAATAGTGAATAGTAGGTAACTATTCAAGAGCCAACCCTGGAATAAATAGGT
The DNA here is from genome assembly GCA_013398225.1 of Steatornis caripensis. Classification (NCBI taxonomy): domain Eukaryota; kingdom Metazoa; phylum Chordata; class Aves; order Caprimulgiformes; family Steatornithidae; genus Steatornis; species Steatornis caripensis. The sequence goes on from VZSC01008265.1 coordinate 141,368, forward strand.
TAAAGTGCAAATATTCACACATTTCTGACTTCTTTCAGTGCAGCAGTAGAGTTCAAGGCTCTTTAGATGAGACATTGGAGAAATTTATCCATACTACCATCTGAACATAAAGACATGAGATCAAGAGATGATGAAACACCAGCAAAATTTCACACAGATTATGACAGTAAAGAAACTACTGTGTCCAATCTGGTAACCAGAAGTTCAGTGAGTTGCTTTTCGCACACCATTTCCACACATACACCCTCCCCCGCCCTCCTCCCAGTGCTTAGCATATAGCCCAAGAAGTCCATAAACAGTTACACGGAATGGAAGAACTGTCAGCCTATTTTCTACACAGAGATCCAGGCATGGTCATTTTTGATCTAGCTATTATGTAACAGAAATGAAACTTCAAGTTCCCTGGACTAAACTTGTCTATACCAAATTCTGTGGATTGCCATGCAGACAAAGTGTTTAACCTATAGGATGCTCTACATGATTGTGTCCAAACACCATTAGGTTGGGTTATTGTTAGCTGATAAATTGAGACAGGTTCTCTTAAACATAATTCCTAGGAAAATAATCTGTATCTTGATATCCCCAGTATTGTTTTCATTGTTAGCTCTGCCATGAGCACTCTATATGCAAAACAATTTTTGAACTATGCAATAGAACACGAACGAAGCCCACCTTGATGATGGATAGGTTATTTATAACTAAGAAAACCCTCGTATTATGATTCACATATATTTTTAGATTTTTAAGACTTAATAATGTCACTTCGCATTTGAGTACAGTGCTTATCTTGGATGTTGAGTTATGAAATGCTGATATGTAATGCATAATCAAGGCCTTCTAAGTGAATAATGTGACAAAGGTCCATTAATATAATTAACCTGCTAGAAAAAGGCAGAGAAATTAGGATTAGGCATATATAAAACATAACTCCAGTCATTTAGTCACAGATTTTATAGGGAAGATTAATATTTTAAAACACTTTAATCCTGATGTTGACAGTAGATAAAATTAGGCAGGTGATTCATTTTTACCTCATGCATGTTTCTATTATGTCATCTATAAAATGTACATGCTCTTGAACTGCTATGCAAATCCAATCTCATTCTTATAGCTACACATAGGAAGACTTGTTTCCGATTTTTACAACTGTCTTCAGATAAGAGAACTATTGTCACAGCCCCTACAATATACATTTCACAGTCTATTCATGGTATTTCATAGTCAACAATATCTGAGTAGGTTCTATTCTTTTGCATACAAAAGTCATCATCAACATTGATGACTCTACCCTTTATTTCCACTAGTGTAGGACAATCATTCTTTTGAAATACAGTCTAATAACTGTATTCTATAGGTTGAGGTATGCACACTTAATGTAATTTGTATGTTTCTTCTACACTGAACCTGAGCAATACAAAAAAATAAAAAGACCATGGAAAAATACCCGTGCTTCTCTCCAACAGAAGTAGGAGGCACATATTTTTTATGTTCTCAAAACTACATTTGTAAATGTCGGAAAAGTTAACAATCCTTATTTAAAAATTAGGATATGCCACAATTAATGTTGTTGTTAGCAGTCCTAATGCAGCTGATTTATGTACATGCATTATTTTGGCACAGACTTCCATGCAGTACTTTTTTTCTCCTAATCTTTATCAGTGATTACTTAACGAACTGTTCTTGAGTAATTTGTGTATATATACTTCCTTGCAATATTACTGTAGATGATTCAAGCCTTGCTCTGAAAAAAAATATTGTCAAATGCTTCTACAGTTCTTAATGATACTACATAGAGATCTTTATTAATAAAACTACATTTTCATAATTTCATTTGAAGAGGGTAAAAGGGAATTATCCCATTTTATAAACGGAGAAATTGGGCACAGACAAATGAAAAAAGCCCTACTTTGGGAATGTTATCACATGCCTCATCTATTAGAAAAAACACATTAGACTGAGTTTAAGATGCTCGAGGATCAGCTGTCTATTTTCAGATATGGCAGCTTTTTTCAAATAGTCCTAAAGCACTCTAGCTGGGCAGCCAGAAAATAAAGAATGCAAGTAGAGAAGGAAGTGGATGAAGTAACTTCTAGTAACATGTAGAAAAGACTGTGGAAATGGCAGGAATCAGATATATATCTTTAGGACAACATTCCAGAAACTTACCAGTGATGATGTGTATCCTCACAAACAAGAGAGGGTCAGAGACTGATCTCCGACCCTGCCAGTGGCGCAGCCTGGCTACATCACATTTGACTCTAGGTCTCCTCTGAATCCCTTGTGGAGTCCCTGTGACCAGAATACATTACTTTTATTGTTGAGTGGCGGATGGAAGAGTGTCAATACAAAATGTCTGAATTATGTGAAGGTTGTGTGACTACTGATCAAATTAATGTTTCTATAAGACGAAAGTGAGGCTATGCATTGGTTACAGTGGAGTATGGCACGAGGCAGCAAGCCAGTCTAGGAGCATACAGCCCAACAGGATAGTACTGGAGGATTACATAGAGTAGAAGGGACTAAATCCAGATAAGTCACGTCCATGCTGCCTACCAGGAGTGGTCCCTAGCACACACTATTTCAACAGCAAGGCACGCTATCAGACATTATATCTACGCTGCTCAGGTTAAAAGTCCAATCTCCATGACCAGGTGGCATCAGTGAGGATATTTAGCAAAACTAACAGTTCCTCATTGACACAGAAAAAAAAAAACAGTTTATAAGAACTTCATTCTTATTTACATGCCTAAAGAACAGAATTATTTTTAATAATATCTAGCAGCTCCTGTTATTTTCAAAGGGGAGTTTGAGTAGGCATTTATTTACTTCTACCCACAGTTTATTTACTTCTACTCCCAACTGTATTTGTTCTGAGCATTTTTTAATTTCTGAGACATTCACAAGTCTGGTACTCTATTTTTCAGCCCTTTTGAAAAGGTAGGTGCAAGTTATGAGAGGAAATCAGATATTTCTGAATTTTAAATCCTACTATTTAATATTGTTTAAAATACGACCTCAGAAACACTGCTAATTAAACGATTCCCACTGACATCTCATTCTTTACTATTCTCCGATGTTTGGCCGAATGTTTATTAACACTATATAAATGCAAATGGTTGTTATTTGGAAGTTTGAAGTAGAATAGAAAAGACTTAGTTTTTCTTCTTCATTATTTTCACTGTGTTAAAAAAAGCTTTTTGTCTTTGTACCATCCCAAAAAATAAAGAAAAAATATCATTTTAGATTAAAACTTACTCTCATGCTATGCCTAATAGAACAATATATCTATTTGATTCTAGTACCCTGAATACATTTTTATGCGTTGTGCTGTTATGCATGAAAAATGCTATAACTTCACACCAGAAAACAGTATACTTATCTCACTGTGCTTTATGTTATATAATTGATCCAAACACAAAAGCACTGAGTTTTTTCCCAGAAATAGACAAATGATTTAACTTTTTAATTAAACTTTAAAGCTTTTAATTAAATGCCTAAATTGCAAAGAACTATTTCAGTGTAAACTGTCTTTAGATTGCTGGATATGTATTTTCCTATTGCATCTCCTCTGACCTGGAAAGCAACGAAGAACAATAAATCACATTCTCACCTCTTAATTGGTACCATTAACACTTCTTTAATTATCCAGGCAGACAAGCACTGATTGTGCAAATGCCGCAGGTAAACCAGAAACTGATGGTTTTAAACCCAATTCTGTCGCTAATGTATTTCAAATGCTTTTAAACTATCCACTAGCTGAATAACTTCATTTTCTTGTTTACCACACTATTGTTGTAGTGTGCTTCCAATGCATCTCCAAGGGAAGCAATTTGGCCCAGCCGATAAAGCACTGTTTTAAAGAATTCTGCAGTCTTTTCATCTGACATTAATCTGAGGTAACCTGGAGAGGCAGCTTGCATTCTTTACACATTGGGTACTTCTGTGCCTTCTCTATACAGCTGGTAAACTCTGATATATGGAGCATTTCTGTGTCTGTGCCCAGAATTTCATGTTTTTGGCCCATGAGGGAATCTAGACACCACTCCTGTGCTAGAAATAAGAAAATAATGATAATTACACCAACACCTAGATCTCTTCAGTGAGTTTCTTTTGTTTGGGGAGAGAGAACAGGGCAGTTCTCAGTCAACACAGTGGCGTGGACAACCACACCAAACTGTAGAAATCAAACATATCAATAATGAAATATCAAAGCTATCCACCCAATTTCTTCTCTGTTTTGAATCTCAACTATGAAGGACACTACCTTGCCATGGAATATCCATTTTCTTTTTAAATTTTATAACATTGCTCTATGTACTAATGCTGTAGACTAACAGAGCTCTGTTAAAAGTGCTTTATACTGTTTAAGTGCTAGCCATTGTGTCAGAAGTCTGTCCCCAGACACGGATTTGGTGGATGGTGGTGGCAAAGGGAAGCAAGAGTGGGGCTTCTCCCTGAAGGAGAACAACCAAAGAGCTGAGGGTCAGAGCTATGCTCTCACTGACCAGGACACAGTCCCACAAGACCTCAGCAGGACCACATGATGATAATGGTTTCTTCATTAATGCAGTGCCCTTCAGACATGGTCAAGCACTAAATATAGAGCAGGGTTTATCCAGAAAGTCCAGTCAGAAAAAGCAGCAGCCTGGGCCAGAGAAAGACCTAGTGACAAAGCTATGACCTACGTCCATGGTTCGTGCAACAAACGGGGCTGCAGACAGAATATATGTGCCACAGGCCTGAGGTCTGTGCAGGACACAGGGCTTCCTACAGCATCAATCCAAGGCCTGTCCCAAAGACCAGTCAGTGTCTCTGAGAAAATACAGTTTATTTCCTGTGCATCCTCACTTCACAATTTATAAAATGCAATCCCATTATGTCCAAAGGGTTTCCGTTATAAATTCCTGCTGCACCTGATGCCCAGGGAAAAGAAGGATGTCAGGAAAACTGATGCATAAATCTTAATTCTCTTCTGATTTGATAAAGGCTAGGTAATATTGACTGGGCATGCTCTCTTTCAGCTACCATAGATAGATTTAAGCAAACACTGTAAAATCTGCATCTAGCGGAAGCCTGTGCAACACTGGCTGCCTGAATCAATCATTTAAATTCCCTTCCTATTTTAAGCAATAATCTTGACCTTTTAATGAAGGGATAAATATGAAAATCGATTTGGAATATAAAATACTGTAAGAATAGAGACATGCTAATCCACACAAGTAAAATTTGTTTTCTTTAGAAGAAAAAAGTATAGCTATAAAGCTAAAAGGAATTGACCAACTTTTTTTTTATGCACAGCACCTGGTACAACATAAAGTTTTCTTCTTTCAAGCACATCTTCGAGGAAGCTGCCAGACCATGTTACTTGTCAGATTAAGAGTAAAGCAAAGGAAATTATTACAGTTCCTCATTCTCTTTCTCTGCCATTCATTTATGGAGATTTAAAAAGTTCTTTCTTTTATTCTCTAACACAAAATGTCAGCTAAGTAAGAAAATCTACTTGGTACAGGTGTTACTTCACATTTATTAAATTAATGGAGCTATTAAACTAACACTTGCTGTTAAATCAGGGTATCGCCTAAGAAATAACCTAAAAATTTACGAATCCTAAAATTTAAACTTCTGTTACTGTAACATAACAATTACGATACATTTCTCATCACAGTCTCAAGTTTGCATTTCTATCCTGATAACAGCTACCTTACACTATTTTACTATTTATTTGAAACATCAGATGAGATTAAAGCTCATTATAAAGTAAAATAAAATCACCTGGATAAGGCAAAATTCAATAGAAGATAAAACATACCTTTTAATTCTAGTATTTTATGAGGTTTTGCCATTTCATTAACAATTTGGTATTAACTTTGCTCTGCTGAATAAAGCGATCANTAAAGCTCATTATAAAGTAGAATAAAATCACCTGGATAAGGCAAAATTCAATAGAAGATAAAACATACCTTTTAATTCTAGTATTTTACGAGGTTTTGCCATTTCATTAACAATTTGGTATTAACTTTGCTCTGCTGAATAAAGCGATCACACAATGCTGGCACAAATTACTCAGCCTTAAGGGGGCATGTTTTCAAGCTATGTAAAATCAAGAAAAGATAACGAAGGTTTACACTTCATCGGTACTGACTTTCTGATGAAGAATACCATTGATTCACACTTGCATTTACATACACAAAATTTATATTTTTACTATAGACCAGAAAATGACTGGCCTTCTATAATCATGAATCTGTAATCAGCTTGAGTGATTGATAGGAAATACAATCAAGGTTTTGTGCAACTTAGAATTTATACTTTGGATTTGATGTGTAAAACATCTGATAAGGAAAGAAAGTTGGTCATTGTAATATGCTTGACAAATGGATTAAACTCAAGTTAGAACATTCACTTAACAGATTTGAACAGTCCATAAGGCTTTGAGAAAAATATTCGGACAACTATTGTTTTTCTGAAGATGTTTCACAAAGTCTGCCCAATTATGAAAACATGAATTGTAGCAAAATAAAACATGAAAAAAGCAATCTAAAAATCGGGTCTGAGGGAAAATATTTTAAAAGTATATCGGTAATGAGAAATTCTAATTATAGAATATATCCATTATTACATTTGAGTGCACTCTCACCAAGTTTGCAGATGACAACAAGCTGAATATTGCAGTTGATACACTTGAGGGAAGTGATGCCATTCAGAGGGACCTAAATGCTAAATTGAAAGGGAATGGAGAATTTTGTGGTAGAGCACAAGATGGATTGTGATTGTCCAAATTCTATACAACATTTTCAGCAATTATTTTGTAATAAAAAACTCCCAGTTACATAACTAGGAAACACAAAGATCACTGGAATTATAATAATGAGGCCACGTACTCACACTTCTATGTACAATTGATTACTACTCACAAGGAATCTCAGTTCTCAGGCCCAAACAAATCTCACCAGTGCCATTTATGCTTAGTATAAATTCAGTTCCATCTCACAGTGTGGCACCAGGCTTCCAAAACTGGGAAGACCAGATTTAGGGACAGAAGAAGAGCTGCTTTGCACCTCTGCAGGCAACACAGACATGATCTTGAAGCAGATATTCACATCTACCTTTTTTGTCCTGGGTTACCTTTCTACGCTCCACATTTGATCTCCAGAAAAGGTCTGACTATCATATAACAGCTTCCTTTTTCTGGGAAAAAACCCCACATAAACACAACTCTTTTGCTAATCAAATCCCTGATCACAATTTTGTTTTAAAAAATACCAGTTGTGATCCGACTCAACTCAGTAAAGCAGGTAGGAACAGATTGCAACATTTCTGGGAGCATTGCCTGTACCTTCTTTCCTTAACTACTCATATTGTCTTTTTTTAACGGAGGAAAGAGAGGTTGAAATGATCAGTCCTATCCAGAAGGCAGTCAGTTTGACTTTTATAGTTTCTTCATGTTTGTTTATCATCATTTTATACACGCAAGAAGGAAGACTGTAGATACAAACCTCGTATAATCTTAGAATAGTGAGTATACTCATATTTTTTAAAACAACTGTTTATAAGCCAGTTAAAAAACATGTTTACTGTAACTACACAGAAATGCATACTGGCAAACAGCTCTAGCACACATTGCCACTCTTCTCAGGACATGCAAATTTAAAGTACAGGGATTACAAAGACATTTGGACAATCCAATATTTATGCCAGCAGAACTCATCCTGAATGCATTTCTAAACCACAGTTTAGAAATCACAAACCAAAGCACGTTTGAAAGCTGTAATATTGAAAGAAACAGTGATTGTTACATAACCAAACATAGGAAAATAAGGCTAACTAAATCTAACTTAGGGTAAATTATTCATTCTGATTAGTATTGGGAAGGCAGGAAAAAAACATTTTCAGCAAAAGATACAGTAACTTTTAGCGTTCAGAACTTGGCAGGCTGCTAGGTAAAAGGAGCGAGAGAGTTTAAAAAAAGAAGCAGGAAACCAAATCATTTGATGAAGAATATCTTTGTGTTGCAGGGAGTTGGATCGTATATTTGAATTCCCCAATAATGCAGTATGTGACCATTTATATTCCTGCTGTGAGTGTTTTGAAACATTACCCTCGGCAACACTAATAAAAATGTTACTTTTATTTCTGGTTTGTTGTGGTTCTAGGCACTGCAGATATTTTCATTGTGAGAGTAAATATCTTGGTAGTAATCATTCCATGGGTCCTGATCCCTTAAACTTTAACGGAACATGACTGAAGATTGAGAGCTATGATTTGCTCTTCACAGTTTTTTCTAACTTAATCAAAACAAGTAGGATGAATCTGGATTTCTGTAGGAATTACATTATGTCCAAGCAAGGGACCATGAAACCATCCCATCCACTAGGACACAAACCATAAAATACCCAGATGATAGCATAAGCAAGAAGTTAAAACAAGGAAGATCAGATCATAAACAATTATTCCAATGAATTTCCTCATTTACTCCATCTCCAGATACTTACACTAATCAGGAACAAATTAGCCCTTAGTGAATCTTGATGGTCCTCAGTCTTGTCTTTGTGTATTATGTTGCTGAAAGAGATCTGTCTGTTTCTTCAACCATACAGCAACCAGTAAGTTCATAGCAAGCCAAATTTTAGGAACTGATTCTGTCTATATATATATATATGTTCACAGATACCTTGAAGCTTATCTTCCTTTGAGAAAGAACACAGATTTTTGAAGGCCTGTGTTCTACAGATCAAACAGGCTTATTGTTCAGTTGTTGGCAGTGAATAAAAAAGTTCTTTAGTTACAAGTACTAGTTAATTGTGTTCTTTTGTATGAACTATTCCTGTTTCACCTGCAATGAATATCTTCTTTCAGTCTCAAAGCAATTATGCAAACTGAATCTATATTCTTGTTAATAGTAATTGGAATACTGCACAAGAAATCTGACCGTTAGAGACTAACGTCCTATGTTTTGACAATTTAGTTGTTAAAATTTATTTTTTTGATGGTATCAGAGTCTGCTGAATAAAGAAAAAGATTCTGGTCAGTCACTAGTTAAACAAAGCTTTCAAAACCTGTGAACTGGTGAAGATCTTGGGTCTCTACAAGAATCTCTGATGAAAGCCGCCTTTTTAATTTGCCTTGTCATTAAGATTTCTACTGTAACATGAGACTTGTCTTCCTGACATGAGATATGAAACAACAAGCAAGACACAGTACGGAGAATCTTTATGAAACTCTTATAGCATGGGTAAATTTGAGGAGCCTAGATACAAAACGCAGGCTTTTAGTGCAACAAGTTATGGCTCCTCAAACCACAACTGTCCTACCTTTTCATAAGCGGGAACATTTGGAATGCACACAGATTATTATTAATCTTTCCATATTTAAATACAATATCCACTTCTACTTATCTACATATATACAATTAAGTCATCAGGATAGTTACACATATTAGACACTGCATATGTTAGACTTTATGAAGTAATGTTCAACTAACTATTTCAGCAGGTAATTACAGTATTTAATATTATGCAAAAGATAATTAGGAAAACCAAATACTAATGGATTAAAATGGTAAACAGCCTAAGTCAATGCCACTCAGAATGTATATATTTTATTCATGGTGCATCTTCTAGCACTGCTAATACACAGTCAAATTAATAATGTCAGTAGATGTCCCTAGATTAGAAGTTATTAATCCATCTAATTGCTGCAGACTGCGAAGTTTTTCAGGAAAGATCTAAGTTATTATAAAATAGATGGAGAGCTCTGTTCCCCATAAGGTTGTCAACTTTTATTTCATTTTGTGTCCACATGTAATGCTACATGTTTAGTCTTTTTGAGTCATATTTCTTCTTAAAAATTGTTAGATCAGTAGTTCTTCATATGATCAGGTCACTAAACTAAAGTAACAAACAGGGAGATGAGTGAAATGGGTATTTTTCGAAATAACTTAAATCAACAGAAACTATTAAAAGTTTATTGTAAAATACATAAAATGCTAAAACTAGCTATACACCTTTTTATGATCTTACCTACTTTGAAGTGCTTTTATAAGTGCTCTCCTTATTGATTTATTTGTCCCCAAGAAGAGAGCAACAAAACTACCTGGCAGGTCTAAACATTTTAGGACCACAAAATATAAACCTATGTACCTCATAAGGACTCAGGCTTTTAAGATGTTGACATTTTTATTTCTATTTCACCATTGGGGTTGTCTAATCTGAGACATGAACAAACAAAATGGAATATACTTGAGAAACAGGGTTTCTATAAATGCTGCTGGCCAAAAAGAAAAAGCCTCCCATTTTACATTATTCTAAAACTGTCAGGGTATGACTTTGCTGCTACTCAAACAGAAAAAAGTGCTAAATTAAATGAAATTAAAGAATTTAAGATGTACACTTCCATTTTAGGCCCCTTTTTCCTAGAGCTCTGTCCAGGACCTATCTGAGGTTCCCAATGCAACGTGTGGAATTAGAGAAACAGGACTGTCAAGGGAAGGATTGTTAACTCTGTGCTAGACCAGACGATAGATACATGCACTTGCAGGTATGTGCATCTCATTATATAAATTTTAATAACTCGTGTGTTAAAGAGAGGCCTGTTCCAGGTTACTATGCTTAGCATACAGATCCAGCAGGCAAAATGAGATATTAAAATAGGACAACATCTCTCCATCATCCTCCTTTGAAAAACAAGCAACAAAAAGAAAAATCACATTGTTTATACTGTCTTGCCTTTGTATTGAAAGGACAAAATGTTATATATTGCACTTCATTTTGATTACTCAAAACCTTTCTGTTGATCATCTTTTGTCTGCCTTTCATTTAAACATACTCTTTTTTTTTCCCCACAGCTTCTCAAGAAATGCATAAATATGACATCATTAGGCACTAGAAGAGGTGCAGCTTATATCAGAGTGGAAGTTAAAGTCTTTATAACTCACTGTATTTAACAAGTTATTTGTTCTTTTAATCCTTCTTGTATATGCTGGTTGAAAAATATTAATTAGAAAGAGTATCCAAATATTCAGTTTAGTCAACAGTGAAAAAGTACTGTGGAATTATTAACACCCAGTTTATTATAAAACTGCATCTGAAGATAGACCCTATCTGCAGCACAGTTTGAGAAGAATTTGTTTAACAATTTTCCAGGCCTCCAATATTAAAAGTGTTATGAAATAATAGGTAACTTTAAAGCATTCACTATAAACAAACTACTAGCTAACACAACAATTTCATTTTCTAAAACCAGAAAACTCAAGATATCTGGTATTGAAAGTACTTATTTGCATAGAACGTCTTCGCTTTTCTACCAACTCCTACTTTACCAGCCTTTCCCTGTTAAATGAGATAACGACCTTAGATGACACTGGTAAGAGACATGCCTGAGTCTGTGTGTTGGCTCAGGTGATTCAATGACCACAATCAGCCATACTTCTTTGCTGTGTTACCTGTAATGACTTGTAATGCTCATCATTTAACTACTCACGTATGAAGGCTTTCAGAAACAGACTGTCATTCAATCCCCTCAGTTGCTTTGTAACACCAGAACTATTAATTATTTTTCCAATTAGTTTTTTTTCTGAGAATTTCTGGGAATGTATGGGACAAGTCTGAAGCAAAGAAGTCATGACCCCGCTACTCAGTGAATAATAGCATGAAAGTTACAGGAGTTGAGCTAGATAACCAATTGGTACCTAGCCATCAGCAGGGCTGGGGAGCTGAAACAGTGGTGCAGCTGCACTGGGCATTCATTTTGAAGATCAGTTCAGGAGTTTAAGATGCAAAACACAAACACACTTACAAGACAGTAAAGAGTAGAAAAATAAGAAAAGAAAAAAATTGTCATGATCTTTCAAAAATAACTCAAAATATAATAGTGCATTTCTTCTCTAGATGTACTCTGGTGGGAATCCTAATGACACTTTAAATTTTGCCTATAGGAGTTCTGTCTCATGATAGGGCTGAACAGATCTTAAGGTAAAGTTAAAAATAATGCATTGGCCATCCAACTGGAGTTGTGCTACAAGCCATATGTAAAAAAAACCCAAACCAAACCAAATTACAGAAATATAATAAAAATACTGCATACCAAGCAACATACTCTTCTTGGCAAGCATTGCTGATTGGAATGCTAGGGCTACAAAAAGCTCTTTATTAAGGTGTAACAAACTCTGAAAGCAGATTTCTGGAACAGCAACCGTAACTGCAACAACACGCTGCTGCTGCTGCTGCTAAAAGTATTGGATTAATGTAATTTTAAATCACTGTAATAAGCACATGTCAATGGCCAGGAGCAGACAAAAAGCAATTTAAGAATAAAAACAGAGTCATAAAATATTCAGAGAGGCCAGAGGATTAGCACTCAAAACAAGTAACATTAATTATGACTTCTAAAGCAGAAAAATTTGCTGCTAGACCAAACGTCAATTAACAGCAATTGCTCTGAGACAGGTTTTAAACACACTACATAAAAACAGTAATTATACAATGTTATACAGTAAGGGATGACACAAAGTTGAGATCAAAGGTTAATTCCACAGTCGCCTACAAACTTGGACTGACAAAATTCCCAAGAATATTAAGGCCAGCAATGAGGGACTTCTGTCAGGATAGATAAACATAAAGAGAAGGAAAAATGGACACACATTTCCCGAATCAAAATAGTAGAGCAGTAATGAAATTGTGGGCTGCACCATGCTTACAGTTGGAAGAGTGTTCTTCCCATATGTTCACCCCAAAATAATCAAATCTCAAGAAAAGTGACAATGCTCTAGACACTTGAAGAAGACTTAAATCTCCTCGTCAGAACATCTGGAGGTGACGTTAATTTATGTGCAATATGACTAAAAATCTAACCCAGCAAAAATAGATTTTCTACTATAATAGAAAGCCGATATAAAGCAAAAGCAATTTTCAAAGAAACTAAAGCCTAATGCAGGTAGCTACAGCATTTGAATTCAAAGAAATCACCATTAACACAATATGGATGATTTTCTGCATGACATTATAATAGATTACAATAATGTAATAGGGTTCCCAGCAAGAAGATCTAAACCTTACATCAATAAGAGAAGACAGAAATTTATGAAGCATCTTTTTTTTCAACTTAATTTTGAGAAATAATAGGGAAATTAAAAAACTATAAAACCAGTGTGATATAAGGATTCATCAATAAACATGTTTAAGTCGGGGTTAGACTACATGATCTCTAGAGGTCCGTTCCAACCCCTACCATTCTGTGATTCTATGACTCGAAAATTCTTTTCACCAAAACCTTGTCTCATGGTTTAGGCCCAGCCGGCAACAAAGAACCATGCGGCCGCTCGCTCACTCCTCCCCCACACCGTGATGAGGGGAAAATGTAACGAAACCTGGTGGGTTGAGACAAGGACAGGGAGGGTTCACTCAGCAGTTATGGTCACGGGCAAAACCAGACCCAACTTGGGGAAATAATTCAATTTAATCAGTTATCAATCAAAGCAGGGTAGAATAAGGAGACACAGATCTTAAAGCCAGATCTTAAAACACAAATAAATACCCTTCCCCCCCACCCCACCCCACCTTCTTCCTGTGCTCCAGTCCCCTCCTCCTCATGTCTCTCCCTTCTTCCCCCTCAGTGGCGCAGGGGGACAGGGTGCAGTCAGTTCACCAGAGATTGTCTCTGCCGCTCCTTCCTCCTTAGGTGGGGAGGGCTCCTCACACGCTTCCCCTGCTTCAGCACAGGGTCTCTCCCACGGCAGACAGTCCCTCACGAACCCTTCCAACGTGAGTCCTTCCCGCGCCGTGCAGTCCCTCAGGAACTCACTGACCTAGCACGGCTGGGCTGCAGGGGCACAACCTGCCCTCTCCCTGCAGGCTGCAGTGGAATCTCCACTGTGGCTGCCTCCTCCCCCTCCTTCCTCACTGACTCCCAGTACCTGCACAGGTGTTTCTCTCACCTCCCTCTCCTTCCTCTGCTGCAGATCTTAACTACTTTGTCCCCTCCTTAAATCCATTATCGCAAAGGCCCATCTATTGTCTCTACATGGCCCGGCCTCAGCCTGAGGTGGGGCCGCCTTGGAGCTGGGGGAGCTTCGAGCAGCTTCTGACAGGGGCCACCTGCCCATGTAGCCCCTTCCCCTGCTACCAAAGCCCCACCACACAGACCCAACACAAATTGAAAAGTTTTCTTCAACTCAGATAAAAAAGAATAGAGTCACAAATGAAGAATGCTTAACAAGTCTTGGAAAGACCACAGTCACAAGAAAAGCTGAAAATCGTAAATTAATTGCACAAACACGACACTAGAATACACAGCATAATACAAAGAAAGTCACAGCATATTCGCAAACATAACACAAAGAGTATTTGCAGGTGAAAACATGTTCACTGAATATATAAGTATGACAAAACCCCTCTTGAAAACTATATTTTTCAATAAATTATGAAGGAAGGAAGTTTGACTCAGTAATGAATAACATAACATTTAATTTTCAAAAAACAATTAAAAGCAAACCGAACAATGTTAACCTAATAAACATTAACAATCAGTTTGACTGATGAAATATACTGACATTTTATCTTTGTGAAGTAAAAAAAGGTCACGTTGAACCTGTGGGAGCTGAAGTTGCAGGCAGTGTTCCTACCCAGAAGACTATACGCTTACCAGATATCAGTCCCAAGCACAATTACCAAAGAGTGAAGCAAATAGCAAACAGCTCTTATCGTAAGCTTATTAGATTTTCAAAACGCATGTCATTGCCTTCATTGTAATTCATTGTAGAACACACAGAAATATAGTACGCCAATAAATAATTAATATCATTAAGACTTTTGATCTTACACCCAGTTAAGATCACATACTCAACCTAAGCCCAGGCTTAAGCAAATGGTTCAACGCAATGTCAAGTGGTGTCAAGAACACATTTTTCCTGCTTGACATTGCCACTTACTTCTTTTTAAGAAAAATCCTACTCAGACACAATGGCATTGTATTGCTCCACAGGAGGAGCAAGGAAGATGTAAATGGGGGGGGGGAATAAAATAGCTCTTTGAAGTAACAGCTTCACCAACATGCAAGCAAGGAACAAAAATAGTAGATCATCCCAGAACAAAATTAAAACACAAAAGTCTAACAAGAACTTTTACAAATCAAAATTCAGCATAACTTTAGAAAACAAGTAACATGAGAATTAACTGAAATTGCCTATTTTGTCTATAAGAAGCAAGAACGTGGGGACATCAACGTGTAAATTACATTAAATCTGCAAGATGGAATAATCTTAACAGTTAATAACAGATTTGCTTAAAAAATTCTTCAACTTAAATCCCAAATTACGTATCTTTAATTCATTTTTTTGTTTGCTGGTAGCATATAGATTTGAAAGCTGAAGATCTTCCAGAAGAATAGACAGGTGCCTAAAAACCTCTGAAAGAAAATATCTGAGAAAAAATGTAGATATTTCATCTAACAAACGCAGAATTTTCCCAGACACCTCATTTTATTCTAAAATTCAAAGAAGACAGAAATATGAGAAGGTTGGCAGCAGGTAAAGCCAAAGCACCTTCTGTGACCAAAGCCCCGCCACACAGACCCAAGACAGTATGACACTGATAGAAGGTATTTGGAAGTTTAAATGCAACTATTAAATGGATGGCCTCACCAACTTCATAATTAAAACAACCACCATATATCTATCAGTCTTGTACATGCTTTTTATAAATGGAATCTTAAACCCAGAACATACTCTAAAGCATTTTACCTCTGAAAATGTCATCAAATAACTACTATTTCTACTTGTAGGTTTTATCACACAAATAGTAAACAAGGTCAGAAATGTTAAACTGTTCTTGCCTTCATATACACGTGAACCTATCCTGGTCACAATATTTATATAACCTAACAAACAATTCCAATAGGTTTTTAATGTAATTTTAATTTTTAATCTAATATATGTATCTGTATTACATATATATATAAAATCCTTATTGGTTCATATTGTAGGCAGTATGTAATACCAACATCAAATTTTACAAAATACGTTGGAGACAAAGAGTGTCTCCTGAGGCTGCCAGCTGCTTACAAGGTATAGAAGACCAAAGTTTCCCCTTTTATCTCCTCCGTGCCACTGAAACGGAGAGATAATTTCTTCAGGAGAGAATCTCTATGACTAATATGCTTCAGTCCTGTACAATTGGGAAGGAAGAGTGGATACAGAAGGCAGAAGGCTCTGTTTATCTCCTTCCCCTTCTCTATCTATTAAAACCCCATTGGGTCAACAGCTCTTTGATTTCTGAATAGCTCGTGAACTCCACAGAAAGCTTCAACATCATACTCCTGTAGTACCAGGTAACGTGGAAAGAGATCCATTCACTCTAACTTGGAGGTTTAAATCTCAACTAGTCTCTGCAGGCTCCTTCTGATGGCTACAGAAAGAAACAGGCACTTCCAGAGAGTGATTCACAACATAATTCTTCACAACAATAATTCTTCATTGTGAGGGTGGTGAGACACTGGCACAGGTTGCTCAGAGAAGTTGTGATGTCCCGTCCTTGGAAGTGTTCAAGACCACGTTGGACAGAGCTTCGAGCAACCCTGTGTAGTGGAAGATGCCCCTGCAGATAGCAGGGGGTTTGGAACTAGGTGGTCTTTCAGGCCCCTTCCAACCCAAACAATTCTATGATTCTAAGATTCTATGTTACAAGACACCTCTCTCTGGTCTTAATAGATCAGATGAGATGTTCTCTGGAGATGCTTATTAGTTTCCACTGACTGCAAAGGCAACTAGGGTGAAAAGCTCAGATTTAAACATCATCTCCCACATATTTAAACCTACCTGAGGTTAATCTCTCCAATGCTAGCACTGAAGCCTTCTAAATATTATTATTAGAACTGGCTGGATTGATGGGATTTTGATGTTGTCTCTCAAGACAAATACAGAAATCCAGGTCAAGTCAAATTGAAGATGAACATTTTTTTTTCTAAATCTAAATAAATTGGAAAAATACTTCCGAATGTACATATTTAAAGTCTAAATATATTGTGAGATTATCATTTTTCATGCCTTTATTTCATATTTGATCTTCAACATGTTACCAATTCCTTTTCCCATAAAGCCAAGTATGAGCATATAAGACTACTATATTCTAATATATTCTGTTCTTTGTAGGTTTTAGTTGGTTTTCAACCACATTTTAGCCTCATGTGTGCTAGAAAATATTCAGTAAAATCACTAGTATCAGTTATGAAAGGGTTATTATTCCTGTCTTCTAACCAGGAAAAAACTCTATAAGGCACGTACAGTTTCATTGTGCTGTGTTTTCTCATACTGTAGTGTAGCCTCATTACAATACAGTTTAGCAATTTGCTATGGGGAAAAAAAGAACTATCCAGTCCTCTTTTTAGTATATAGAGCTTTTAGAAAAAAATGTTTTTTACTGATCAGTGCTTAAATATATTAAAAGCACTACAGAAATTAGAAGGAAAAACAATTATTTACTTATGAGCTCTACACAGAATCAAGAGAAGAGAAAAGAAAGAAATGGTTCACTATGTCCAGGTCAAATACAGAGAAGTGTATGAACTAGTTAACGGTGGTCTTCTTGTTCGTACATTGGGTTTATGGAGCACAATACGGAACTCTATGCAGAATACATAACAAGTTAATGTAACTTAATTGCAGTGAGTAGTGTGGAAAACAACAATGCATTAATGCCCCCCACACACCTCTGCATGAGTGAAATGATGGAGAGAGAGAAAACGATATGAATTATTTCTATACAATAAAGAACAACTTGTGCATACAACAAATTTTAGATGGGAGTTCACAGAACAGAATTAAGGGGGAACCTCGCAGTACTAGAAGGCCTGGTGAAAGGGTCTCTTATTGTAAGATAAACTGTGATTTTAGATAGACAGATATACACGCTGGCATGCATTTTTATTACAGAAGAAACAACTAATGAAATGTGCTATGCGTAATTAAAGTGCATCTTCACAGTGTTCAGCCCGCACTCTGAAATGGGAACTGTTCATTGCACTACTACTTTTGCATTCTACTCCTTATTTCCTAAATATTCCATTAACTCTCCATTATATGTTCACACCCACTGTTTTTAATGAATTACTATAATTTTACTTCTCATATTTTGTTATTTGAGGGCAAAGGCAGAGCCCCCATTGCTGCAATTTTAAAAGGCAGGAAAAAAATGAAAATGCAATAATCAGCTCTAACTATATTTCATTCACTTCATTTTAGTTGCTTTCTTTACCTCATTCTTTCTCTTTTGTTTTTGAAATGTAAAATAAAGGAATTGCATTCATGTCACGGGAGTTATACTGAAGTTGGTCATACATGATGTGTTTTACCAGCTCTGTGATACCAATTTATTAGCAGTCTTTAACTTTACAAATCACCTTGAATTTGAATAAATTATTTAAGAACACTTACGGTTTATTTACTTAACAAATTGCTTGTGGACCTAACAAGGAATTCAAGCAGCTTCCCTGGGGTTTCCCATTTGGAACCTGATTTATCCTATTATCCCTGAAACAGGGGAAAATAAAAAAGCCTCTAGAAGTTAAGGTTCAGAGACATCAACACATTCTTATCAATTTTTAAAATATAACCTAGTAAAATATCATTACGGAGTGGTGTAGAGGCACGATCATGTACGTGCACAACCAGCACAGCCCTCAGGCCTGTGCTGTGCTGCACGGATTTTGGCTGCAGGATAAACACGGTCGGCTGACTTTAACAGAGGAGCCTGCAGGCAGCTCCCACTCAGCACCAGCCATTACACCGCCTGCCTGGCCTTGCTTTTACTAACAGTGCAGCGAGAAGGTCTCATGCAAACATCTCTCCTGTTTAACAGCAGAAATGGCGAATAGAGTTGGCTCGTAAGAAAACAAGGAGTAGCTCAAAGGACCAAAAGAGGAGAATCTCTTCTATGCTTGGGGTCTGCACGGCATGCTGTGTGGGGGTAGGAGGCCCATTCGATGCTATACCACTGGGGAATTCAAGCATCTAAAGGGACATAAGATTACCTATGCTCCTTTTGTAGCATTAACTTTAATAAATGGCTTTTTAAATTTCACCTTCCAGAGTCTGAGTGCCTTTCTTACTGGGATCATAATGCACAAGCAAGCACCTCCAGGTACAAAACAAGGCATTTTCCATCATTTATCTTGACTTGAATATATTCATTTCCATGAAACATATTTTGCTGATGCAAAGGTTAAAAAAATTAATACAGATGCCTCATTATCTCATTAAATGTCCATTGTGAAATTTCACTTTGAACCAAATGAAAATTGCATTAAATTGAGGAGATTGGTATTTATCTGTAGATGAAAATTGAACACTTCGTTTCTTGTCTATACTTGAAGAATTAAATAAAGCAGCATGCAATAGCAATAAAAATAAGGACAACATATGTGGTCCTCCTAGGATTCCAGGTTTAGTCTCAAGTTTATTCAAATTCATCCACTGAAATACAAGTCTTCAAAATTAATCTTTACTTTGAATGAAAATAGCATAAAACAGGTGTTTTTGTAAAGAACAAAGTATATTCTTCCTGAATTTTGTGATGTGCAAGTCCTCGAGAAGTGAAGATCCCTAGACCTACATCCACAAAGTTGAAATCGCCATTTGAAATTGCACTTTTCATCTTCAAAGGACTTGATTAGCACAAACTGTTCCTCAGATCACTGCAATAAGTTATAGGGGGGAAATTATTGCTCCCCAGTTTTACAGTGAGCAAGGAAAGAGCAATAAGACCACATAAAAAGTTTCTGTTGGCAATTTTATTTCGAAAGTGTTCAGTGTAATTTTGATTGGTCAGATCTTTGACGTGTTGGTAAACTAACATTGGGGGAGAATGCAAGTGTTGCAGAGAAATGTGTCTAAATTTTATTTTGGTAGAGGCAGTGTGTCCTGTAGAGGAATGGATAATCTGGAGATCTACTTCAGTTTTCTTCTGTTCGTATAGTGTGTTGAGTACCCCATAGCAGAAGAAAGACTCACCAATAGTTTTACAATAAAAGTAAGGGATATTTTTCTAAGGAAATAATACCTTTGTAAATGAAAGATTATGTTACCATTTAAACCTCCAACTGTCTCCCTTTTCTAATCTACTAAGGAAGACTTCTAGCTGAGGCTGGGTGTGCTTTCAGTGCAAAGAACCATGCAGAGGAAAACAGAGAGAAGTTAATCTTTTTCTGTTAAAATGAGGAATACAATTGTAACTAGTTGTTTATACTGGCTCTGCGCCCAGCATGATTAATGATGCTTTCAAACCGGTTTTAGAGAAGCACTTAAACTTGCCCTTACGAATCTCGTGTCTGTCAGTTTTCCAATGCTTTGCCTGTTTATTTGACTGCCCTGTTGCTCAGAGCAAAACAGCAGGCTAGGACTGAGGAATTTTCAATTTATGAAGTTATATGCTGTTAGATGGAAAAAATTATGCCAAAACTCATATGAGAAGGGAAAAATGTGGACCTTGGACTAGGAAATCAGTGTCAGTAGTGATAAAATGGGTTTATTTGGTATATGATTATTAGCTGCATTGATCACCATGTCCGTGGTGTACATAGAGTTTGACAGTGAAACCGCCTTCCTTTCTTTCCTCATGTACAGAAAGAAATGGAGATTGCGAAAGGGCAGGTCATCTAGGAGTTAAGTCAGTGTGTGTGCTTACATTTCTCCCTGAACTGGTCCAAAATTTTAAAACCAGACTGTGATACTTAGTTTCANAAGAAATGGAGATTGCGGAAGGGCAGGTCATCTAGGAGTTAAGTCAGTGTGTGTGCTTACATTTCTCCCTGAACTGGTCCAAAATTTTAAAACCAGACTGTGATACTTAGTTTCATTCAGGTTCTTCCACAACTGATACAGTCTACTGTATTGACAGCCCCTACAATACTTATCATTTGAACTTAGGGAAAACTATTTGAAATTATTAAATCTGCATACTAATAGGAGGCAGCTAAAAGCATACCATAGCTTTTAATTTACTTCTTTTAAAAGATAATTTATTTGCCCTGTACCTAGGAGGACATTACCACCAGATGAACTTTGGTTGAGTAAGCAATGAACTTTCACTTCTATCCATCCTCTCCCACAATACTGAGCACTGATTAAGAGCTAGGTCCCCCAGAGTGCAATCCACTCTCTATCATCTAAGTTGTTTCGGTCTCGGTGTATTGAAAATGCTCACAAATCTGTTTGAAATGCACAAATTTGATTTTAAATTCAGAAGCAAGCTTGTTCTTGGTCTGTATTTCCATAATTCTTAATCATTATAACAGCAACTTTCCTACCAGTGGTTTCAATCATATAGGAGAGACACCTGATACATTCTTAACTATTTCAAAGACTGAGACGCAGAGATCACCAATACAGCATGTTATGCAACAGGTATGTTTCAATGATTAAAAAAAAAAAGAGATCATTGCAATTCTAGTTCTCCATAAAAACTTCCTGACTTTAGTTTGGTCAAATCATTTTCTAGCAGGGAAATCAAATCATTTTATTGATTGCAACTTTGTATATAAAAATCAGAACATTTTATTTGTTGCATCTTTGTATATATAATTCACAAAATAAAATAATTTCAAATGAAAAACCAAAATTCTAGTGTCATAAGGTTCTTACTGGACACCTCCTTTTTTTTTTTTTCACAAGATATTTCAAAATTTTAACTTCTGACCAAAAATGTTAATGTTTGTAAAGGGTAA
>VZSC01008265.1:164069-191090 GCA_013398225.1 Steatornis caripensis
TAAAGTATTGATCACTTGTACTTGCACTGAAAGGACAGGATGAATTTCTCCCTAAACATCTTGCTTTGGGAGGAAAGTGTTAACTTCCTTTGCAACATGGAGGATCTCGAAAACGAGCACTACTTCTGAAAATAAGAACTTTGCAAGATGAATCCAAGAATACATTGTCTAAAAGAGGCAATGTCCATAAATCCACTGCCAGCTGCACAGCTTATAAATCAAGTTGAAAATTAGATGTCTAGGTCTCCAAACTTGCAAAAGACAGACTTAATGGAAGAACGATCTATTGCTTTTAGACCTCCACCGGAGAATGTATATCCGAAGGAAGATAACTAATTCGGATGAAAAAAAAAAAAAAGGCACTACAAACTTTTTATTAAATGTGCCACTTAAGAATGAGGCAGTATTCCAGTGTATAAAGCAAAAGTATATAGATTATAATAAAAAAAAAGGAAGACCATTCAAAAAATAAATCAGCTGCCATTAATAGAAGAAATCAATTCAAGGAAAAAAGTGAGTTTGCCTTTTCAAAGACAAACACTACTTCTGAAATAATAAGTAGTATTTCCTAACTTTACAGTCCTTGGTTTTTAAAGTTCAAACATGCAAAGCAAGTTACTGACAATATTGACAGGTCTTTTTCTAAAAGTACAGGAATTTGCAAAACAAGTCCATGCGGCAGACACTAATATGAGAGCTTTCACTTAAAAGACAGCCATATAAAGTGAGTTTAAAAGGACAACAGCTACAGGCTGGAACTTTACTGCACAAGAGGCTGTTGCCACCACAGGGATTTTATGCGTCAGAGTAAGGCACGTCTTCACAGGACAGTACCTCCTGATGACACACCAACTGGGTAATACTTTAGCAAAACCTGTTACCGAAATATAGAAGAGGTCCCAAAGCCATCTAAATAGGGGGAAAGGGTGTACAAGCACAGAGCAGTTCCTCTGTCAGTTTACCTGGAGCGGGCAAGCTGCAGCAACTCATGGCAATGAGGATGAAGGAAGAACCTCCCTCTATGCCCTGCAGAAAATATACTCCTGCAGGACATCAGTTTTCTGGAATGGGCTCATTATTCATCTTTATTAAAATGCAAGTTACCAAAAGTATAATTTATTTGATGAATGCGGGCTGTGAACAGTCTCAAATAAATACAAAAAAAGATAAAAATAATATGAGATTCTTCTGCTTAGCGTTATGTTTCAGGAATAAGAAGGAGTCCCCAGCCAATGACTGTAACATTGAGAAAACTTAGAAGTCACACTATAAAGGTAACACCAACTTCCTAGAGGTTGTTATTGTACCTCTGGTATGATCTACAACTAAAGATAAATTGGCAAACTGATGAAGTAGACAGTGAGGTGGACTGAAAACTGGCTGAACTGCTGGACTCACAGGGTTGTGGTCATTGATCCCTATACCAAAGACTTTAGGAGCTCTAGTTAAAGCAGGTTTCAAAAGTAAATTTTGACATTCACTATCTGACAATGGTGAAATGACACTACTCCAAGTGAAAACGGAAATTTCACTCAACTTGGAAAGAAACATGTAGGACAAGACATACGAACAAAGTAATTTTACCACCATTATTACAGAATACAAAGTGGTAAAATAATTTTTTTTCAGCTAGAAAAACAATCATTCTCAGTCTTATTATTTATGTGATGCATATGCTTCTGTGAGTGAAAACAGGAAGTATTATCTTCATTAGGAATAGTATTTTGGAGAGTAAAATAGTAGCACTTTCTTAAAATAACAGACATTGAAGAAGAATGATGATACAGCTCTTTATAAATATTTAGAAAGAATTTCAGTATTCCACTTCCTTTTAAGGAGATGCAAGGTGTACTGGATTTATGATGAGGTTTTGGTAGTGGAGAGGCTGCAGGGGTGGTCTCCGAGAGAAGACACCAGAAGCTGCCCACATGTCCAACAAAGCCAGTTCCAGCCGGCCCAAAGACAGACCTGCTGCTGGCCAAAGCTGAGCCCATCAGTGATGCCGGTGGCATCTCTGTGAGAGCATATTTAAGAAACAGTAAAAAATGCTGCACAACAGGTGACATAGAGAGGAGTGAGAAAATATGAGAGAAACAGCCCTGCAGACACCAAGGTCAGTGAAGAAGGAGGAAGAGGAGGTGCTCGCAGCAGTGGAATACAGATTCCCTGCAGCCTGTGGTAAAGACCATGGTGATGCAGGTTGTCCCCTGCAGCTCATGGAGGTCCACAGTGGAGCAGATATCCACCCTGTAGCCCATCAAGGACCCAATGCTGGAGCAGGTGGATGTGCCCTGAAGGGTGCTGCAGCCCCTGGAGAGGAGCCCACGCTGGAGCAGGTTTTCTAACAGGACCTGTTGTCTTTGGGGGACCCACGCTGCAGCACTCCACTCCTCTATGACTACACCCTGTAGAAAGGACCCATGCTGGAGCAGTTCTTGAAGAACTGCAGCCCATGCAAAGGACCCATGTTGGAGAAGTTCACGAAGGACCATATCCCGTGGAACAGACCCCACACTGGAGCAGGAGAAGAGCGTGAGGAGGAAGGATCAGCAGAGATGAAGCATAATTAACTGAGCACAATGCCCATTCCTCATCTCCCGGCACCGCACAGGGGGAGGAGGTGGAAGAATTGGAAATGGATTAAAGTTGGAGCTGGAAAGAAGGGAAGGGTGAGGGGAAGGTTGCTTTAGTATTGTCTTTGTTTCTTACTATCCTATTTTATTTTTAATTGGCAATAAATAAATTTAATTTCCCCAAGCTGAGTCTGTTTTGCCTGTGATAATCTGCGAGCAATCTCCCTGTCTTTATCCTGACCCATAACCTTTCCATCTCTTATTCTACCCCTATTCTGTCCTGTCGAGGAAGGGGAGTAGTAGAGCAGCTTGGTGGACACCTGGCAGCCAGCCAAGGTCAACCCACCACACAAGGTATAAAATTTCCAAGTCTTTTCCCATGTCAGCAAGATGATGATATTAGATCTGGTGACTAAAGTAGGGATGAGCAGCAAAGCAAAGGGTTTGCATTTCTATTTAGAATTTTTTAATTCCTGGCAGCCACTGTGATTTTACTGCAAGTATCACCATATCAGATGTTTTCTAAATCTCAGACATCAAGCTGAAAAGTACATTCTTTATTCAGACTGGCTATAGGGGATTTTTTAGTTATTATTTAGAAGAGAACTGAACTCACTATCTTTCTGTCAAAATCCCAAATATTACCTATCAGCCCTTCCACATGGAAGGATTTCTTAGTATAAGTTTGCCAATTCTTATTTTCTGATCAGAATAAAAATACAGTCTTTATGATGTATCTGGTAGACTGATGTGCTACTATAAAAATTCTCACAGGAGACAAAACCAAAATAATATCTTGAGCATTTAGAAACTGTTCTTGTCACATAAATTTGACATGTACCTTGCATCTTTCTTCCCTGCAGGCTGTTCAGTTTCCAGCCACAGAATACCACTCAACACTTCAAGCACGGGTGGCAACAGAAAGAGGAACCAAGGAGACCAACATCTTCACTGTCTTACAAGCATACCACTGCCCTGTACAACCTGGATAGCTGATGGCACCAGTCAATAAGTGAAGAGACAGCTTTAGAAAATCAAATGCCACCCACTCTGTTCAGAGGGTACAGACAAGTTCCTCCTTTTTTCTCTCCATTTTGATAGATCAGGAATGACAGGAGCATGACGAAAAGTTTATGTACAGGAAGGACATTTGGGGAGACAAAGGAGTGTAGGGAATAGCATGACAGTGTGGAGCAAAAGAGGACGTTAATGTAGTGACAGAACATGAGGAAAAATTCTTGCGATAAGTTTTGAAACAAAAAGATTTAACCATTAAGGGTTTGTAATCGAGATGTGAAGTTCAACCTTAAGAATATTTGGTGCCTTGAATGGCAAAATTCCCATTGTTATGATAGGCTATTCAGCAATGCATACACAGCTTTCACCGAGAAAAGGACTGGACATGTTGTTTAGGTCACTGTTTTCCGATGCCTGTCAAAAAAGGAGGACCGTCAGCTGTGCAAACGTTGAGACCAAAAGCAGGCTACTCTCAGCAGCTACATCATCAGATAAAATAATCCTGCTGACCAGACGCAAAATAAAAGCTTTGAAACTCTCCTTATTAGATTAAAAAGGGAAATATATATGCCTCTCTTCTTATTACACACATCCAATAAGAACTATGTATTGCCTAGCACGTTTACAACATGGTGATCATATATTTTGTGAAATCTCAGTGCTATAAGACAGCTTCCTTTAATTATGTGACATTTTTTCCCCTTTCTAATATGTAATTATGATAGCTTAATTTTTTTCCCCCCAAAATAAAGTCCTGAGTCTGTGACCCCAATTAAAGTAGAGATTATCCAGCTCAGGACCATAACAGCAAGATAATGCACTAGAAGATTTTATCTGCAGATTTGAGATATACAATTAGGAGAGCTAAGGCAGCTAACAGTGCAGACACGGAAGCATTCAGAAATTAATAAACCCTCCATATTGCACATTAGTAAGTAGAGTAATGGACCTGCGGCATGAGACCTGGGAACATAATGGAGTTGGGCAAGCTGTTAAGAAGTGGAGTTATGCTGTCTGAAAACTTGTGAAGATTCAGAAAATAACATAACAGAGTGTGAGTATTTGCTCTCCAGGTGTAGAAAGACTACTTCCCTGACAGCATTCAAGCCGGCCTTTAACATTTATAAAGTTACAGAATGGTGGAACAGACAATGAAAACATATCTTGAAAGCACAGCTTACTGAGGCAGTACGCAGGAGAGCATGTATGGTCTCTCATTCTTTATAAATGGGTAAGCTGAGTCACAGTGGTATTTGGGGCAGAGTTTAGCAGATGAGGAGCTGACTCAAAGGTTTTCCTTGTACCAAGAGGAATCAGAAGAAGCTGAAAGATGCAGGCACCATTTTAAGGAATGTTGACTCTCAGCAGCATTCAGCTATTCAGAGATATTTCATATCCCTCCTTGCCTGCTTTATAAAAATAATGACTTTTCTTTTATTGTTCTAACGTGAAGTAGTGTATTGTAGCAAAAAAGACATCAAATGCTATTGTGTAACATGGTGGAATAGGTAACCTCTGTATTTTTTAACGCAGCTTTCAAAGGTTAGGAAAAGGCAAGTGTTTTGAACAGGAAAGCCCTGTTACTTCCACAAAAGATCTAACATATCAGCAGGTCTGGCCTGCTTAATAAGTATTCTGTACTCTGTCCGTCATGCTGTTATTTTTCAGTGACGCTCCAGCACTTTTTTGTTATTACTTCTATGTGAAACAGCTTGAAATTTTTAGATGACAGTATCAAGATCCATTGCACAACTGAAATACTAACAAGGTGTAATAATTCACTGAAATACAGTTTAACTCAGTTTAGTTAAAATGCCTTTACTACTAATCAGTGTTGACTTGGAAAAAATAGTTTCTGACCCTAATCTGTGTCAGAAGCCAAGAGTTAAAATTTTAAGAGTAGGTTATAAGAGTAAGGTTATAAAGAGTTTAAGAGTAAGGTTATAATCGCATGCATGCACAAAGAAAACATGCATGTAATATGTGGACAATTTCTAGCATATTTCCTATTAATCATGAATAGCTCCAAAACATGGATTACTCTACGTTGCTTTTTTTTATGAGAAAACTCTGTATTTAGTCTCCAGAATGAGGGAAAAAAACAGATTCCAAGAAAAAAAACAGTAGTCCAGGACTTGTGTCTGAAGAGATTTGACATAAATTACTTGATCTTAAAGAATGACAGTACAAACATAAATACTTCTTGTAGAATTTTGTTAAGCAGTTCAAGCAGATTTCACACTCCAACTTACACAGATATACGAAAAAATAGTTCAAATTTTGATTAATATATAGAGGAAATATAAAGCAGTAACATGGGGAGGCTTGTGTCCAATACTGACAGCACTGGACAAGGTTATGCCAAAATGTGATCAGTGACGAGCTGACCGTATTAGACTACCAGTTAAATCACATCATATGGACTCACAGTCCATAGAAATCTTGTTACAGCCATCTACTCAAAGATAATCCCTGAGCAGGACAACTCCTAATTTACTTGTTTCTGAAGTCTGAATTCTCTCTGACCTGTACCAGGCCAACATTTTGCTGACGACTGGAAAAAATCCCAGTGTCTGTTTCTGACAAGTACAAAAATAGCGCAACTACTATTGGCCTAACACAAACGCTCTTTAAGTACATTACAAAGTCTGATATTTAAATAGATCAGCATGTTGTGCTGTTAAAACCTCTAGCCCTTACTTGTTTTGCGAGCATGTTTTACTTGTGTTAACAATAACCAAATATTAAAGGACGAATCTTAATGAAGTCTGTGATGGAAATGATGCATAAGTAATAGCAATATTTCTGGAAAGGGGTGAAATGTGTGCTTGAAGATTACAGAGCATGTGAATAGAGGACTGCATTTGTTACCTTGTAAAAATGGCCTTGTTAATTTATGCAAACATTTTTAGAACTGCTTGCTGGTTATCTGCGCACTTATAGCCAGTGATAGACCTAGACAGACACAATCAAGGAAACAGCAATGACTTCATTGAACTCTACATAACAAGCCTACACTTGAAGCATGATGAAACATGTAATTTTGATTTCCTTATGTTGTCTTGTCACAGGGGAAAACAATTGCTGTCAACAAATTTAAAGCTTTATAAGATACTTGGAGTGGGATGCCAGAAGGTCACAGGGACCCAGTTAATGACCACTAATCAGCTTTAGATATGGGGATAGCCAAAGAGATTGGCCTGGGACTATGTAACTCAAGAGGCTATTGATGGCCTATGGGGGCTAAGCTAGAAAGTAATAAATAGTAAAAACAACAGTCCTAGCAAGGGGTGTCCAAAGACATCTGGCACTGCACAAAAAGCTAAGTCCAAGATGGAACAGATGCAGATACCAGCCAACTAGTCAGCACTTGGGCACAGGAATAGGTTGGAGTGAGTGTGCTGTTCCCCTAGGTCCATGATGCCATTACAGCTGGAACACAGGGCCAAAGACCACTACACTCATCCTGCTTAAGCAAATACATTTTATTTCACTGAATAGTGTTCTCGTCATTAACTCACTGTAAATTCACCCAAGACGGATGTCTGTTTGGTCTCCAGACCACTGTTTCCATCATTGCTCAAGCATCCCTCTGAGAAGGAAGATTTTTTTATGGTCAGTAAATTGAAAAATGTTGCTAAGTGCTATTCAGTTAGAATAAAGTAGTTTAGTTGGGAGGAATCTACAACAATCATCTCGTCCAACTGCCTGACCACTTCAAAGCTGACCAAAAGTTAAAGCACTTTTTTAAATGCCTCTTAAACACTGACAGGCTTGGGGCATAGACCACCTCTCTAGGAAGCCCTTTCCAGTGTTTGACCACCCTCTCAGCAAAGAAATGCTTCCTAACGTCAAGTCTAAAGCTTTGAACCATTCCCATGCATCCTATCACTGGATACCAGGGAGAAGAGATTAGCACCTCCTTCTCCACTTCCCCTCCTCAGGAAGCTGTAGAGAGCAATCAGGTCACCCGTCAGCCTCCTGTTCTCTAAACTAAAGCCTGAAGTCCTCAACCACTCCTCACAGGACATGTCCTTTTCCAAGCCCTTTCACCAGCTTTGTTGTCCTCCTCTGGACACGTTCAAGGACCTTCACATCCTTCTAAAACTGTGGAGCTCAGAACTGCACACAGTACTCAAAGTGAGGCCATGTCAACGCTAAATACAACGGGATAATCACCTCTTTTGACTGGCTAAAGAGATCGGTGTCCTTGGCTAGAGAATGATGTTAAAGATGAATTATTCCTTCAGCTGTAGTTGGACTTTTTTGTCTCCTTGTGCTTCTTTCCAGATTGTTGGAGGCTTGTTAAGGGGCCTTGCTCTGGCTGCCTTTATGAAGAAGATAATCATTGAAGTGAGATTACACGAATCCATGCATCTAAAATGTTTAGAATATGATATGTGATTTCTTACTAGCACTGCCATATAAATATCCTGACAATCCTCTTTTTCTGGAACAATAATGGCATCTTGTGGATAGTAAATCAATTTTTATCTGTGAACAATTTAAGAGTGAAGTCTAGACTATATTCAGTACCTATTTATAAGTTTTAAGAAATACAGGCAACAAAAAATTTAAGCTTGACACACATAGTTCAAGATTAAATTTTTACTTGTTTTTATTTTACTGACACAGAGTTCTAAAATAAACGTAAAGAGTAATATGGTTTTGGAGACAGTATAACAGTATTATCTCACAGATAATTAAAGTATCTTTTAATCATAAATCACCCACATATTCAGATTTATGCCAAGGCAGATAAAATTAATAATTCAAATGCTCATACTTTAGGATTTTGGAAGGCTCTTTTGTGAAAGTTTAAAAAATTGGTCTTGCACTCTCTGTCTTTGAAAGTGGGAGTCAATGAGAGTAAGATAGGATACAGTAGTGTGAACATTCCTGAAAACATTAGCCCAATAATTCTCTCTCTGCATCCATACAAGCTACTGTGAGGATGGAGTTTCAATTTAAAAGAAGAACTTTGATAGACTAAAAAGACCTAGAATACTAGTATTTTTACTTGTTCCCTCTGTTTTTCTCCTCCCATTTTCTCCCTGCACATATACAATAATTAGTGACCATTGCTGTCATACATGTCTGACAATACCTATTTTATTTATTAATGAGTTAAGTGACACCCCCATCCAGCCATTTCACTGTTCTGCAAAGGCCAAGTTACTATTCCTGTCTTCTGAACTTCACGAAGTAGTACTTCAGCACTCCTGAAGTTCTAGCCCTATTGATTTCCTTCAAATTGAACCATAAGAGAAGTACGTGTTCCTTCAACAAAATAGAAAGTTTGGTAGCTGATCAATAGTTTTGGATCATGAAAGCTCTGGAGATTCAGACAAGGCCAGTGTTTAGACCCAAGTGCAGGAATTTCTGCTACCAGTTGTCCGCAGTAACAGAGCTATAACTTAAGTCTCTTAGGTTCCAGTGTTTACAGATGCTGCCAAATTTAAATGACAGAACGTATCCCTCCAAAAATGCCAATAACCACACAGTAAGCATATTAGGAGCATACAAGGGAGTGCACGAGACTGGAATAAATCGCTAGAATTCATATGCTGGAATTGAGACTTAAACTGGTGGACAAATTTATGTGAGAATGGAATACTACTCGATATGGCTATCTATCATTTCTTTTAATCCATAATTTTCACCATGTCATTAAAGGGCCTAAAAGATGTGAGTTCTGTCATCACGACCACCATGTCACCATCCTCAAAGATGAGTACCATCGTGCCAAAGAAAAACCCCAAACAAAGCACCAAGAGACTTAACAGAAATGGGAAGTTGCCAAATATGCTGTTCATTTCTTTATTTTTTTTAATAATTTTGTCTTGTCTTAAAAGAAGCAGGATCTTACTCTGATGGTAAGAATTATCAAAGTATCTTTAGTCTGTGCCAATATTCTCTTTAACAAGGAGAGTTTTAACTTTGTTAAGACTATCAAGGAAAAGATTCACGTACATATGTTTTCATATATTTTAAACAGAAGGGCTTTGATAAAATAAAAGTTGTAATATTTTACACTTCAAATATATCAATGACTTAAGACTTAAAAAAAGTTCATAAATATTTTAATGGTGATGTCTTTTCACACTACTAATCAGAATACCATCACTGTATGCATACTCCAGAACACACTCAACTGTCTATCGTACGGTGACCTAATCACATGAACCTTTTACCCATTACTCCATCAGTACAACACAAAGCAATTTAGAGCTCCTCCTGCTAGTTATACATCATAATCAGATTGAGCAAGGGAAGGCAACTCTGACAGATCAGTGAACACCAGTGGTGAAACTCTTTACTCTCCCCTAGCCACAAGCTGACATCACACATTTGGCTTCTCCTTGCTCCATGATTTTAGAATATCAATATGTTAGAGCTTGTCATTTTTTCCCAGCACATCTGCTAGATTCAGTAATCACGTTGTTTGTGTCCTGGAGTGGGGAAAAAAAAGAGATTATGTCAACCAAAAGCATTTTAATTCCAGCACAAGAAAATATTTTTTTTTTCTTTAGAAACATCTTTAAACACTAAGAATAATAACTAGCACTAGTTACTTTTCCCCTTTTAAAATGTTCCATATTACACAGTCATAAACTTTAAATAACTTTAGTGAAGAATTCTTTCAAAA
Source organism: Steatornis caripensis (assembly GCA_013398225.1). NCBI lineage: Eukaryota > Metazoa > Chordata > Aves > Caprimulgiformes > Steatornithidae > Steatornis > Steatornis caripensis. The sequence goes on from VZSC01008265.1 coordinate 174,309, forward strand.
GACAGAAACTGTGCGGGATGATGTAACTCACATTCTCACATCAGTTCTCCCAAATTTCAACGCTTTTGCGTTGCTGCCTGCCTGCTGACCGTGGCCAGGAGAGGGCATTTTAGGATCGGGTTATGCGAACACAAAACAAAAAGACGCTCATGTTGGAGAAGCACACGTTTGGGAAGCTTCATAAATACCTGAGTATAAGTAGTAGTGTTTTCAACATAAATATCAGATCCATAGTGTTTAAGTAAAATGTCTATATGCGACATTTATTTTATTAATAGCTATGTTTGCAAACTTGTTTATTGTGCATATGCTGAACTACTGTAAAACTGACAGTTAAATGCATAGGCACATTAAAAATTTATATAGAATACACTTCCAAAGCAGGGGAAAAATTTTCACAGAAGTCAATGGCTGAAAGATTTCATTTTAGTGGGAAAAAGGCTTATTTCAGCAATGATAACCATTTAATTACACGTTCTTTACTTAAATTGTGAGATTATTTATATAGCAGGTTAAAACTTGTTTTACATATTGGCTTATTAAAACCACATCATAAGTTTATATTTGCTTAAATGATACAGTTCTTCAGTAAAATCTTGTGAGTTTCAGATGTGGTTCTTCAAAATCACCTGAAAATCTGGATTGAATAAATAAGATAACGTTTAATTCCCCAATTCCTACAAGTTAGTACAAATGCTAGCAAGTGCTAAAAGTGCAGCCTCACTGGATGGTTTTAAAAGGTGTACACCCAGATGTGTTTGCCTGACTACATGCTCAATTACACCAGCTGGGCTTTTCAAACGTGGATATTCAGTTACATGCCTTGACTTCAGCTTATAGTTCTACCAATGGTGCTTAAGCAACTATACAGTCCATTTGGAGTATCAAGCTACAGACTCAGCAGAGTCAGCCACAACTGTGCCCCAATTAACTGCTTCCTCAGGTTACAGAGTTTTAGTTCATAAAGGTGAATGACAGAGCTTCCACTGCATTTTCTACAAGCTCAGACTGAAGACAGAGGAGGGACTTCACTAGTAAAGTGATATAAGTGATATATGTGCTCTCAGTGCACAAGGATGTTGTCTACTAGGCCCTGGGAGAAGGTTTAGCCATGGAAGAAGGTATTCATCATATCCCTTCTTCCACCATATAAGACGTGGAAATTGTAACACGAACTACTTCTCTGTGGCTGCCATCTTCAGCTGCAAACAAGCAAGCTTGTCGGCAGCACATATTCAGGATCATTCACAGTTTAAACAATGGTATGAAGCACGATTTCCCACACACAAAGTACTAATCTGGGAAAAAACAGAATTTAAGTTGCAAGCCTTCCTAACTTCAATTAAACCGTTGGGTTCCCCCACCACCCCTATCTAATTTTTGGAAGAGAAATGACAAAATATTTCAAGTTTTCAACATACTAGCAATTTAAACAACCATTTAATATGAGACAGGCAGCACCTCTCTGGGGAGAGAAAAGGTTCTGGAACCCTAACAACTGTATGGTGGCCACAGTCCTCGGTTGCACTGCTGGCTGGCAATTATTCGGGGAGGTGAAAGTAGCTATATAAAAAAAGAAAAGTTTGTGACCTTGCTGAGTTTTCTACAGAAAAGTGCAGTTTGTCAATCTACATATTTCTATACAGTTTACCACTAAAAACCTGAAAAACCCGTTCTCATGTAAATATGTCATGAAATAATACTACTTTTGGCAAAGCACACTCCTGTGGGAAATTCCCAGTCAAACAGCAAAGTGATACTGATCTAATGAAAAGAAAACTATAATGATGACAGAGAAAAAAAAAAACAGAGAAAAAGTCAAACGGCTACTCAAAGGTATACATGTCTGACTTTGGGGAGAGGTGAAAATAGGGGAAAAAACCACACACACACCCCCAAAAAGATATCAATCAGGCTTTTCTCCTTGTGTGAACTGACTAAATGAGGGACATGCTTAAGGTTACCTCCAAACTCCACCTAAGCATTTGCCAACATTTTCAAAGCACTGCCTGCACCAGGTCCTTAAATCACGAGGACAGGAAACTCAGTATGGATTTCTCAGTCATTTCAAGCAACAAGAGACCATGAAGTTAAAAACACTGGATTAAATACTTGTTTTCCTGAAGCTAAACCCTAGAAAAGCGATTGCGGTGAGAGAAAGATCTCTCAGGTGTAAGCTCAGCCCACATGCAATGCAGCTTAACCCCCGGCTCCAGGGAGAGGAACTGTCCCCCTCTCCTGCCCACACTGGCTGTGCTTCCTTCACATCAGGTCTGGGGACTGCGATGCCAGAGGGTGAGCTGCAGCCACCCCTCACTGACAGGGAGCAGCAAGAACAGGCTGCCCCATGGGGGAGAATAAGCCATGAGCCAAGGGTGACCATAGCAGACACAGCACCCTCACCAACCCGGGCAGTCTTGCTGCGCCTGCATGGCAGTCCCACGCACAGCATGGTCCCTCCAGATAGCCCAGTCAGAAGCAGCAGAGACACCACAAGAGCGGAGACAAGACTAAACGGTAAATCTGAAGTCTATCCAGAAAACAGCACTGGAAACAATCAACCTACAACATAGGTCTGAATCCATTCAGGAGACAAGGTCACCACTGACAACGTAGCTTAGACAAGAGCTGACTGCCCAGGCATGAGCATAACAGGAGCTCCTAGACCAATGGGCTGCAAATGTGGCTCAAGGTCTCAGGTGAGGCTGGTCAGGACAGTTAAGGCATATTAGTTCTCTCAAGGCAGTGAGATTTGTATCATGGAAAAATAAAGCGCTAAAGAAGGCTGCACAATTGCTAGGAACACTTGCAACTATAAGTACAAGTTACTTGGCTCTAGCCTCTTCAGTGTATGGACCAAACACACTTCTGATCTATAAATTAAAATATCATTTAAAGAACTAAATTGATGAGCTTATCCTGGCCTCCTATTGCTAAAACCAGTAGCTAACATTGATATCTTGACTCCCTCCCTCTCAGGTTTTAGGCAATGATACATCAGGGAAATAATGGCAATATGTACTGATTTACATCCTCTTATCTGCAGGCAGATCTTGCCAACTGGAACTATGCATTGGAGTCTCACATCAGTGGCTGGAAAACATGATGAGGAGTTTACAGCTGTTCTTTATCCCACGGTTAGTAAAAGAGTAACAGACACTGGCTTTGTTAAACCTGAAGAGTATGAGACTGCTTGAGAGGACCTGAGTCATTGCCATAAAGGCGGGAACCAATACAGGCAGAGGATTTTACAGAATAAAGCTCTTCTGGGAGCGTGTATGTGTGCGTCTGCCTGTGTTTGTGTTGAGGGGAGGAGAAGTTCTAAACTGAGAAGGGAACAAATAACAGGTGACTGGACTACAGTTAAGATTTTTGGATGTAAGTAAAATTTTTGAGGAAGACAGGCTAAACGTAGAAGAATAGAGGGGTTTGAAAATTCATAAGCAGGCTAATGGGCTTACATTGCATTCCACTGGTTCTTAATTTTCAGTCAAATAACTTCAGGAGGGAGACTAGGAATTGTGAATCTCCAAGAAAAAAGTCAAAGACAATTTCCAGAGGGATGAAAAAGGAGGTATAAAGAGGCCTGTTACAGACACAACTTTAACTTCAGCCTCAAGGGACTTTGCTCTTGAAACGGCAGCAACTGTTTTAAGTTAGATCTCTAATTCACTCCATGTAATGGATAGGACACGTATAGGTTTTTGACAGGCATTCACAGACATCAGTATGCTGGGTACAGCAGTGACTAAGCTAGGGATGGATACAAGAATTTGATCAAAGATCCATTTTCTCATTGCTTTTCCTCCAGCATCTTACCACAAAGAGGGAGAAGGGCCGAGACCTGAGAATAAAGCAAGCAGGCACTTTGTGTCCCTGCTGGAGACTGGCACCTATCCAGCTTCCGAGTCTTCAACAACCAGCAACAGGGTTGTAATTCTCTTTTCAAGCTGTGGGCTTCAGTGAGGCGCTGAGGTCACTGAGTCCTTCAGTGAGGTGCCAAATCACCTGATGCATCTCAGGATGATTAACTGAGTTGTTAATATTGTTGATGTAAATGCTTTAATACCAGGATGTACCAGTTCTGCCAGCAGACATCTGTCTTCCTCAGCAATTTAGATCCTCACAAGTGCCTAGTCCTGGACAGCGACTTTATCAAAACCTAGGTGCATGGGAATACAGGGACAGGACAGGTATCTACCCACGAAGCACGTCCCCAGGGAAATCAGACCATCACTTCCCGCTAGAAATCCAGCGCAGCCTCCAGCTGGATCATGCCACTTCTTTCGCCTACATCTGCATGGAAAAGATCAAGCTTCTCTCATTTAGATCACATCTGCATTTTGTTCCAAATGTCTCATAGCTCACTTTAACAACACACCAGCCTTCTCCACAGACTGCCTACTGGTGTCTGCGGTCCTCTTGGCAGTCAGGGTTAGCCTCCTGGTTTCGTAATTACAGACTGCTGGAGGATTTGCGCTTCACAGCAACCTTCAGAGTGCTTTGGTGTGAGAGGGGAGGTATGTCTGCCCATTAGCTCAAAGGTCACGTGATGTAAGGAAGGTGGACACCAGGCCCTTGCTATGACTACATGCAGGAAGGAGGGGAAGCAGCCACACGGGGCATGTGGCAAGAATAACTGGAGCTGGAGGTCTTTGATTCAGCAAAGCCCATGGCTGCCCAATTCCGAAGGGGTTGTTGGGATAACTGGAAGTTGGAGGGCTGTCAGAGCATTTTCGTACAGTTAAGCATTCAAATCCTTTGGGAGCTGGACTTCAGAAGACACTTTATTTCTATGTAAAATGTACCAAATCAAACAAAGCACAATACAAGGGGAAAACTTAAAATCACCCAAGATGCCAAATAACTCTGCGTAAAGGTTGTGTCCCCTAAAAAATGCATTCAGATGAATCAATGAGATCTTATTTCTCAGGAATGAATAACAAATGTTTCTTACCTTTATTTATTATGCAGCAGAGAACGCAGTCATCATGTACTTCACGGGGAAATTTGAACCATCTTATTTTGATCCACCAACATTTCCCTCTACCATGCCAAAGAGGCAGAGGAACAAAGCAAATGAGGAATCTCCACTCCTTGCTTGCTTTGGGGAAATAAATACATAAACTAGAAATAAAAACTGGAAAGTCTGAAGATATTACAGTAATAGGGGCCATAAAAAACAAGGTTACAAGTCTTGTATTTCTTAAATGAGTCAGACTTCTTGGCAGCCTCCCATGTAAATGGTAAAGCCCAGGACTGTTTACCTCCTAAGACAGCAAGCAGATAAGACTGCGTAAGTGATGATTAAAGATATAAGAAGTTCAACATGATGTGGCAGCAAGGGACAGTCAAAAGCAGCCAGTCTCAGTGTAACAAAAATATAAGGCAGATGATAGCCCACGCAGACACTGAGTACACAGAGGTTCAAGGAGTGTCACCAAACTGGCAGTGGTGCTTCAGGTCTCTACGAATACACAGAACTCTAGTTGGGCTCTTGTTTCTCCATGTGTAGTAAAACTTCTTTATATTGAACATAGCATTGGGATACCAAAGAAAACAGAAAATGTTAAGCATGTAAACCAAGAGCAGCAAAATCATGCCAGCACAGCAGCAATTTTATTTACAATTACTGCAGCGTATTACAGGTTTGGTGGCTGAATCAGCAGAGCTTTCAGAATGGAAACCCATGAAACGTAAATCTGCATAAAGCTTATTTGCTATCCCACACAGCTTATTTTCTAGAGCTATGAAAATCTGTTAGTGAAGACATCTGAAAGACATGTTAGACATAGGGTTTTGTTTTATGGTGTGCTTTAATTTTATGGTTCTAACTTTTTGGTTTTCCATGGTAAAGCTCACAAGAGCAGTACACTAAGAAAACGTCTTTCTTTGTTGTGGTGGCCCCTTTTTCATGAATCATCCTCCAGAAAATCTGAAAAACATGTATTTTTCTGGTAGGTAGTGTACACCTCCATGGAAAAATCATTGTTTGTTAACATTCCAAGAAGGTGTGACATTCACTAAGTTAATGTAGCTCCTGATGTAGGTAATATTACAAAACATCTACAAATGTCCACAAAAAAACCTATAAATACTGGAATTTCTTGTTATAAAGACCAGAGAATGCTTACTGGTAGACCGAGATAAACGTTCTCCTCAATGTAAACTATTAATTGTTCATAAACTTTCTCTATATACGGCAGAGAATATATGTTCAAATGAATTAACATGAAATTGCAATTTTTTAATATAAAATTAAAAAAAAAAATCAGAAACTGGATATTCTAGCCTGAAATAAATTTAAAAAAACCCCAAACAACAAAACATCAAAACCCCCAAAACCAAACTTGAATTTAGCTAAAGCTAAGCAGGTTCAGTTGTTATGGTTTTGCATTCATACCAAAAGAAATAGCATATCATCGCAGCTCATGTACGTAAGGCTCAAATGACCGAGGTTCCTTAATACAGCAGTAGAAGCAGTCAATGTTCCTAGTTTATCTTGCCCAAGGGTCATCTTTTATAGTTCCTTGAGTCAAAAAATAATGATTTTCTTTCCAGTTAGTGTGAACTGTTGTCTGTATTCATCTGCTACATTTTTCTACTGGTGATCACTGGTTTGATACACGCTGGCCAAGCTGATTCACTTTCAGAACTATCTCATTTAATGTGAGGAAGTGAGAAAATGACAACAGCTGTAAGAAAACACTGAAACACTGAATCTAATTTAACAGAATTATTGCCCCCCTCTGAATTTCACAGATAACTGTCAAAATAGCAGTGGCACCAAAACTAGTTCCAGGCGCAGCAATTCTTTATAGTTCTGCCAGATTGTTAGGGCAAAAGAAGCAGCAAACTCCCCAGAGTTATAAAAATCACATGGTTCTTCAAGAACATCCTACGGTTTTTACTAAAGGATTATTTTTTTACATACAGAAGTCAAAACCAGCTTGACTTTACTTTTCCATGTAATCTGTCCTTTTTTCAATATGGTATATATTTGTCATCTTTTCCATGATTTTTTAAAAATAACAAAAAATCAATATAGTATCTGACCTAAATCACATGGGTTTAGGATACATTCAATGAATTACAAACATTAAAATCATAAAGACATTTTAAATAAGCTTTTTTAAAACTGCCTGAAAAATGACAGCAAAGGATTGTGTGTGTTGTCACTACAATTAAAGGAGAGCTCACTAGTACTTTAGAGAAGCAGAAACTGCTTTAGTAATAGCAGGCTAAAAATTGAGGTCCCTATATATGCCATTTTAGGAAACCTAATCTAAAATCTCAGATGTTCCTTAATGCAGGAAGCACCTACGTTTTACCAGTGAAGTTCCCTATGGTGCTAAACTAGAAGATGCCCAACCCAGTATTTTGATGTACAAATCCTGTGATGCAGTTTTCAAAACTCTTGCCTAAATTAGTGCTGAAGTTTCTTTCAGTAATAACTTCCGTGGATCTCTGGTTTGGTTTCTGCACACACCCAGACTATCAGCTGGCATGGCAAAGCAGGCCTATAGTTGCTTCTGTGCTAACCCTTATGGAAATAATCAGTCGTGTTTTTTAACAACACAGATCGATGGTTCAGCTAAACTAATGTATTAGAGCAGTCCAACATTTATTTCATTTTCCCCCATTTCCTGGCACTGGTGACATTTTCGTAGGGTTACTTCTCTAGTGCGTCTTGCCTGATCCCCTGGAGTCAGATGAAGGCGAGGGCAAAGGAAAGGATGGAATCACGCAGCCATGGGCAGGGAGGAGCTAGCGCAGTTCGGTTTAGATGCCACATTAACTATACTTGTGTACTGCTCTGTAGACTTGTGTAACAGATACAGATCAAACCAAGTGCTGTACCAACACAGTAAAACTAGTCCTTTCATTAAAGAAAGTAAGATTTTTATTTTTTTAAATTTCTTAGGCATTGTCAGTTCAAATTGACAAAATATTTTCTGAAAAGTGAGANCTTGTGTAACAGATACAGACCAAACCAAGTGCTGTACCAACACAGTAAAACTAGTCCTTTCATTAAAGAAAGTAAGATTTTTATTTTTTTAAATTTCTTAGGCATTGTCAGTTCAAATTGACAAAATATTTTCTGAAAAGTGAGAGTATCTAGACTTCCAAGCCCTCCTCAACTTAAAAGAGCTTTAAATTTTTAAGTCCCTCTCTCCCTAATGCAACTCTCCCATCTTCCAGAAGCTGTGTTACAACCCACACTATTCCTGGCACACACACACTATCCCAGGCATCCTGCACAAGGGGATTTGATTTTGACCTGCACTCCATCATGTTCTGCACATTGCTTTCATGGTCACTGCGGCATTTTTTTTCTTGTATTTAACATGCGATACATGAAGCATCCTGAAAAGTAGTCTGTAAACTTCCTACCCCAGCAAAACATGAGGTTTTTTCTTCAGTCTGAAAGCTTTAGAAAAGGGGTAGGAAGGTTGCTTGTGCCCATTTATTCTTCAGAATTACTGCAGAAAATGCTAACCAGAACACAAGTAAGCATTTCTGAATTTTAAATGCTAGCTGCGATTTGAATCAGCACAAAATTTGTCCTTCATGGCATGAACACCAGCACGATTAAACCAATTCCAGGAGAATGAGTTGTTTTGTAAACATACAGTAAAGCAGACGAGTTAGATCCACGGTTGTTTGCTTGTATTGTTGTAAAGCTTACAATCATTCTCTCGTAATAAGCATCCTACGCACATTTGCAACAAGGAGACAATCCTTGACTGAAACAGTTTATAGCTAATGTTAAATTGGAGAAGTGAGAATAAAGAGATCATAGGCAAGTGACATAAGCTGATATGGAAACAGAACTCTATGTTGTTTGGTTTGCCTAAGGAGAGTGGAAGATCTACTCCAAAGTAAAAGCACATACGATCATGCCAAATATTTTAGATGTGAATTAAACCACTGTTAAGGCACAAATCTACATTGAAAAAAATATCCACCAAAGCTAAAGATCCAGTTGTGGAATGAAATTAATAGTAGAGGGGGCAGTGACATGCAAAGAAGTGGGATAAGATGCGAAAGGTAACAGCCAGGAAGCAAGAGATCTGCAGGTGTGTGAAGATACTGCAGACTCAGCATTCTTCTCCCCAGCACTTAAGGCCTCCAATCCAGAAAGTGAATCCTAACAAAACCTATGACATGATAGAGATCACACCTCAGGCGAAGATGTTTAAGTATAATAAAAACAGCTATTTGTGGGAGGGGAGGATAAATTTCCAACGTGAGTTTCCTATTAAATAGGCAGCTGATGTGACCTACTTCTGCTTAAAAAGTTCCCAATCAGTATTTTATGTTCCACTTCACATAGTACCAGAGATCAAGTCCAGGGCATCTCCTTACTGTTAGAATTCACATACAGGTCTTCTCTTTGGACTAAGCAAAGAAGACAGCCTTTTGGCAGAAGCACTGCAGATTGGCATGTTTCCTCTTGATTTTTAGATGAGAAATACAGTTCCTTTGGCATGTTTCCGTCTCCGGTTCTGTTTGGACTCTGCCCTGTCTGTCTGCCTCAGCAATCTGAAGCCATAAGGCCGCCCTTTCTTTTGAGGCCTAAATTACGTGGTTGGAAGATTTTGCTACAGCCTGGAGAATGTTGTTTCATCATGGGCATTACTGTTTCATTCAGACCTCAAACTGGTTTTCCATGTTTCCGTAATCACAATACTGTATGATTATGGTTCTTTTTGTTTGCTTTATGCAATCATGTTTGTCATAAAATAGAACCTGTTCTCCATTAAAAGGGAATTAAATCAGCTTATTTAAGCAGATGAGTGAGAATTGTACAATTCATCCCTAATACTAACCTGTTAACACAGAATCATGTTCACATAATCACTAACTTTACTGAACTGCCTATCAGACCAAGAGAAAATCATGATCAAGAAGCTGTAGCTCTAAACCTGAACTCAAAATATGTGAGTTAGCTCCATTCGCTGTCGCAGGCTTCCAGTAAGACCTTGAACAAGTCATTTAACTCACCGCTCTTTCAGAATGGTACCTTACTTTCTCACAGCACTGGTAAGGCAAAGCTGGGTCTGTGTAGGCTCACTACCTACTACAGTCACTCTGCTTTTTTTAATACCCTGCATGACAAATACTACTACCAAAGCACAGCAGCCCAGCTTTCAAAATAGAGTCTCTAAAGCTGTACGATCCTTGTAAGAGACATTTGAACTTACTACACAGTAGCTTCTAAGAGATTTCCAGATGTGAGCCTAGGATAAAAGAGCCATTAAAAACATTTGTGTTGAGCTACTAAAAGACACACTTGTAATTGCAAGCTTGCAAGTGTACAGAATAAAAAAATAATTAAAACTATTAAAAACTTTACTGTTAGATACATGCACAATAGGGAAAAGTTCGGTTACATATGTGATTGTAGCTTTATAATTTCCCAGTCTTTTAAATACACAGATAATGGTAACGCTTCAAAACGTTTTCTTGAAGAGACAGACATAATTTGCTATTGTGAAACTCCCTGGCTTCATGAAATCCTACCACTCTGCTCAGCCGTGAACACAACTCAAAGCTCAGCAGGATTTCTTCCAAATCAGGGTTCCCACTCCTTTCCATCAGACTGAGATGCAGAAACCAAGTGATAAAAACTGAACTGCATTTCTCTCTAGGAGCACTGAATGTCAAGGACGTAGGAAGAGGAAACATGCTCTTTTAGTCTAGATACATAAGGTTAAACACTCACTTTCAGGAATCAGTGAAAATCTCTCTCTGCCACAGCAACCAACTGCCCTTGCACAGTTTCAAGCCACAGAAAATTCTTCTTAAGCAGCTGGATGAAAGAGTTTGAGGTATTTCCTCACCAGAAACTTAAATGAAAGAAACATAGAAAAAAATCTTACTATGTGGGGAAAATACACTTTTTATTCCAGTAACATAGTGTCTTCAGATCAAAATGCCAAACTAAGTTAACTTTGGACAGAGAGAGGTTACTTAATGAGTATTTGGGGTTAGAATGACAAGACCAAAGTAACAGATGTTAAACAAAGCTGAAATTATTAGATTCAAAGCCCACTGAAAACATTCAGAACTTCCTTTGATTTCAATAGGCTATCAATTAGGCCTAATTAAGCTTAAGCCTTGAAAAGATGGCCACGAACTCACAGCCTTGCAACACAAATGTTTAGGTTTTGATTACGTTTTCAGTTCTTAGTGAAGCTGATAATTTCCCCATGGCTAGCAGCTATCAGTAGGAGAGAAAATGGGACAATTCAGAGAAATGATGTAATCTACAGATGTCATACCTTGAAAAATGGGACCTAGGCAGAACCTTTAGAGATCTTCTACTTTACACACAACTTGGGGATAAGGATGGACTGAACAATTTTCTATGAAAAAATGCAAGTGCTCTATTATTTATAACTTTTAAGAATAAATGAGATGGTTCCAACATTTAAGTATTCTCATCAGTAGCCATTTTTTCTAGTTTAACGTGAGTATCTCAGGCTGCAATTTAAACCAATTACCTTTCGTCTGTCTAAACTGAACACATAAAACCGACTCCCTCCACTTTGAAGCAGTCTTTTATCACCCCTCAGTATTCTCTCTGTATACAACACATGCTACCTTCCTTCAGCATTTCCTCCTGTTTCCTAGATCTCTGACCATTATCACTGCTCCCTGCTTATCCCTCTCCACCTAGTCCACATCCTTCTTGAAACATCATACCTGAGAAGAGGACAAAGTAGTCCAGCCCAGAGCTTACTGTTATAATGGAGCTGCTACAAAATGTGCCTTTTTGCAATGATAACCCATTGTTAATGAAGTGTAGCTCGTGAAACTGCTATAACCTCAAGATTTCTATAAAACTTCTATTTAAACAGTCGCTCCTTATCCTGTATTTGCACATAAGTGTAGAATAATGCACTTATGTTTATTGAATAAATAACTTTTTCAAGGCCTTTTTTTTCCCCCAGGCCATTGCTTCATTGGAACTACAGACCACTTCTCAATACACGTGCAAAACATTGCACAAATTTAACAGAAACATTTTTGGCTTAGAAAAGTACTAAAAAAGTGAATTTTTTTTAAACTGTATGATAAATCTCTTAAGTCCTTTGAACATATATAGGATAGATTTTACTTTAAAGAGTAGTCTCTTCCTTCATAGCACTATTCCTTTAAGATACAGTTCTGACTCCTGGGAAAGACTTACAAATTATCTTTAGGGGGTGATCATTAAGGGACAAATATTATTATTCTAATGAAACAAAGATTGTAAAAATAGTTGAACAGGGTGAGAGTCTTCAGGAAAGCAGATTTTGGCAAACAGGGAGATGGAAATTAAAGTCATTTTCTGAAAGAATTTGAAGAAGAAAGGAGTACAGGTAGGATTACTGAAACATTATTTTGTAAACCAAGTTATTCCACAGCAAAAGACAGATAATAGGAGTAGCAGAGACCATTACAGCTGCATTGAGAGCTCTTCAACAGCTTGAAACAGTGAAGAATGAATCATACAAAAACTGAAGGCCAGGATGAACATAAGGGACCAAGGACATATCAATAAAAGCTAAGATATGAGGAGATATAATATGGCATAAAGGGTTACATGAAAAAGTTTTAGAGGTTAGAAGTAATGGGAAGACAAATGGAACAGTGAGAACATTATTGAGAACCAAAAGATCCTGAGAATGTGAAAATACCTAGAAAATGGAATATTAAACCACTGGCACAGATTTGTCAAGCCTGGAAGATATTCGGCTTGTTCAGTTTCCTCTTTCGACAAAATAAGTGGCCCAGGAACAAGGAGCAATAAACTTTGACATTAGCATTTTAAACGTTGGCCTCCACTGGCATCCTAAAGCACCAGGCTAATGAGCCTTAGCACTAGAAGGGTATATGAGCAGTCGGAAAAACTCATTTTCAAACTCACTTTCAAACAAGTAGTTTTCAGTAGCTCCCTGTCATGCTGGGAGAACATTGCACAACTCCCGAAGAGATTTTTCCAAATTCCAATTTTTATTTATTGAAACCAGTTATAATGAAATAGAAAATACTGTTGCTGAAAGGATCAGAATTTAAAATTATTTTCACAAATCAGTAAGACGACTAGATTCATCTTACTGGGTTTGGACCAAACAGAAGAACAAAATAAAGTGTAATTGTGAGAAAATAAAATACAAAATACAGAAAATACAGAATAAGAAATATTTAGCTAGATGGTGGAGACAGAAAGGGGCTAGGGTTACAGTGGTTTATACAGTGACGTCCTTCCAAAGAGCCATCTCCTTTTAGGATGCAATAATGAGAATGATAACTAATCCTACAAATCCGGTTTTGGTGAGCCCTCATGGAAAATTCTGTGTCCAGTTTAGGAACGGCACATCTAGCAAGAAACTAGAAAGAATTCTGATTTTTTAAAAAACAGCAAGAGTTTTTAAAAAGAGGAAGAGCTTTTGAAAAATGAACAAAAGCCCATGAGTTTGGTCTAGAAAGGAAGATGCAGGAAACATGGTAAAAGTGTCAGAAAAAAGACCATAATCAATTGTTCTTCATGTCTAAGGGAGAAGAAAAAGAAGAAATCCTATTGACAGCAAAGATTAAGGTTGGAGAAGCTTTTCAGCAGGGTGGTGAAACAACAGAAGATATTATCTGAAGAAACTACAAAAATATCCTTATTGAGAACATTAACAGGCAGTTGAGTTCTTTCTCAGGGATGGTTTAGGTACACTTGGTTTGGTTGAGCTTTAGAAAGGAAATTCATACCGCATGCTCCCTTTGCATGCTCTAGCCTTAGATTTCTATATTTTTATGGGAAAACATACTGCATTAAAATTGTGAGGAGGAGGAGGAGGAAGGGAGAGTCATTACAAGAGACAAATTACACAATATTCCCTTTACAATACTAGGAGGATAGAGCAACAAAATACATAATCTTTATCAAAGTCTAATTTAATTTTAGAATTCCAGATTAGGAGCACCTACTCTCTAAGGTAGCTGTCTTCAGCCAGTATCATTTGCATAATTACAGTGCTAGATGACGGTCACATGCAAGTGACTTTACACTGAATAGCAAAATAGACTAGCAGCAATTTCAATTGCAACTTAATTTCCCATGGCTCTGAGCAACATCAGATAGATTTGTGGGCCATGTGTACCATAGATTGAGGACAGATTTAACCAGATACCTTCTCTCCCTCTTCTCCCAAATACAGGTTTATTATCAAGTAATGCTCCATTTTACATTACTGATATGAAAAATGAAATCTGGATTGTTTTACATCATAGCAAACTTAATTTCAATGCCTCTACGCTGTTTTCCATTCTGAGTATTTATCAGTTAAATGAAGAATTACCTAGGTTAGCTATAATAGCCTAATTTAATTGGTTTTCAGATGTGTGACTTGTTTATTTTAAAGTATGTTTGCAATATAGTTGACATGACTATCAATACATTTCTGGTTATACACTTCATGAAACTGCTACTAAGAAAAAGCAGTTGCATCAAAAATTGTTTATTTTTTTGAAAAGAAATGCAAACCCAACACGACTTCAACTCAAACAAAACAAGGTACCCTGTACATTATAGTACAAGGAGACATAGCTGTTCCACTATCTACAGGAGGGCTACCCTGTTGTTCCCTTAATGTAATGAAAATATTATGAATTAAACAAAAAATGAAACACTGATGAGAAGACAACAGAGTTCAAAGAAAGTGCACATTTCCCTTGTTCACATGAAGATCTATTGTACATTCATAGATGGAGCCATAAAAAACAGACTTCACTTAGTATTTGATTTGGTTTCATACTAAAACAAGAAGCACTTTCCTACTCTTTGGCAATAAACACTTCAATATTTTGGAAATTATAATGTAACTCATATTTCAGAGGAAGAAGGGAAAAATTCACATCATAGCAGTTATCAATTACACAATAAATGGAAAAAATGCTAAAAACAGAGCCGCCATATAAAGAAAGAGTAAGGATATGTTTAGCTAAAATATTCTTGAGGAGTTTAATGTTGCATTATAAATCTTCAATGCATTTTGAGATTTACTGAAACAGCTATCCCTAATTTATTCTAGTATGATCATTTGGCTGTAAATCCTCAAGGGGACACTGCTATCCTATGATAGGTATTTTAGTAAACTTCCAAGTGTAGACAAGTTTATGAAAGTAACTTGCTTCTGGTCCATTAATCTGTCTCTGTTTCCCTACCTGTAAGAAGAAAAATATATTTCACTGCATGTACTTTGTCCTGAACCTGACCCTAGACGCTCAGCATCATAGCCTGCGTCTTTCACCCTAGGACTGCTACTCAATGGCTTTCACATAAATTGCTTGACTATTTTTTAGAGAAGAATGGGACTAGAACACATCCTTGTAGGCTTTAATCACTAGGCACAGAAATTATTCTGCCCTCATATGCCAAAAAAATATCTTTTTCCTGGATTCAAGCCAAACTCGTAAACTCAAAACTACTTAGCCCTGTTAAGACCTAGGCACTTCAGCACATGCGCAAAAGCAGACCTTTAGGTAACACAGAGAGTTAGAAAGGCATCCAGGTAAACAAATTATTGATTTAGTTTCTGGTTTATCTACCTCCATAAAAACATACTTAGATAAATGAAAAAATAATTAAAAGATTTACTTCAAAATGGCATTTGTTAGGTATTCTTCCAATCTTGAATTACATTACTTTCTAAGCAAACTTTTCTGCAATTAAAGTTAGTTTTCAGGGGAGAGCTTGCTTTTGGTAAACCGGTAGTTCATGTGTTACCCAATATTTCTACCACAGTGTTTAACTTGGCCACATCCAGATTTATCTTTTGGAACTGAATCCAGGCTTTTACTTGGCAAAATGCTTCCACTGCTTAATGACTGCCAAGAGGCTTGTAAGAACTTGCCCTTTGGATGGGCATTGAACCGTGTTCTGTCCACACAGGGAGGCAGCAGCAATGGGCCTACCCTGCTTGTTACGTGTGCCCACCATCAAAGAGTTGTTACTGGAGTCAGCTTGTTGCTCACACTTGCTGTGCTAGGATGGACCTAGCACATCTCAACGCTTTCAGAAAAAAATAGGTGACACTGTATCACAAAAAGACTGCCTTATCTTTTTTTCCCCAGTTATCTGCTCAGCCAATCCAAATTTAAGTTATTTGCTAGAAAGTACTGAACGATGAGGCCTTAAATCTTCCACTGAATGGCAACTAATGCAATACGTCCAGGAGCTCTTGGCCCTGACTTTTGTGTCGTATCTTACTGTCAGACATAGCAAGGATAAACTACTCTCTTTTCCCACTGAATTAAACAGGCTGCAGGTTACAATTACTACTTCAAATTTTCAAATAGTGGGGTATGAGGATTAGTCAGAAATTAATACAGACCTTTGCAGCTTATGTACCTGCAAATCATACTATGAAATTACTAGCTGGAGAAAAGTATGCCATCTCACTGCCCTGTATTTGTAGATCTGGTTCTGCTTCTGAAAACCAAGAAGCATAGCAAAGATTTTTTGCATGATCCTCTACCAGTTCCCACCTCTTGATGTCTGTTACCACTACACAGTACAGCTGCAAGTGCTGTATCTATCTATTATATACATACAGTGGTGGGTCATAAGGTAAAGAAGACAGCAGAGATGCCCGTCCATTTTCCCTCTCCTTCTAAGCTTTCTGGGGCATCCCTTCTACCGTGATCTTTCAAAGCGACTGAGCTTCCTTCAGGAATCTTCTGTTATTCCGTCTCTCAGTGTCTGTACAGTCAGCAATAACCAGAGAAATCCACTTTGAC